>OZ007588.1:155656941-156256941 GCA_963931845.1 Maratus michaelseni
TCAACGGAAACGTAATATGTATATTTAAAAGATGTATTTGGCAAATTAGCACATTACCGTCATTCAGCAAAGTTTTCAGCAATTTTCTTTCAGCAAACCGAAAAAAAAACATCACTGGATACAGCAACCTCGTCGTATCGGAATCCCCAAAAATACACGAAATTCGTTAATGCCGCGATTACTGTACCGCACGTATGATCGCTTCGCGAACATGAAACCGAAAAATAAACATCTCTGGATGCAGCAACCTCGTTGTATAGAGATCACAAAAATACACGAAATTTGTAAATGCGGCGATCACTATACCGCATGTATGATCGCTTCGTGAACATGAGACTTCCATGAAAACTGCAATCAATTAATTTATACTGTTCTAAAGTAACAAGAGCAGCCACTCACATACATAAAAAAAAGAAAAAAAATCAAGCTTTAAATAAAGAAGCAGATGATGAAATTTTTTCAATGTTTTTTTTTTCTTTTAATATCATGATATAACCATTTAATGACGTAAGTGTTATTTAACTGTATTAAAAAAACATGTTTTAAATAACTAATAAGTCATTAAATATCAATAAAATACAAATAAACGTCAAATAAAGAATCACTTGATGACGTAACAAACGCGTCATCACAAAAAATATCATTGCTCAGCCTTTCCAACAATAAAAGAGCTACATTTGGCTAACTATCGACGATTTGGCACGATTTTGCCAAATGGTGGTCTCAAATAGGAACCAACCTAGTCATTATATATATCACTGTCTCGCTGGGTATATTTTTCAACCAGAAATTATTTCATGTCACGTCAACGGAACCTACAATCCAGAAGTTCGTCATGTCTGCCAGTATCTTACCAACATACCAGATACCAATACCATAATACGAGAAAAGAGATTTTTGTTTTAAAAAATCAAAATACTACGGTATCTTAAATCTGAAAACAAGGAGAATTTTTTTTTCCTTTGTTAATTTTCATTTTCCTGGAGAAAAATCTCTTTTATTCGTAAGTATGGGTGAACCAAAAACTAATGTTGCAATGCGTTGCATAGTCTTGTACTTGGAATGCAAATGGAGAATTGGTCATATTATTTTTATAGCGTCTGTACAAAACGTTAGTTGGGAGATGAATGTAATTGTAATAATTTATTCAAATTTCTTAGAGGGAATGAATGCTTTAACAATTTATGTAAACAATTGTCACAATTTTGAAAGTTATAATGATATCATTGGCATTCTTACCAAGATGTTTATGTTTATTAAAATGAATGTTTCTAATTTAAAATGCAAACCGCTTTTAACAAAACCGCTTTTGAAATATTCGAGAAAAAAATACTTACGTAATTTTACTAAGATGGTTTTAATGAATGCAAGAACAGATTTTTTTTTGTAGGCATACGGCGAGACAAATCCAATCCGGTCGTGCGCGCTAAAAGTCCCTCGGGACTTGGGTTCGGTTCGGTGGTGGTAGAAGCGCCGGGTGCCCCACAGGCGTCTGGCGGCGCAATCTAGTTGTACCTGTTCTTGTAATAAACGTATATTTTTTTTCTTCACAAAAATTATAAATGCATTCCAATATGTTTAATCTGAATTTGTACAAAAATGTGTACGAAATTGGTAGTTAAAAAGAATATTTAACGATTGTTTTTCAAATAATTGTCATGTGTTAATTATGATGATATATTTTAGACGCTTGTAAATAATTGGTTTTCGAACACAGATTTACTGAGTAACAAAAAACCTTTAAATTTTCAGTGATGAAGGAGTTAAAGAATGAATGATGTAAACACATTAAATTAAGAATATAAAAAGGCATATAATGTACAAACTAAATTATATACATAAATTTTATAGCTGCAAACGTAAAAATATCAATTTATGAAAATTTAAATCTGAAATAAATTAGAAAACAAAAGCAAACTTAGCATGGAATTTTTAATTTGCAAATTTGCAAATAATTACATTTTATATGGAAATATGCTAAACTTGTACATTAATGACGTTTCTATAAAATATTTCCAAATTCCAGAATGTGTAGCTTATTTTATAATTCGTTTTAGAGAAATACTTATTTTAAGTACATTATGTTTCACTGAGGTACTTTACATTAAAATTTTACAATAAACTTTTCGATACAAAGTATTTAAAGAGAGCAATTAAAGATTAACTATGAGTAACATTCGAATCTACCTTCTTGAATGGAAATCGCAAGATGCATAAAATATTATGTACTTGCATTTACTCTTTTGATTACTATATTTTTGAGGTTACTGATTTCTTTACTCCTACTTCCATAAAGATTTTTTTTTAATCTTTTCTTTAAAAAATTTAATGTTATTTTCTTTTGCAAAGTGAAATAATTTTAGTCCTATCATATGCATGTAGCAAATATTAATCAAAGCCTGTAAAGATATATTTTAGAAAATGTGTTCCCTAATATAATTATTTTTGGCACACAATAATAAAGTGCTGTCTTATTATAAAAGATATGCGTTTTTATTGAGTTAATATCGTTTCAAAATAACATGCTCTATAATAAATAAAGTCTGTTTTGTAATACACTTTGTAAGCTTATTCAAAGTAAAATTAGACTCACAGAACCTAGCTTTTTTTTACTTCTTTATTATATGTAAACACCATATTACATCCAACACTGATTGTGAAATACAGAAAAAAACATTTCTAAACCAATTAACTTTCTTGACAATTAATCGGAAACTCACCTCTACATATTTTTCTGTATAAGAGAATGTTTTATGAAACAGCGTCTAGAAAACAAAATTTAAGTAAAGGATGAAATTTCTTTTTTAATATTGTTATTTATCGTAATGTATCCCATGTTAAATGTGTCCCACTAAATTATTAACTAAGACTGATAATTGTTTTTGCGCATGTAAACCTATATAAGACTCGATTTTTTCTGCTCGGTTTCTGCCATTATAATATTTATTTTAATCTTTAGTTTTCATTCAATATAATGTAACCTTAGTATTTTAGTACCATTTTAGATATCTTTTTAGAGAAGTCAATGACCCATGCCCAAATATAATTTGGGCATGACAGAATGAAAATAACATACAAAAGGAATGTTTTCAGATAAGATATTCTTAAATAGTTTTTGTATTAGGTATCTTTCAATACAAAAAAGTATAAAACTACCTATTGCAGCCGTTTGGAGGAAAGCAATTGCGGAAAAATTCGCTACATTTTCACCGGTCAAAACTCCCCCGACCCCAAAACCACCTTCCGTACAAATGTTGATCTATCTATCTATCTATCTATCTATCTATCTATATATATGTATATGATCTATGTCATGCGATAGCACTCGTATTTATAAAGCAATTTGGATGAAACTAATTGTGTGCATGAAGCTTACCAAGTCTCGACCGAGTTCGTTGGCTATCTTGGTCCGCTATCTTGTTTCAAAATGGCGGCCATTGAAATATTTAAAACTAAAATAAATATACAAAACAATTAAAAATTCAAATTTTCCTAAGTGTTAAGCATTGATACAAAGATTCCGGAGCATTTTTTGTTTTACCTCTATCATAAAAAAAGAGCTGAGATAGAGCAGTTTGAAATTTTAGCGTGGCTGACATTTTGAAACAAGACAGCACATTACAAAAAACCAACGATTAATTTATGAGTGTTAGTGAATGTGATTTCTTGCAAATTATTATCTTTCATTGTTGTAATCATTTTCCCAATCATACCCATAAAACTATATATTCATATCTGTTAGCGGCAAATTCTCGCTAAACTGTGCGACACTGCGAAATATCACCAAATTTGAGGACCAAAAATAAGTCTTCATAAATGAAGCCAACTTGGCTATAGTTGACTAATTTGGCAAATTTTTTATTCATATTCAGTAATAACGAATCTTCTGTAATCGGGTTCTTTGCATTTTAGCTCGCTGTTTCGAATAACATTAGCTAAAATTTTAAAACGAAAAATATAGGAAAGCTACCTTTTCCTCCGGTACAGGCCAGAAGGACTTTTTTAATATGATGTAATACAATTTTAAATCTTATACCTGAGTATTGCAAAAAATATGTCATTCAATAAATCTGTTTAATAGGTCTACCATGCTTTACTTCTATAAATGTAATAATACAGTATTTCTTGATTCATTAATTACTGTTCAGAGTATTTTGAAAATAAAAATCAACAACGCAAATGCAAGACAGACAATGTGGATTTTACTAAATATGTTCCGCAATAAAAAAAAAAAAAATCTTGAAAAAAATAATAAATGCTATCTTATTCTGACAGAGTTTAATTTTTCTTGACAGAACATTGTTTTAAAAATGGCATACTTTATATGAAAAAAAAGAGTAAAGACTGTTTTGTAACGATTGAAAGAACAGTTCAAAACATATAAAATGTCTGAACGCTATTATTAATATTATTATTTATACAAGCTTGCATGCGCTACTTTGTTAAATTTAAAATTATTATAACCAAATGTCAAGAAATTAATGGCAGCTCGAAATTAGTTTGACATTCGAAAAAAAAAATCTCTAAGCATAAATCGGCTAGTTCTTGACGTGTAACGTAAAAAATAAAAATTAAATAAATGAGCTAAATATTGTAAGAGATTGGAATTTTTGACATAATGCCAGTATAATTTTAAATAACATTAATACTATGAATATAACAAATAGTATTTTCTAAACTAAACAAGTGGATATCCTGTTGATATTGAAATACTGGATATCTTTATTCAAATGATGTTTTATCCTACTGCAGCAACATTTGTTTTCTTTTTGTAGAATCATAAATATTACAAACAATGCAAAGAATTTTACAATTACATTTTTTTATCTTTAAAACATGAATTTAAGAAGATTAATAAAAAATAAAAAAACATTATATATTATAAAGTAAACACATGTCTGTTAGTAATACTAACATCATACGGTCGGTGGCTGCGCCTTCAAAAATGAATTAATCTTTTAAACTAACGGCTTAAGCAATAACTTAAGCAATATTTTAAACATCTAAACATCACAGAATTTGTCTTTTAACACCATGGAATAGAATACAGTATACATGCAAATTTGTATGAAAACTGTATATAAATTTACTGATATATATATATATATATATATATATATATATATATATATACACTATATTGCCAAAGGTGATTGGTTACTTGCGATTTTAGACGTTTTGATAACTATCTAGAAAAATACATGAGGAATTAACCTGAAACTGCAGGTGTGTAAACAGTATAGTATAAGTTATATATTTCCGCGAAGATTTTTTCAGGAAACCCCATAGGGGACTGTCAACAAATTGAAAAAGAATGAATATCTTTTGGATAACCCTGTAAAAGCTAATGTAGCAAAGGCGTTCAAACTCGAGATTATTAATAAGTGGCTTATTGTAATATACTGTGTTCATTTTTATTAGGATAGCATGGAAACTTGTAGAGAAATTAAGGTTTTTATAAAAACAGTCCAAAATTTCCCATAGTTGTTTGCTCATAATTTGCAGAGTTCTTAATATAAAAAAAAAGTTCTTTTCAGAAAATATGACAAACAACATTGTACATAATACTCTGCAATCAGAATTAAAAAAATAATAAAAAAATGGATAAAAAATGAGCAGGTTTACTAAAAAATGTTTCACTGCGCATGCGCGAATGCAATCAAAATATAATATGCATAATGTATTAGCTAATTATATAGAGCAACTTTTGTGAAAGTCACAAAATCATAGCTTGAAAATTCTGAAAATTATCGTCGATAGAATAAGCTCGAAATCCGTTGTTCTCAAAAGGAAGCAAAAATATGAGGGGTTGTATCCAAATATAGTAGTACGTGAAATATTGTGTACGCTATCTTGGCACTAATCAACAGATATTTAATACAACCCCTACATTTAGCAATATAGTGTATATATCTTCAAGCAGGAATTTCTTTTAAATATTTCTCTACAGCGTTCAGCTTGGTTACGGAAGAATTAGCCAATTGTATTTAAAACAATATAAAATAGATTAGTATTTGTTTATGGCTAATGTTCCAAAATAAATTTTATACTTCATTTATAAATAAATAAATAAAATAATTGAAATAAAATAATCAAAAACAAATTTAACACGTAATCAAACTACGCACTTAAACACTAGAATAATGGCAATGAAAAAAGCAGCTGTAAATATCGAAATTTTTGGCGGTTTCTTAGCTATCTACTAAGGCATGCAGCGAATCCTAAAGTATCGCTTTTCATTAATTTCAATTTTTTTTTACTTCTTGATTGATGTTTTTCATATAAAAATGCTTTTCAGTGTCGTTTGTGGACAACAAAAAATATCTATCAGAGTTTACGATTAAAAATAGTACGTCAGATCTGTATACCGTGTATTATGTGCTGTAACTCGCAGGGCATGATCATTACAAAGGCCGACTAGACCGCGGCCTTGGAGCCACTGCAGACGGGCCCTCCAAAATAAATAAATGAATTTAGAAGAAAATTCTTAAAATTGCAGTGCTCTGCAATTATTTTCTCAAAAACTAAAATGATATTTTGGTTAACTTGGCAACCGTATCCTAATATCTAATGCTAACGACAAAAAACACCCGAAAAATAATTCTAGCTACTTATTTGAGGTAAGGGAACATATAAAATGTGCTAGGCTTTGGGCCCCAGATAACCTTAATTGGGTTCTGGTAACTCGGGAATCCTGGGTGCTTATAAATTAAACATATTTGGTAGAAAAACGTTTTAGAAACAATGGAGTCTTCGATGAAACTATTTAGTTTAAAAATAAAATTATTAAAATACATACATATATATATATATATATATATATATATATATATATATTCTTCAATGTCAATATAGTTTTCCTGTTATTTCTTCATTTATTATCAATACTTTTATATTCGTATACATCGGTGAAAATAATTTAGTGTCAGAATTACTTAAAAACATTTACAGTTTGATAAACATAAGTGCTTCTGAAATGTAGCCCGATTATTCAGCCACTTTTAATATTTTAAAAGTGCAAAGTTTGTCGCATATTTCAGTTTTACGTTTATTTTTTCTTGCGTAATGCAAAACTTTTTATTCAATTATATTTCGTTAACTAGTTCAATTGTTTATACTTTTTCAATTGGTTGTACCCATCTATTTTTTACAAAATATAAACTCAAATATATAGAAAATGTTAGACCATACGTTTAAACAATTTTCTTATTTTACTTCTTTTATTTAAATGTTTTCATTATATTTTTAATATTATTCAAAACATACTGCGCTTATATATATGTGCGTTCAAACAATTGTTAAAGAATAAAACATGTATATTCTGTTAAACATATTGTTTATTCTTTTAGTGTTTTTATTTATGTTTTAATCAGGCGTATGGTTGAATTTATTATATATAAAACAAATCACATGTAAAATATAAAATATGAAAAATATAAGTTTACTATTTCATCTCGTTTTCACTTTTTAAATGAATTATAAGGATGAAACTGGATTATATTGCTGACCGTGTTGAAAAATTGTCATTTATACATTAATGTGCGTACATCTCTATGATTAAGTTTTTACAGAAAGCATATTTATTTTTATATATACTCATTTCGTATATACTTTTGTTATTATCATATTTTGTTTTTATTCTTCCTGTATCCATTGAATATGGTTTCGGTATTTTTATGTTATGCTCATATGAGCTATAAGACGAAATAAAAGTGATTTTTTCTTCGATGATCAGACTTCAGTATTTATTAATTTGAATAAAGCATTTCGATTAGTTCGATTAGTCTATAGGAAAATAATGAAATCGCAATTTGCTGTTCAGATGCATCTTCTTTTATACCTCCTAAAATTACGCTAGAATTTCAGTAAGTTCACGTAGCACATAAAAAATTGTGCGTTTATTATTATTATTATTATTATTATTATTATTTTACATCATCTGTGTAGCGTTTCTCTCTCTAACAAAAAAAAATAATAAATGAACTATTTATTAAATACATTCTTTGTTGTGTAACATATTAATTATATATATATATATATATATATATAATAATAATAATTCTATGCTTTCAAATGTATATACAGGGTTTTTCTAAATGATGGACCCATTTTAAAAAAATAATTTATTAAAGTACAAATCCAAAATGAACAATATTTATATCAATGAAAAGAGGAAGTTTCAAAAGATTTTTAAGACATTATAAATGTTCTATGTGTCCAATGTTTCGTGCACGGCAAACATCTACGCCATAGCCAAACTCGTCCCACGCACGAGAAAGTGTATCTGCTGTTACTGAGTGCACGGCTTTCGAAGCGGTGATGGTTCCAGAGGTTAGGCCGCGATTTCGTTTCACTGTCAATTGTGAGTGAGATGGCTACTGTGAAGCATAAGGTTTTCTGCGTTCTTGAGTTCGAAAGAAGTGAGTTGCAAATTGCAGTGCAGAGGTCATTTAGTACCAAATTCGGTATTAAAATAAACTTTCAAACTTCCTCTTTTCATTGGTATGAAGATTGTTCATTTTGGATCTGTACTTTAATAAATACAATTTTTTTGAAAATGTGTCCATCATTTAGAATAACCCTGTATAGATCTTCAGATTACTGTATTTAATTTTTGTATTATATTTTCCTTTGATTTCCCTTTAATTATATATATATATATATATATATGTGTGTGTGTGTGTGTGTGTGTGTGTGTGAGTGTGTGTATATATATATCGAAAATCTTTAACTTTATTTTATAGTATTTCTGTACTGAATAATTTCTATTTCTCTATCTGATTAATGTTTTATAACACTAATAAAATCCAATTTTCAGAAACTTAAATTAACTTATTTTCTTTTTCACGAATCAAAAAACGTTTTCTATTTAATTCTAATTTTAAACACGCTAAATCAATACAGCAGGAAATTGGTGAGAAAAACACGCAACTCACAAAATAAACAAATTATTTTTATTGTTTGTTACTTGTGTCTAGATTTCTATTTACATAATATAAAACAAAATCAAAATTTAAAAGCTTTCTTATTTTCTTTAAAATATGTTCTTACTCATTCATTTGTTTAAAAATTATTATATTTAATTTTTTTATTATAGTAATAAAAGTATTCTGAACCGATTTAATAATAAAATAAAAGCTGCATTAAACTAGTAAATGTATAAACACATTCAGAACTTTAGAATTAATGATAATGCTATGAACAACTCAGTTTTCTGAATTCACTTAAAAAAGGTTAAAAAATAATAATAACAATCTTTTTGTCCATCGTCCTTTAAAAATGAAAAACAAAAACATTTTACGGGATAGTGGACATTAGAAACCAAATTCGTCAATTTTCAATGGATTCATTTGTAAATTGGCAGATTTGTTAATGCCAAGCTCAATCAGTTATATTCAAAATTTGGTGTTAAAAAAATAAATGTTTTTAAATTATTCAGTTTTTCAACTTTTAAAATAACGAATAATTGTCATATTTTAAAATGTTCCATGCTCATTTATTTTGCATAAAATATTTATTTAGGAGATAATTTTATATATTACAATGAAAGTTCGAATGACTTGCAAAAGTTCGTCGAATGAATCAGCATATTTCTTTAAATAATTATGCTTGTTTAATCTAAAAAAGTACCTATACATTTTCATGTGCACATAAAGTTCAACACTAAAATACCCCTTCAATGCAACTTTTTATGCTAACATTTATTTGATATTGTACCGATTATAGACAGTATAAATTGTAAAATAATATGATAATTAGGAATGCGCATAAAGGTTTAAAAATTAGAAATGTGCGATTTTTTTTTTGAGAAACCAGCACTTTAAATAATAATAATTAAATATATATATACAGTTTTTACGAATAGCTTATATCTCTGCAAAAAATCGTCGGATTTGATACATTCCATTTTCGTCAGACACATTTGAGCATCAAGTTTCATAATTCTGCAAATAAAAAAATCGATTTTTTCGTCGATTTTCGTGGTTTTGAAAGTCTACTGTCCACTTAAGTCAAATTGCAAATATTCATACATAAATAAATAAGGTATTTCATACTTCCATTAAAACAGTACACTCTTTGCACGCAAACTTTCTTTTGAAAATGTCTACTTTAAACTCAACATAATATAATTTTTGTACAGATGTGATATTTTAATGAATATCTATAAACGAAACAAAACGTGACCGTCTAATTGACTAAATGATTTTTGCATAGACACGGTTAAACAAAATAGCAATTTCACGGTACGGATTTAAAGAACAATTCTAAATTTACAAACAATTCTAAATAACAGAAGGCATGCAAACGTATAAGAAGAAATATTTATCCTAATATTATTTAATTCTAAAATGACTTTCTAAAATGAACTTTCTTTTGAAAATGTCTACTTTAAACTCAGCGTAATATGATTTTTGTACAGATGTGCTATTTTATAGAATATCTATAAACGAAACAAAACGTGACCGTGTAATTGACTAAATGATTTTTGCATAGACACGGTTAAACAAAAGAGCAATTTTACGGTACGGATTTAAAGAACAATTCCAAATTTAATTACAGAAAGCATGCAAACGTATAAGAAGAAATATTTATCCTAATAATATTTAATTCTAAAATGATATTTCGTGCTACGAAGTAAGAACTTTAAATTTATACCATATCTCATTATTTCTAGATTTGCAGGGTGGCCAAGAATGACTTTTATCCATGAATATTTTTAATCCATTTATATTACTGTCTTCGTATAAATCAAGCTTTAATAAAATTCAAAACTTGAGTTCAATATATATATATTTTTTATTTACAAAAAAAGTGTTAAAATGTAAATAAGAGCAAGATTTTTACCTGTTTGATTTAAACATAAGCAAGAACAAAAAATCATGCGTCAAGCATAGATTATGTAACACATTCCAACGCTTCCAAAATAATTTTACAAATCATTACCGTTTAATAAGCTAAATGATAACATCTAAGTAAACAATTTGTAAAACGCATAACATATTTAAAAACGTAATTTCAGGAATTTCCAACATATATTTCCAACATATACAACATTCGGAAAAATATTCGAATACTTTTATTCAGCGCTCTATATCATCTACAGATTTATATATATACTACATAGGAAACTAAATTTTATTTTAGCTAAGAAACGCGTAGCACAGTTTAAAATTATACTTTTGGAGTTTCTGCCAATAAACGGAAATGTGTTTTCGAACTTTTGTGCTGCCCTGTATATGATGATGTATAGGTTTGTGCTGCCCTGCATCAGAATTTATACTCACCAAGTAATAGACAAAAAGTGAGTTAAATTTAAAATCGCGTTCAGCAACTTAAAACGCACTTCCAGGAATTATTGTTAACAGACAGTAGATAATTATTTTGTGTGTCCCTGTAAATGAACGACGACTGATATACACAAACTATTCTGTAATAAGCCTCTTGTAATGCACCTTAGTGATACATATACATTTCAATGCGTTTAAAATAGTGAAACATTATTTAATTAAATCGCAAACGATTTTTCTCCATAGACGTAATGTAACGATTTTCTTTTGACTGTCCCTGTAAAGTAAGTATAAGTGCTATGCACACTATATTCCATATTAAGTATCTTGTAATGTACCTTAGTGATATATATCAATTACTATGTGTTTGAAATTGTATAACATCATTAAAAAAACCCGCAAATGATTTTTCCCCGTAGACCGTAATGTAACGGAATTCTTTTGAGTGTCCCTGTAAAAAAAACTATAACTGCTATACACTTCAGTTGAAATAGGGTACCTGCTATAGATGTCGACAATAACATATAAAAATTGCAGGGCAATCCGAGCATATATACGAGACTTGGAACACGGACAGGCGGCAGACGGCAGACGGCCAGACGGCAGACAAACCGAAGTCATAAACACTTTTCAACTAGGTTAGAAAGTGTTAAAAAGAAAAAAATTATAGTGAAAAAATCTGTAAGAGAAATATCTCGATATCTCACTCTTTCACGAAAAACATACACCACAGGCAGACAAACCTGAGTTCGAGAATGACTATTTTAAACATTTACATACATGTTAATGTACCGAATATTTAAAAAATAAAACATTACAAGTCTGTGTAATTAACTAAAATGGCTGTATAGTAATATTTTTATTAACGGGAAAAGCTATTTCGTATAACAGATTTAAAGAAAAAATAATCAGATGAATAACGACAGTCTTGTAAAAATAAAATAAATATTTTTACTAACAAGATTTAATCCTAAAAATCTTAAAATTGTATTCGTGCCATGAAGTTTGATTTTTAAATTAACACTGCACATCATTATTCTTATGTTAACCATACATTACTGGAATTGAACAATGAAAAAAATGATTTTGCATTCTTTTATTTTAAAAAAAGGTTTAAGTAAATAAAGTCTTCGAATGTGACACGACGTCGGAAGAAAAAAATAAAATACATGTTTTTAAAATTTTGCTGCATATATTTGCCACTTCTTTTGCCTTTTGACCAATCTTAATTTTATCTTTACAAATAGCGTATTGAGTGCATCTGTCGAAGAAAAAGCAGAACATAATTATGTGATTAACAATCTGAGCTTCAATTACCCTCTTTCCAAATACCTTTTAATGCTCATCCAATGTTTTAATTTGAAGTTCACAATATTTTCTGCTATCTTTCAATATTTTTAGTGGTATGTCACCACTGGAGAACGGAATACACCACCCATGTATTTGTGTAAATTATTGTATTTTCTTTCTTAATTAAATTATTTTTTATTTATAAATATCAAGTATTTTACTTTACTTCTATTAGTAGATATCAGTTTCTATTCTGTTTCAGCATTAAAAGTTGATATTTTGTTTTTAAAACGCATTGCCATATAGAGTACACTGTAAAAAAAATTCTCAGGTTAATAAAAAATGTTTAGTATATTTGTATTCCACAGATTTTTTTAGTAGCCGGTACTAAAAATTGGTACTAAAATACTAAAAAAAATTTTGTATTCTTACTTACTAACTATAAAATCTGTAAGAATTACTAGAAAACAACTAGCAACATTACTAGAAAACAGCTAGCAATGATTCCGATTTTTAGTACCGGTTACTAAAAAAATCTGTGGAATACAAATATACTAAAAAATTTTTAGTAATTTCCAAAAATCTGTTAGAAAAACTAAACTTTTTTTAGTAGATCGACTAAATTTTTTTTACAGTGTAAGTCGTCCGTGTGTTACTATCAACTGTTCCTGATATAATATTTATAGTTAAAATAGTATTTGTACGGAAATTTTATATTTATTACTTTTATACTACGACTGGACATTGAAAATGAGCGTTATCACTAAAAGTTGAAGTTTCGGTTTATTCAAAGTACCTTGGGCCATATAGTACAGAACGGAGTCTTTATGTTATTACAAACCATCCGTGTTTTATATGTTAAGTTTGTGCAATATGCAATCTAGCTATTTAAAACTTTTTTTATAGTAGTAAAAAATATGATGTACAATTTAATATAGAAAAAAAAATATTTAAAAACCTTCTCACAAAAACTTTACAAAGAACCATTTACGATATGGATAATTTTATTTTGCAAATTATTCTTCAGAGTGTAAAAATATAAATAAAAAAAATGATATTTCCACATCTTTAATTGAAAAATGGAGAAAATAAGACATTTAAGACAGTTTCCCAACAAACATCCATAAGTAAAGAATTTAACTATCTCATAATATAACGAAAATAGTACACCGCAAGCACGCAAACCTAGTTTTGAAAATGTCTTGCTTAATGACTAACTCATCACGCTATGAAACTTTTACAGATGAGATAAATTAATGAATATTTTTAAATGAAACAAAACGTCTCCATGCATTTGACTAAAATGATATTAGCACGAACTTAATTCAGACAGACTAGCAATCAGAAAGGTTATTTTTTGTCACAGCTTTACACAGAATTTCTTCAATTAAATTACGGAAATCTCGCAAACGTAAAAGAAGTATTTTTGCTAAAAATATTTAATCCTAAAATTGCATTCGTGCTATGAAATTGAAATTAGTACTTCACCTCATTAAGTTAGTCATATTCTGATGAAATAAAGGTGCAAGACTTGTTAGTCTATTTTTAATAATCTTCACTCAACTTGGTTTTTGTATGCAAAGATAGAATTTTGTAATCGAATTTAGCTCAATCCCTGGTTAGCTAGAAATATAAAAATTATGTACAATTGAGTGTTTCATATGACAGTGCAACATTTTAATATTTTTAGAACTAAATTATAAATTAGTAACTTAATATTAGGACATTTTTCCATTAGCTCGTCACAGATGATAAACCGTCAAATATTTTTATGGTTACAAAGAACATACAAGTTTAAAGAACAATGTGCTTAGTTATGCAACAAATCGCGCAATTCAAAAAATGTCAACGGACTACAACAGTGCAACTATGAAACATTTTAAAAACGAAAAAGTCGAAAATGAATTACAAATAAAATAATAGTGTTATATATTTTTAAAAATACGCTTTTATTAGTTAATAGTTTAGTACTAAGTAAATCATTATTATGCGATGAGAAAACAACTTTGAATCCTGAACAGTTGGTCCAAATAATGCTTATTTTCTTTCCTGTTGTCATCCCTTTACAAAGAAACGGGGCAAAAATTGCAGTTTTATAATAAATTCACTAGCTTGCACTTTCTACCAAGTGTAAAAAAGGCTAAATTTTTCACAATGCAGTTCGTTTACCAAGCAAAACTCATTGGGAAAAATCATCAATTGCAATCATGAAATTAGATGCTATTTTCAAGATAAACATTGGATGCTTATCTGTGCTTGATGTGTGTATTAAAAAAAATATTTTACTTTTATATTTATTTTAATTATTTTAATCTCTCTGAAACAAATAAATTAATAAAATACATTTTTTTAAATACTGATGCATATTGCACTAGGGTTTGTTTGTCAATTCATAATGTAAACTTGTAGAAAACATTTATTATATTAGGCAAAATTTTACTTCTAATTTCATAATAATAAAGAACTAAAAACACATTTTCTAACTGCGAACTTTAAAAGAAGTTATTCATGTAAAGAGGAATTATCTTTTTTGACTTTATCCAGTAGAGTCCAGAAATATGATTACGAATCCAATTTTTGCCCATATTATTAAAAAATTTTGGCTAAAAAACAAAATGTGTGCGAATACGTTCATAGCACTTAAAATATAAAAAGGCATTAAATTCAATTAATCTATTTTTTTTATTTCTTATATGCATCGTTACTTATGCTATTAATTATATTTCAATTAAATTTACTTAGTTTAAGGTAATAGATAATCTGCAACCATCATATAGGAAGAATGTTTAGTAAATTTTAAGAATACCTCAAAATTACTACAAACAAATCCTGTCATTCAATTCAAATAAACTTAATATCAAAATAATCCTCTCGCACTTATACATGGGATGAACTAAAACTTTAAGGCTACTTCTATAAGAAAAAAAAACATTTAAGAGCTAGCGGAAGAATCAATACCATATATTTAGCATAATTTACGTGATCTTTATTCAAATATCTTACCATAATTTGAAAAATATTCATATTGAGGACATTTTTTTAGTTCATACCCTAGAAATCATTATAAACGTATCAAGATTGAAACGTAATTGAAAGAACAATGTATAAGATTGAAAATATGAATTATAACATTCTGAGTTGTCATTTTTGAAAAAAAGCATGAAAAGAGTAATTTTGATAAAAATGTATTTTTATTAAAATAGACAAACGACGTGTAGACAAATTCATTTTAAATTATTCGTTGCCGGATTCTCCGATAAACTGATAAGCATTTTAAAAAATACGGAAAAATCATAAAAATTTACATTTTCTAAAAACTATGGTATTTCAATTTCGGTTCAAAGATTTACAGTTTTAGTTTCTGATATTTTAATGGTCACTTCCAGTTTGTGCAGATTTATATATTCTTTAATGTCTTGGTTTCTACTTGACGTAAATAGGAAGTCAAAATTGATTTTGTAAAGCGAAGTGAATGTTTCATTTAAGTATTATATATATATATATATATATATATATATATACAGGGTGTCCCAAAAAGGAGTACCTATTTTTAAAAATGAATAAGAAACAAACGAATAGAGTTATTGAATAAATTCTTGCAGGAAACGGTTGTGTGAAGTCTGGAATTTTGTTTAGAGTACTTTATTATGATAGTTAAAATTCTTACCGACAGATGGCGCTGCGGCTACTGCATTCATCAGCAATAGTTGAAAATTAAATGACAATATTATCAATATGTCCTCAATTCATCACAATAACATGCCGGAGTCTTAGAATGAACTTTCACTGACCACGTCTGCTTCTGTCTGGTCTTCACGCATGCTCCGTTTGTTAATATAGCCACCAAAATGTGCTGTAGCGCCATCTGTCGGTCAGATTTTGAACTATCATAATAACGTGTTCTAAACAAAATTCCAGACTTCACACATCCGTTTCCTGCAAGAATTTTTTAAATAATTTTATTCGTTTGTTTCTTATTCATTTTTAAAAACAGGTACTCCTTTTTGGGACACCCTGTATATATATATATGTGTGTGTGTGTGTATATACAGGGTGATTATAAAAAACTATCCCGATATATGAGTCCTTAACTATCACACCGTTCACAGAAACTGAGTGAAATTTTGGTTTTAAGTATTTTGAGGTATGCGCTCAAGAATCGTATGAAAAACAACAGTTAAACTCTAACAGTTACGGTTACAGTGACAAAATTTTGAAAAATTTCAAATGGCAACACCTATTTTTTTTTATTGGAATGTGATCTTCATAGTGAAAAACCATAAAAAACGTTGGAACGGTACCTATAGCACGAAAATTGCCGGCGCTAGACAGACTAAGGAGAAAAGTGAAAACAACGAATAAGGACAGAGAATCAAAAGAAAACAAAACATTTTATTGTGTTTCACAAATTTTCCAAGTCACACACGAAGACACGTTGCATGCGGAAGATGGTGAATAGCACTGAATAATAAAAAATGTTTTACTTTCTGTTGCTTCTCTGTCCTTTATTGGTTGTTTTCACTTTTCTTCTTAGTTTGTCTAGCGCTGGCGATTATCGTGCTACAGGTACCGTTTCAACCCTTTTTTATGGTTTTTCACTATGAAGATCAAATTCCAATAAAAAAAATAGGTGTTGCCATTTGAAAATTTCAAACTTTTGTCACTGTAACCATAACCGTTAGAGTTTAACTGTTGTTTTTCATACGATTCTTGAGCGTATACCTCAAAATACTTAAAACCAAAATTTCTGTGAACGGCGTGATAGTTAAGGACTCATATATCGGGATAGATTTTTTATAATCACCCTGTATATATATATTAAATATGACAATTGTAACGCATTCGGATACCTTAAGCAATTTATACGGAAAACATCATAAAAAATAATTTAGCTATCTCTTACTGTCACGAAATCCGTACACCCCAACCATTCAAATCTACTTTTGAAACTGTCTATTTTAAACTCGTCACGCTATGTTATAATTTAATGAATATTCTTCATTGAAAATAACTCTGGCTTTGTAATTGACTGAAATGACTGAGTACAACTTAATTGTAGGAAAAATACTTATTATAAAAGCACTTACATGACACAGATTTAAATAAAACATTTTTTTACAAAATCGTATATGAAATAAAGCATAACTAATTTTCAACATTTTTGCCATGAATTTTCATTTTCTATAGTTTCAAAAACAAATAATTTAGCAGTTTGAAATGTGTAAAAGGGTAAAATTATGTTTTTACCATTATATAATTTTCAGTCAAATTATTTTTAATTTGGTTGTTAGTGACTTAAAAATATCGCACATACAAATTGCACATGAAAATACTTACACATCAAAGATCATATGGTGAAAACATGTGCCGTACTTTTTTCTACCTAATTTTATATATCTGAGTATTTAAAAAAATTATTGTACGAAACTTATTACTATGACTCTTGATACTCTCTTCTGAGTCTAGAATTTTCTAATTTTTATCTACATATGAGACGTGTTGTAAATAGTTATAAATTATATATTCTTCCTGAAAATAATTCAGTAACCCTTTAATTTATATTTGTTTAAAATCGTACCACTGAGGTGAATTAGCTGAATTATACAAAATCTTCTTTAGATTACCATGAATTATTTATGGATCTATTGCTCATAAACACCTTTCCTGGTATTATCTGCCCAATGCATTTGTAAGCATTTTGCAGTTAATATTCGTTTCGATCAAATTAAAACAACATTTACTTAAATCAAATTAAATTGAATTACACACAATAAAAATCACTGTTTAAAATTCCAATAGCATATAATTCTAGTATATTTGTACATTTTTGGTGATTATATAATTTCAAATTATTTTCAAATTTATACCTCGCAAAAGTAAGCAAATATGAAGACGAGATCAACCCGAATAAGTACATCCAACATTATTTTAAAATATTCATTAGAATTTTCACTTATGTAGTAAAAATAAATACTAAATGTAAATTTAAACTTCTTAATAATAGGTATCAAAGTAACATAATAATTATAATAACACATTCATTCATGTATTTTCGTTTCTCTCTATATTAAAAAAAAGCAACCACCGCAACAGCAGCCGCAGCAGCCGCTGTCAATAAAGATTTTGTGCCTTGAAGTCTTTCTGGACTAATAGCCAGAAAACTATTGCAAATAAAAATTTAAAAATTGTTGTTTTCATAAAGAAATGTTCGATAAACACGCTGAAGTAGACAGTCTTTAAATCGAAGAATTATTTTAAGAGATATTTAATATTAAAGTTGGTCAAAATAATTTTCTTATAAAAGTTTTATAGAAACGAAAACTATGCACAGGAATTTAATCATAATTTGTAAGGATATAGTTGACAAAGTTGCGGTGTGCAGACTGCAATTATTTTTTCAATTCGACTCATTTTTTGAGGTTATATTTCAATTTTTTATTCAACATTTTCATTATTTTTATGAAAATTCATTTCATATTTTATAAAATCCATTATTTGAATTTTTGCCAATTTGTAAAATAGCGCATATAATAATATTCCCTTTCAATTAAGAAATGTATTTATTTACACGTGACTATTAAAAACAGAAATAAAACTTTAAAATAATAATTAAATGATCACGTGTTACAAGCAGTAAATGTAGAAAATTACGTAATAAAAAATATACTTGCGCGTGAATGTTAAAACGAGAAATAATTAAATTATTAAGCGTTTTCAAAGCATTAAGTAGGGAAACTTACGTCATATTTAAAATGCTCAAATAGCAATATTTCCAAACAATTTCAATTAAAAATTATATTTACACGAGAGATTAATTTGTTTCGACAAATATTTTACCTGTTATTGCAAATTTTAAAACAGCGTAAATAATATTTCCTCTCAATTAAAAACTATATTTTTAAGTTTAATTTACCTTTAAAATGCCGAAATAACTAATAAATTGTTAAAATATCATTATCAGTATGCTACCTCTCCTTTATCCCGACGACCACTTTTCATAACAAAAAAACTATCGCCAAACTATAGGATTTAACACTAAAAATGCATGAATGTGGCGTCACCATTCACTTGACGTCAGAGGCAATACATGTGTTTGTTATAGCATCAAGTGGTTTTTAATTCGACATATACATATATTTTTCATTATGTTGCACTGATTTATTAATTATTTCATTAATTAAAATAACAATTGCATTCTTAAACGGCAGTGACCTGATATTAATAAAGAAAAGGCAGTGAAACAACTAATGCGTGTAACGCATCTGATGCCAACTGAATGCAACGCACGCCACGTACATGCACGTTTGGTGTCAAATGATATATTCTGGCAACGGTTTATTTCGTTTTATAGAAAGTAGTCGACGAGATAATGGAGAAGTAACCAATTCTCTATAGCATAGTTATAAAATTCTCCAATGCAGCGGCATAGTTTACTTAACCATTTCCCACAAGTTGATTATTAAATGTTTATTTCATCTTATTTAATAAATCATGAAAACAGTTGTTAGCTGTTTCGAGAGCAGATGATTCGAACTTAAAATCCCTCAGTCAAAGGAAAATGAATGGAAACCCGGTTACAGCAGATCGCCACTGGTCGTTTAATCATAATACAATCTTACGTAATCGTTTTAGAGTTGATCAAATCAGAGTTATTTTAAATCATGCGGTGTCAGAACGGGGGTTGGCGAGCGTAGCTCGTAGGGGGCAGAGCCCCCTAGTCTTTAAAAAAATTTATTGTTTAAAAGACAACTTACAGTTAAAAACTTATCAGACGGTGTGCTTTATTTGAAATATAGTGTAAACGTGATGCTTACTGTAGTGTTTTTGTACAATAATAGATGTAAATTGCATAACTAAAATTTCAGGTAATATTTTTATCTAAATTCCTAGGCGGATTGTTTCAAGAACTTTCATTACATCTATAAAATGGTTTAGAATGTCGTAATTCTTGTTATTGTTTGCAAACAGGTTCCGATATAAACTATCTAGGGCTCCGGGGAAAGTATCATTCTGGGGTAAGGGAGACTTTTATTTATCCATAGAAATTGTTCGTGAATTATGCTGAAGTGAATAGTACTAAACTCCATATCTATTGTATGTATACATAAATAGTGCACCAGGTATTATTCACATCTGCATACAGGTTATCATAAGAAAGATAGTCACAACTTCAAGAAAAAAATACTAGTAGAAAAATATTAGAAAAAATGATGTATTTATTGATGAGAATTTGATTGTTAGCAAACTTCCCGTTTCCTTATCTACTTATGTCGTAAATGTCGAAAAGAAAAATCCTCTCAATTGGTCATCATTAATGATTCTACCTTGCATTGTGTTACGAAGAAAATAATGGGATACTAAGTTGTTACAATAAAATTTTAGTCATTAATATTTTAATGACGTAGTTCGTTTTTTTTTTTCGTTTTTTTTTTTTTTTTTTTTTTTTTTTTTTGTATAAATGGGTGGAGAGAAGGATATGGGAAACAGAGAGAAGAAGGGATGTACCGCACTCTCTTCCTGCATGTTTGAAAATGTAAGAATTTCGGTCACTTTTGGACAATTTTAACCATTTGTCACCCTGTTAACAAAAATCCTGATTACTTCCAAGGGGTGGCCTCAAATGGGGGCAGCTGCCCCGCGTACGTTTTGTGTGTTTAAATATTTCGTCATGTTAATTATAAAAGTGTAATAACTGAAGGTATGGTTACTTTTAAGTGGATTGTCGATACATTATACTTACAGTATTATTTAGCTGTACATGCCTCCTTAATTTGTTCAATTTGTTACAAAGACAGATACGGCAGAATGTGTAATGCATTTTACCTCTATTCAAATAAAGAAATCACAAAATTTAGGCTGTAGAAAATTTGCTTTTTAAAATATATCCTTTAACATAGAAAAAAAAATAATCGTATAACTCACATATGCAAGTACTTCTATGCATTCGTTTAGTTAATATTTAGCTTAAATAGTGAATATTGCACAGTATATTTAAAATAATTTTAATATTGATATATAGTTTTTAAAATTACTCATTTTTTTAAAATCATTTACTTCAGTAAATAGGTTATATTACATATAAGAAATGTGTATTTATTTTACTAATTTTATCCATAACGTAAGAAGAATTTAGTTATATTAGCCATTTTCACTATTTTTCAAAATGACTTACGATTTTCTTGTTATTGTTTAAATTTACAAATAAAATAATATTTATTCTACATTTAACATTTTGCATTTAAGTTCACAATAAATGTCGTTTGAATTAAACGTTCTACAGAAAACGTACAAACGAAAAATAAATATATGCAAATTTTTAATGCATTGATCAATAGACCTGGAATTTCCTAAATAATTTTTAAAAGAGAGTTACCAGTTAAAACCGTATACGTCTGATGTTCTTTAACTGATAAATAGAATGTAACATTATTTTAATGTAAATGAATCTAGTATTTATTCAACTCGAAATTACAAATATTCTAAAGTACTTTGTGACTAATTTATCAGTCGAGCGTGCAATCATGAGCGGCATTAACAAAGAATATCTTTCAGCATACATTGTTAGCAGGAAAAGTTATCACATTTATGTCGAATGCAAAAATAATCTACAAGAATAATAAACTGTATGCTAACAGACGAAGGCTAAGGCTGAAGAAAAAGGACTATGATTATGGCTTCATGGAAAATACAGGGTATTAGATCAAAATGCATTGATGTAATGAGACGAAAATCGATTTCATTGTTTTGACAGAGACTAAGAAAAAGGGATCAGGAATTGAAAAAACTGGAGAATATACCCATTTATACTCAGGAGTTCCAAAGGAGGAAAGCGCGAAGCGAGGTTTACCGGTTTTGATGAAAAAGAAATTTCAAAGAAATCTGAAGAACTTTGAAGCTGTGTATGAGAGAATTCTAAAGATTAATATGGATATTTTTTAAGAAGAAATTACTATTTTGGAAATTTATGCTCCGAATAATGAACAAATTATTGAAGTTAAGAATATGATTCATCAAAAACTGCAAAAAATCACTGATGAAATTGGTGGGACAAGATACATTATAATGATTGGTGATTTCAACGAGAGAACTGGATACAAAAGGAGAGATGATATTGTTGAAGAGTTCGGAGAGGGTGAGATCAGCGTTTATGGAGAAATAATTATAGAATTTTGCAACACTAACGACTTAAAGATTATAAACGACTTTTATGAACACAAGGATATTCACAAATATACGTGTTATCACCTTTTTAGACAGCTAAAGTCGATTATTGACTCTATAGTTATTAAGCAAAAAGCCCAATTAAAATTATTAAATGTTAGAGTCCAAATCGGAGCGAATGTGGTTCAGATCATTGTATAGTAGGGTGGATCGAAAAATTGAAATGTGGATAATCGAATCGGAGCGGGGTACAAAAGTTGCCTTTTATGTTCATTAGTTTACATCTGTTTTTTTTTATTGAAATCCATTCATATCTTCCGGTGCCCCAAGTGCACCAAAAATAGTTTAAAAATAAAATTTTTATGAAAAAATATATATTTGATTATTTTTATTATTCTTTAAATTACTTTTGGCGCGGGGTGCAAAAGTTGCATTTTATGCATATTAGTTTACATGTTTTTTTAATTGAAATCCATTTATATCTTCCGGTGCCCCAAGAGCCCCAAAAATAGTTACAAAATGTAATGTTTTATGAAAATTTATATATATATATATTTTCTTTTATTCTTTCTTTATTTATTTAATTACTTTTAGCGCGGGGTGCGAAAGTAGTCTTTTAATCATACTAGCACAAATGCAAAACATTTTTAACTTCGATAAATGTCTTCCTGGTGCCCCAAGACGCTTAAATATTTGCCGAAAATCGTTTTTTATGCAAATATTGAGCTTAAAATTATAAGTAAACATAAGAGTTAAATAATCATTTGTATAGCGTAATTATTACATCCGGGGGATGACAAATCGTTTACCGTTTATATTAAATGTATATATATATATATATATATATATATATATATATATATGTGGTGGCCGAAGATGCACATGGCCAAGCCAGATGCCCACTTGAGACCAGATTGCTTTTGAGGTCCTGGGAAAATGACTCATCTTCAGATGGTCTGAGCGAAGACCGGACAAAATCTGCAAAAAAGTGCCAGATGGCCCTCAGCTTTGATGCAGAGAGGATCTCTGCGGAAGACGTTCCTACGTCTTTTTATTAAATTTTAGGGCGTTGTCCCTCATTTTATCTATCGGCTACTTTTAATAGCAAGATAGCTATCAGAGCCATTTTCATGGTTTTATATGTTCTAACGTAATTCATTTGTAAATATTCATCATTTCACTTGTAAACCAGAAAGTAATTAAATGTTTAAACTACTAGAAAAGGCATCAGAGTACGTCTTATTTAATTGGACTAATTTTTCTCTCTACCTTACTGTTTCTCACAAGTATTTTGGGGGCTCTAGCCGCGATGTGAACTCCGGCTGCGATTTGAATTAATGAACATTTGAATTACTGGACATCTGAATTACTGAACATTTAAATTACCGGACTTTTGAATTAAAGGACTTTAAAAGGACTCTGATACGACTGAAAGAAAATCCAGGAGCGGTGAGCAGTGGTTTATTCTCTTCTTCGCTTTACGTCAACAGAGAAATTCTATCGGAGGAGTAGAAATCTACGGGAGGCTCGAATCGACTTTCCCCTCACCTTTTATCGCAAAGGATGACACCCTGATCTCCTTCAAGAGAACGGTGACAGCTCATAAGTGCTTTTTTTTCATGAGCTTCATCTAACGCGTGTGATTCCAATGATGTGTAGCAAGAAAGGCTCATAGTTATTTTTATTTCATGAGCTATACTTTTTTCCGCGAGTGAAACAGTGTTTTTCAGAAAGAAAGCTCGTTGTGGTTTTTTTTTTACGAGCTATTGGGTCGCGAGTGCTAAGCATAATTTTGTTTGTCTTCAAGCGTATGGTATATTATTAACCATATTTTATTAATTTTCATTATTTGAAATTTATGTATTTTAATGCCAAAGGATTATACTATGAAGTAAGTACCTTTTATATAAACATATATTTTTATATGAACGTATAATATTATTTTGAATTTATATTCAATTAAAGAGTTGAAAATTAAAGTATACTAAAATGGCCCAATTAGCACGAGCGAAAAAAGTTGATTTAATTACTGTTGTGTCCGAATTAGGATTAGAGGCACCGGAAAATGCGACGAAGCCAATATTAGTCGATTTAATACTTAAGTCTGCAGGCTACGAGGAAGAATTAGTAAAAAATTTACTATTAGGTATAACTGCTGAAAGAGAAGAGTTAGAAAAGAAATTAATCTTAAAAGAAACGGAAGATCGTGAATATGAGCTAAAAAGATTAGAATTAGAAGCAGCTTCAAAAAGTAAACGATATGATTTTCCATTATCTGCTAGTATCGCTAAAAGCCCTGACGTATTAAAATTGATAACTAAGTACAATAATCAGGAAGATATTAGTATTTATCTCACGCTGTTTGAACGCCAAATAAAGCGTTTAGGGGTCGAAAAGGAGGACTGGGTTACTTATCTCCTAGGTTTGTTGCCGCTGGAAATTGTTAACATAATAGGACGCGAGAAAGAAGAATTTTCGAATGATTACGATTATATGAAGAAATTACTTCTTAAAAGATTTAAGCTCAGCCCCGAGCAGTTCAGGCAGAAATTTTTTTCTCATAAAAAAGAGAATTCGGCTTCATGGAGGGATTTTTCTTTTGAGCTTAGTAATTACCTGGAAGAGTGGCTTTTAGGACTAAAAATTGTGACTTATGAGGATTTGAAAAGTATTTTAGTTATTGACCAAATACGAAAGAAATTGCCGCTTGAAATTAAGGAACATTTTGTGGATGAATTGCCCAAAATTACTGACGTTGCCGATTTCATAACCAAGCTTGATAATTATGAAGAAGCACGCAACAATATTAGGAAGAGCGCGGACAGTAAAAATTCGAATAACGAAGGAAAAAGGCGTTTTGCTCAAAACACTGAAAATAAAAGTTTCCACCGCTATAATAACATTCCGCAAAATAACAGATATGAAAAGAACCATTTCAATTATCCTAGAAATAACCCTAACCCTTTTAAAGCTAAGTGCTTTTACTGCAACGAATACGCTACACATAAATCAAATCAATGTCCCCGCAGAAAAGAACAACAAACAAATTTTGGACACAAAGAAATCGGACATAAGACTGACCAGAGCTCTTTAAACTACGTGAAAACTGTTAATACTGCCGATAACAATACTCGTCCTTCGGATAAGATTTTCAAAACTATCGAAATTAAAGGAAAAAAAGTAAATTCAGTGGTAGATTCGGGATCAGATGTGACAATGGTCAATAATAGCTTCTATAGAGCGCTGGGGCGTCCTGAATTAAATGAAGATGATGTGAAATTAACAGGGATTAGTGGAAATGGAGTGAGGCCTTCAGGTTTTTTCAATACCGATATTTTAATTGATAACATTGTTGTTAAATGCGATGTTTACCTTTTAAATGACTTACAGTACGATATGATACTCGGAAATAATTGTTTAAGTAAACTAAATTTGGAAATATCGGATTTCGGCCTAAAAGTTACGGGTAAAAGAAGTAATGAGAAAAAGTACACGGTTAACTTGGTAACTGTTGTCCCGCAGTTCAACATTTCGTCTAGCCAAATGGACAATAACACGAATGATCCAGACCCGTTAGCTGATTACCCAGATGTGTCTACGACCGAAAACCCTTTAACAGATACTCCTGAAATTCAATCTGTTTATTTAGCAGAAATAGCAAACTCTATTAATGTAGGTAAAATAGATCTGACCCATATAACCAACGGTGCTGTAAAAGAAGAACTAATTAATTTAATTGAGCATTACGTACCAAAGAAAACTAAAAGCGTTGATTTAAAAGTTAACTTAATTTTAAGTGATGACATACCAGTTAAACAAAGACCCAGGCGGTTAGCATTTTCGGAACAAGCATTTGTTGATAAACAAATAGAGGAATGGCTTAATCAAGGCATAATACGAAAAAGTTGTTCTAGTTATGCAGCCCCGATAGTCATAGCTAAAAAGAAAAATGGTAACTTCAGGTTATGCGTCGATTATCGAAAGCTGAATAAAAAGATAATTAGGGATAATTATCCTCTTCCAGTGATAGATGATATTTTGGATAACATCGCGCAAAATAAAGTGTTTAGTACGCTAGATATGAAAAACAGATTTTTCCATGTAGAGGTTGATGAGGACAGTAAGAAATTCACTTCGTTCGTTACTAATTATTCTCAGTACGAATATAATTTTATGCCTTTCGGGTTGAGTACAGCTCCTCAGCATTTTCAACGATACATATATGCATGTTTAAAAGATCTGATTAGGGAGAAAGTTATTTTGGTGTACATGGACGACATTATCGTTCTTGCACAGTCTGAAGAAGATGCGCTTTTGAAACTGAAACGTGTGTTTCAAGTAGCTTCCGAGCATGGCCTCGAATTTAATTTTGCTAAGTGCCAATTCTTGAAAAGAAAAATCGAATTTTTAGGATATATAGTTGAGAACGGAACCATCCGCCCTTCAGAAACATTAACCTTAGCTGTTAAGAAATTCCCTGAACCGCGAAATAAGAAAGAGATCCAAAGTTTCTTAGGACTGACTGGATATTTTAGAAAATACATTGCCAGTTATGCAAAAATCGCTAAACCTTTGAGTGATCTTCTAAAAGCGGAAAATGAATTTAATTTCGGACCAGATCAAAGAGAAGCATTTCAAACTTTGAAAAATAGATTGGCTAGTAAACCGGTTTTACACAAATTTAGAAGAGCTGCTGAAACGGAATTGCACACTGATGCAAGTAGTTCGGGTTTTGGAACAGTATTGTTACACAAAGATGATTATGGAAATTTACACCCCGTTTATTTCATGAGTAGGAAAACAACACCTGCCCAAGCCAAATATAGTAGTTATGAACTAGAAGCGTTAGCAGTCGTTGAGGCTTTAAAGAAATTCCGAACATACCTGTTAGGTAATAAATTTAAAATAGTAACCGACTGTTCAGCTTTTCAGAAAACATTAGAGAAAAGAGATCTTGCCCCAAAAGTAGCAAGGTGGGCATTGTTTTTACAAGAATTCGATTACCAGATAACTCACCGACCGGGTAATCATATGAAACACGTTGATGATCTAAGTCGTAACACGGTTTTAATTATGACGCGTTCGCAGGATGAAGTAACGGTGAAAATAGCCAAAGCGCAAAACGAAGATGATTATATTCAAACTCTTAAAACATTAATCGGAAAAAAGGAAAGTAAAGATTATTTGATTAGGCAAAACGTTGTGTATAAGTATGAAAATGAGAAAGAGTTAATTATGGTACCAGAGGGTATGCAAAAAGAAATAATTCGTGAAGTACATAACAAAGGTCATTACGGTGTAGCCAAAACCGAAGCAATAATTAAACAAAATTTTTACATCCCCAATATTCGAAAACAGATAGAAAGCGTTATAGGAAATTGCGTTGAATGTATTTTGTATAATCGAAAGAGAGGGAAAGGTGAAGGACTACTAAATCCTATTCCTAAACAAAACTTTCCTCTTCAAACTTATCATGTAGATCATCTAGGCCCAATGTCGTCGACCAACAAAAATTATAACTTTATTTTCTCCGTGGTAGATGCGTTTACTAAATTTGTGTGGTTTTATCCAGTTAAGACAACTTCTGCTAAAGAGGTGATAGAAAAGTTAAAAAACCAACAAATTACATTTGGAAATCAGGAGCGAATAATCAGTGATCGTGGCCCCGCGTTTACCTCGAATGAATTCAAAGAGTATTTGGAAAGCGAAAAGATCGAACATGTCTTAATAACAACGGGAATACCAAGGGGTAATGGTCAGGTTGAGCGGGTACAGAATACCCTCATATCTATTCTAAGCAAACTTTCCATCGATGACCCAACAAAATGGTACAAATTTGTCCTAATAGTTCAGAAAATCATAAATAGTACGTGTTCACGAAGCACCAATTATACGCCTTTTGAACTATTAACGGGAGTAAAAATTAGAGATAAGACAGATTTAAAAATAAAGCAGATTATTGATGAAGAGTATGAGAATGCGTTTGTAGAAGAAAGAGAGAGCAACAGAGATATCGCGAAGCAGAACATACTAAAAATCCAGGAAGAAAATCGCAAAAGTTTCAATCGCAAACGAAAAGCAGCGAAATTCTATCAAGTAGGTGACTTACTTGCGATTCAAAAAACCCAATTTGGAGTAGGACCGAAGTTGCGTCCAAGATTCCTTGGTCCTTACAAGATAATTAAAGTAAAAAATAATGACAGATATGATGTTGAGAAAGTAGGTTATCAAGAAGGTCCAAGAATAACATCCACTGCCGCAGACCACATGAAACCATGGGCTTAACATGACAAGTGTGCATTCAGTGGTGTTTTTTTTTCTTATCCGTGTTTTTTATTTGTGTTTTTATTAACAATTTTCGCGAATAACTCTTATCTAAAAAACTGTGTGTACAAACTATATAGGAAAGTTAGTGACTGTTCTACAGTATAAAGAAACTTTATTTTCCATGCAAAACAACAACAATTGACTTCTTTTTTCACAGACTATCATTCATGGACTAGATGAAAGAATTTGATTAACCTTATATTAATTTTAGCTATTGTTTTTCTAGTTGCTATAGTGTTTTCACATTGCTATTATTTTGTTGCTTGTTTTTGTTCATTTTTATAGTAGCTTACAGGTTATCATCTGTGTGGACACAGACCTGTCAGGAGTGCCGAGTGTGGTGGCCGAAGATGCACATGGCCAAGCCATATGCCCACTTGAGACCAGATTGCTTTTGAGGTCCTGGGAAAATGACTCATCTTCAGATGGTCTGAGCGAAGCCCGGACAAAATCTGCAAAAAAGTGCCAGATGGCCCTCAGCTTTGATGCAGAGAGGATCTCTGCGGAAGACGTTCCTACGTCTTTTTATTAAATTTTAGGGCGTTGTCCCTCATTTTATCTATCGGCTACTTTTAATAGTAAGAAAGCTATCAGAGCCATTTTCATGGTTTTATATGTTCTAACGTAATTCATTTGTAAATATTCATCATTTCACTTGTAAACCAGAAAGTAATTAAATGTTTAAATTACTAGAAAAGGCATCAGAGTACGTCTTATTTAATTGGACTACTTTTTCTCTCTACCTTACTGTTTCTCACATATATTAACTATATTGTTATATACGAAATTTGGAATAGAGCAGCTGCTTCAATTAGACAGTGCTGTTTTATGAAATATCACACAAAAAAGAGACTTCGAATTTAGTAGACCGCAACAAAATTCGCCAATAGCGTACAAAGGTTCGAAATTTAGTTGCAGAGACGAGCAATTTAGCCGTGTCTCTGTCTATTTTAACCGGATTATTTTCCGATTGGAAAAAGACAATATAAAAGTGTTAGTGATGAAGAGCACAATGTACTACACAAAGATCACAAAGGAGGAACTTTATACTTTTGTAAAGGAACCTGACTCTCTGCATATTGGACACTTTACATTTGCAACAGCAGAAGCTAAAGACCTTTACAACATTTACTTACTACATTCTTTAAATGTGCAACAATTGGCCTTTTGTGGGCCCAATTGGTACAGCAATCAAAACCTGCGAGGAGCTACCTGTAGCTTTCCTTTTCTTCACTAAGTGTGGAGAATATGCCAGATAACATATATAGAATGGTTCTCAGCAATGATCAGCAATATTTTTATGATATTTACGTAGACAAATCACATGGTGAAAGAGGTTCTGACCTGGCATTTAAAAACCATGTTCCAGTTGTTTACTCAAGATGGCTAATGACTGCAGGTAGAACGTTAAGGTTGTAGGTGGCCACAGAATATCCATCTGGGAATTTCATTATTCTTACAACATATATTATGAAAGTATCGACCTATATGGTTTCATATCAAAACAAAGCCCTCCATAACAGAAGGACAGCGGTATATTTGGAAACTTATAACATTTTCGAGATATTTGGAAACCAATCTAAGAAAGTTTGTAGACGCTGTTGTTCAACTTGAATAGCTTCTTTTGTCATCCTGAAAATTTGTTATTATAAATGCTCTGGGATAACACAGAGACTATAAGGTATTTAGCAATGCGAAAACTATTTTGTGCTAGAAATGACAATAGAGAATCACCAGAAGTAAGAATTTTTCGAGTACCAAAAATACACTTCAAAGCAAAGTATTATTGTGAACTTATTGACTGGCAATGAGTTGGACGCTTTGAACCACCTCTTTTGAGGAATGAGCCTTACGAAGAAATTGAGGCCATGGTAAAAGTAGGAAAAACGGAGGAATTATCAAAATATCCATACCATACACAAGATGATAAATGATGCATTCGCATAGTGCCTGAGGCATCAGAAAGTGTGTCCCGACAAGAAAAGAGACTCAGTTTCATATTGAATAAAATAAAATTAAGACGCCATATCAAACATTTTAATCCCAAAATGGATTACAAACTTTAAAAATATGTAAATCTCCAAATTCAAAGAAGTAAACAATTTGCTACATAAGTTCAATTTTTATAATTTTTATGATTTAGTGGTTTGATTTTTAAATTTATACTTCATGTATTATTATAAAATTATTATTATTTATAAGTTTATACTTTATTAATTAAACACTTTGTCAAATTTGTAAAAAAATTTCGCAAATTTAAAATTTTAAAACATTTTCTTAAAAATTTCAATTTTAACTATACTTGGGGTACCGGCAGATGTGAATGGATTTCGATAAAAAAAATTTAAACTACAGAATTATGTAATACACCCAATACACAACTTTCTCACACGACGCCAAATGGAATTTAAAAAAAGATTAAAAAACAAAAAAAATTATAAATTTTCATAAAATATTCCATTTTTAACTATATTTGGGACTCTTGGGGAACCTGAATATATGAATGGATTTCGATAAAAAAACATGCAAACTAATATAAATAAAAGACAACTTTCACATCCCGCACCAAAAGTAACTTAAAACAAATAAAAAAACAAAATAAAATTTTAAGTTTTCATAAAAATTTTCATTTTTAACTGTTTGGGGGGCGCTTAGGGCACCGGAAGATATGAATGGATTTCGATTAAAAAAAAATCGTGTAAACTAATATACATAAAAGGCAACTTTTGCACCCCGCGCCAAAAGTGATTTCGAAAAAAAAAATTTCGTATACTTTTCGATCCACCCTATTGTATAGTGCAAGCAAGACTTGCATTTCCTTACTCGACAAATTTATTTAGAGACGAAGGAAATTCCACAGAGATGGAAGATATTGATGTTCCAGAATATATGTTGGAAGGATTAATGGAAAAAAGTACAAAAAGACTTTATCAAGTAAGATTAGATAAAACATTAGAAGTAAGGGATTGTACTAATTCAACTTAACTTAATCCACATATTAAATCATCTTTACATCAGGCTGCAAATGAAGCACTGGGACAAAAAATGAAGGAAAAAACTACCCACAACATTTTTTGGTGGGACGAAGACATTAAAAGACTGTACAACAGAAAAAAGAAGCTTATATTAGATTGATGAGTTCAAAAAAGGAAGAGAATAGACAGCTTTTTAGAAATTTAAAAAAAGAAACTAAGAAATTAGTACTAGAAAAAAAATAACATCTTGGGATAACAAAATGCAGAGAAATTGAGACGTAAATAGGAGGAAGACGATGTACAGAGGCATGGAAGTTTTTAAAGAATATTAGAAAAGAAGGTAGTAATTCATGACATGGAATATGTTAAGAAATGGGAAGAGTATAATAAGACTTTGCTTACGGAAACTAGAAATGAATTTCAAGTAAATCATGTAGATATTGAAAAGAAAAAAGAAGAGACAACTTTGGCACAACCTATATTGCTGGAACTTGAGAAAATTAAAAGAGCAATTAAGAAATTAAAAAATCAAAGAACAAGTGATCCTGGAGGCATATCAGCCGAGCTGATCAAAAATGGAACCGATAGGTTGCTCAGATTAATTACACAATTATTCGAAAAATGCTGAAACGGAGAAGCAACACCAGAGGAATGGAGAATTTGATATTTAATATCTATATATAAGAAAGGAGACCGAAAAAAATGTGAAAATTATCATGGCATTACTGTAACGGCAACCTTTAGTAGACTATATGGACGAATTTTAAAGAATTTCATTCAGGAAGAAATTAGAAAGAAGGAAAGTGAAGAGCAGATTGGATTTAGAGCATTAAGATCATGTATGGATAATATATTTTGTCTTAAAAGAATTGTTGAAAAAGAAATGTCGTTGGTAAATCAAACTCATCTTCTATTTATTGATCTTACGAAGGCATACGAGAACGTCCCAATCGCAAAATGTTGGAATGTATTAAAAGAAATGAATATAAATCAAATTATTATTGGTGCAATTCAAGAGCTTTACAGACAATCAAAAACAAAGATTAAATCAGGCCAAAGACTATGAAAAGCTTTTGCAACAGATAAAGGACTTAGACAGGGATGTTGTGTCTCCCTAACACTTTTTAGGTGCGTTCGTAATTATATAAATACGTAGCACCTATAGTCGTCGTTTGGTCCGTCCGTCTGTCCGTCCGTCTGTCTGTCTGTCCGTCTGTCTGTCTGTCCGCATATAACAACGCAAAAACTACCCAACCAAATCGTTTGCAATTTAAAATATATTATCTTTGCAGAATTTTGTCGAGACATTTCAAATTTTATTAAAATCGAATCAAAACTTTAGGAGATATTAATAAAAATATTTATTAAGAAATTTGAATTTTTTTTTTAATCGGTGCTTTCTTGTTATAGGAGCTTCCAAAGTTTAATCGTCAAGCGACCGAGATACTTATTTTATGACAGAAATTAATCTGCAGACGATATAATTCATTTCACAGAATTAAAAATCATCAAGATCTGAATATTTATATAACTAGCTGATGCATATATATCTGAATATTTATATAACTAGTTAAGATATTTGTATGAACAGTGTCATAAAATATATACTTAACTAGCTGTTTAACCCGTTCTACGCACGGCATATCATGAATTTAATTCTAAAACGTGTGTACGAACGCACCTCGTTTGTAACGTTTGACGTACAATTTCCAACTTGTTTAAATTTATGTTGAAGCAGCATTGAAAGAAAATTGCAGAGGAATGGGACTTAACGTGAATGGAACATCAATTTTCACTTTAAAATTTGCAGAGGACCAAGTTACAATTGCAAAATAACAAATTATTTAGAGAAAATGACGATAAAAATTAAGAAAGAATATGAGAAATGGAGACTTTACATGAATGTTCAAGTACTGTAGGAGTTTTCGTTTAGATATATATATGAATAAGATATTGTTTTACATTTCACAGAACATTGTAAAAACCAAAATTATTCATTCATTCGACTTATTCATTTTTGATATATATTAAGGGAAGTTGATTTCATTTAACAATTGTTTGGCCTTTTTTATATATAAAAATTACATATAGCCATTTCTTCCGGAAATAAATTATATTGTTATACACATGTAAATTTAGATGTTTCAATAATATACATTTATGTAGAAAAAAAAGTACATTTTTTAAGTAATTAATGTATAAATTTAAAATATCTGAAAAATTTCCATTCTTCAAAAGAATGAACAGCTCCATAAAGATTGTAAAGATTGAAATTTTCGAGCTATTGTTACATATAATTTGAAGAAAATGTTAATAAAATAAACATTTCCTTTATCAAAACCATTAAAATTTAATGTTTTCGAGTTCACTATGCACCTGTGATCAAAATGCACGATGAGGAAATATTATAGAGCCTAAAATCTCATATTTTGCAGATATACAGCAAACAGATGAGGCTGACATACTTACAGCAGACAAAGAGCAGACAGACTTACAGCAGATAGGAAGCAGACAGACAAACAGAAGACAAATAGCATACAAGAAAGTCGACAAAGTGTAGCGACATATAGGGGACATGAGACAGGTAGACAGCAAACAGACATCAAAGAGAGCAGTCAGACAGACATCAGACAGACTTGCAACAGAAGGAGGGTAGATATACAGTAGACAAAGAGACAAACAGTAGACAAAGAAACAGCATACAGGAAGCCGATAATGTTTAGACAGAGATTAGATAGCAGACTGCAGACAAACAATAGACAGAAGATAGTAGACAGACAGCAGACAGATATATAGTAGACAGATATACAACATACATACATACAACATATAGCAGACAGACAAACTGCAGACAGTCAGCCGACAAAGTGAAAGCAGACAGCAGATAGCAGACAGCAGATAGCAGACAGCAGATAGCAGACAGCAGATAGCAGACAGCAGATAGCAGACAGGCAGCAGACAGACAGCCGGGAGTTTATATATACAGCATACTTCAGATAGTTAGCAGGGAGACAACAGACAGATAAACACCAGAGATAGCAGGCAGACTGACATACAGCACACAGTCAGACAGTAGAGAGAGCAGACAGTCATACATCAGACAAAGTGCAGACAGACAGCAGACGAACAGATGACATATAGCAGACAAACAGACAGCATACAAACAACCGACTGAGTGCAGACAGACAACATATAGCAGACAGAGAAACATCAGACAATTAGCAGGCAACCAGGAAACAAACAAAACGCAGAGAGAGTAGACAGACAGACAGCAGATAACAGACACGTAACAGGAAAGCGACATACAGCAGATAACAGATAGGTAACAGGCAAGCGACATACAGCAGACAGAAGACAGACGGGCTCACAACAGACAGTTAGCAGGCTGACAGGACACAGACATACAGTAGAAAAATAGACAATTTACAGAGTATAGACATATACCAGACAAACAAAGAAATATACAGATAGAGAGAGAGACAGACAGATACATACAAATTTTAAAAAAAATTCGGGGGTTGGCACACAAAAGCAAAGGGTCCTCAGCCCTCTAGTTATATAAATAAATGTCCAAAATTTTGTACGGTTACTCAAACTATATACATAAAAATACCCGTATATATTTCTATACGGGTCCTCATTTACTAGATAAATTTCTATAAAATATAGTAATGAAAACATTTTTTAACTAATTCTCAACTTTCGTTATAAAACAGTAAACATGTCACAATACGTTTTTTAAAGAAAAAAATGATACGGTAAATTTGAAAAATAATCCATTTTTGTTGTGGTCGTATCCCCACAAGATATTAAACAAAATTTCAATACTTTTAGAACATGATATCTTAATACGGCATTGCGTTTATTAAGAAATTAGGAGTTTTGTGATAATCCATTTAATAGAGGACTTTATCAGCTCTCTGGATTTTGTCAGTTCGTTAATTGCTGGCTTAATCGTATGCTCTTAAAGCAGGGTGTGATTATACATCTATGTTAAATGTGTATTAAAAATACCGAAAGTTTGACAGAATTGTTACCTGCATACAGTCGAGTTATAATGAGTGAGTGCAATAACAATAATGTCCAAGACACTTGAAGAAGTCTACTTCTGGTTGATAAAATGGAGGCTCTTGGCATCTGCTATTCAGTATTTTGATACCAATTATTGGTTCGAGTATTTTTATTATACTATATGTATTTTATAGAACTGATGTTCTGCGTATGGCTCTCATGGTTAAACCGTTAAGATATTTAATCGAATGATAACTTTGTAAGATACTGAGAAAGAGTAAAAATAATCTTTGATTAATCTCAATCTTTATGTTATAATAAATTTTAATTGCAATTAGAACATTATTGCGAGTATAAAAACTGAATTGTTAAAAATTAAACGAAAAATGTTTGTAATAAGAAGAATCAATAATAAAACAATGAATGTTAAAAGTAATGAGACCAATAAAATCCCAAGTAACGAATCTATCGTATTAATGTTTTTATTGTGGAATTTCTTGTATATGCAGGGTGTCTGAAAAGTCTGGAAACTGTCGAATAACTCGAGAAATATACATCAGATTGAAAAACGGAGAAATACATGTTCAATATTTAATATCAAAGTTACCCCCCCCCCCAACTCTGTCCCATGAATGTAAGGGAGGAAACTTTGAAATCTTAAATGATAACCCCCTATTTCATTGCAGATTCGGATTCTACGGGAAAAAATACGTAGCTTTTGTATTAAACATTCTGTTTGGAAAATCATAGACGGCGCTGTAATCGAGTAAAATGCAGTTAGAAATGTTTCGATTCAAAAGTATGGAAACGGTCGTATAACTCGAGAAATATACATCGGAATAAAAAACGGAGAAATGCATGTTCAATAGTTTTGAAAATCTATTTAAGGGTATCAAAGTTGTTACCCCAACTCTGCCCCTGTCGGGGGGGGGGGTTGAGGCATCTTTGAAATCTTAAATGATAACACCACTTTTTTATTGCAGATCCGGATTCTACGAGAAAAAATACGTAGCTTTTATATTGAACATTTTCATCGGAAAATCGTAGATGGCGCTGTAATCGAGTAAAATGCAGTTAGAATCGTTTCCATTGAAATGTCTGGAAACGGTCGAGTAACTCGAAAACTATACTTCGGATTGAGAAACGGAAACATACGTCATCAATATTTTACAAAAATTAATAACTTTTATATTCTTAAATAGTTTTTTCTAAAATATTGAACACATATGTTTCCGTTCACTGAACACATTACTGAACACATTACACACATTACACACTGAACAATGAACACATTACACACTGAACACATTACACTGAACACATTTCCGTTACTGATCACATATTTTTCCAGACTCAATGAAAACGATTCTCACTGCATTTTACTCGATTACGGCGCCATCTACGATTTTCCGAAGAAAATGTTCAAAACAAAAGTTACGTATTTTTTTTTCCTTAGAATCCGAATCTGCAATAAAAAAGGGGTTATAATTTAAGATTTCAAAGTTGCCCCTCTTACCCCCCCCCCAGGGGAGAAGAGTTAGGGGGCAAAATTGACATTCCTAAATAGATTTTTCGAAACTATTGAACATGCATTTTTCCGTTTTTCAGCCCGATGTATATTTTACGAGTTATACGACCGTTTCCAGCCTTTTTAATGGAAACGATTCTCACTGCATTTTACTTGATTACAGCGCCATCTACGATTCTCCGAAAAAAATGTTAAATACAAAAGTTACGTATTTTTTTTCGTAGAATCGGAATCTTCAATAAAAAGAGGGGTTATCATTTAAGATTTCAAAGTTGCCCCACTTTCGCCACAGGTTACAGATTTGAAGGGCAACTATGATATCCCTAAATAGATTTTTCAAAAATATGGAACATGCATTTCTCCGTTTTTCAATCTGATGTATATTTCTCGAGTTATTTGGCCGTTTACTGACTTTCCGAACATCCGGTATGTGTCTAATATAAATAGATGTATATGTAAATTTTAGTTAATATCTTCTAATTATTTGTGCATCACGATAAAATAATTCTGCAGATCAACGGTAATTCAGTCAGGGATTCGGTTAAATAGTGTTTTGTATTATTTGTTGATATTTCAGATCAAAAATAGGCACAAGGCGATAAATTGATTAATTTTATTTATCTTCTTTGGTAAACTTTATGTTTATTAACTTATATAAATCCCGAACAGAGCTCAACAATCACGAATTATTTAAGGAATTACATAAAGCCAAAAAGGTACATTATCACATAAACCCAAGATATCTGAGAAGTCTTTAATTCCTAACAAGTATAATTAATCATTACATGTAACTTGTCAGCACACACAAAATATTTATATACACTGAGTGCCCAAATTATAAGGGCAACTACTCACTTTAACTTGGACTCATCCATGTAGCATGTGCGCTGATGTAATAAAATGAATTTTCCGATACAAAGTTTGCTCTTGTTCAGAGGCGCCAGTGAACTTTTTATTTTCAATATTCTTCGTGAAAAAAGAGATTTGAGTAACTTTGAATTAGATTGATTGTGGACCCCGGAGTGGCCGATTCACGTATATCATAAATCGCTAACTTTCTTCAATTTTCTCGTACTAGAATGTCTCGAGCTTACAAAGAAATGCAACTAAGCCAAAAAAGTTCTAGGGAAAATTGGAATTGTGGGCGAAAATTGATTATGAACGAAATAGGTGCCAGTTGACTAACGTACAATGTTTGTAGCAACAGAAGAGCCGTAACTTAACACATTGTAGCGCAATAAAACTCAGAATCATCGCAAAACTTAACACATTGTAGCGCAATAAAACTCAAAATCATCGCAAAACTTAATTGTATGCTCTAGCAGTTTCAGTGAGTATCATCATTCAGTGTATATGTGTGCGTATGTGCTATGGGAGTGCCTCTGCCAGTGTGTGTATTGTAACTAGTTTATGTCAACAAAAATAACATTTAAAAAGTATTTGAAATAATTTATAGCTATTTTTTATTACTTAATGTTCTATGGTATAGATAAACGCTTTTTAACATTGTGTAAACTGTAATAAAAAAAAAACATTTATCACCCAAATTAGACCAATATAATCACAATTTAAACCCATATGCAGATTAAATATTAGGCTTTTATTTTACATTAATTATAGAAATTATCAGGTCAACAATATATGAATTTAAATACATGTACACATGCAAAAACGTACGCACGCGCATGAAAGCACACGTATATACATATATACATACAGATTAAATTACATACATACATACAGACAAAATTAAATATATATATAAATATATATTTAATTTTGATTTTTCCACTGCAATTTAACTTTCCATATCATAGATGGCAGCACCATGGTTTATGATGCTTTAAAATATTCCATATATCCAAGTAATTCATTTTCTAAAATTATTTTGGCAACAGGGTTTTTAATCTCTTCAAAACATTTTTTGGCAACATTTAGAATTTTTTTTTTTTGCAATTCATTGCCTTGCCTTTGCATAGGTATCTTCATATTTTCAGGTTATTTGTGGTATTTATGCATTTGAGACTTGATAATTTCTGTATAAATTCCACAAAATTCATTCATTCAATTTATTTCATTAAATTTTTAATTTATTTTCTTCTTCTTTTGAATATGTATTTAATATCTATATTCATTGTGTTGGGGTTACAATTTCGTTATCAATAAATTATTACTTACTAAATAATAATTTCACATTTCTGTTGGTGTTTCGGTAATGTTTCATTAATGATTATATATATATATATATATATATATATATATATATTTGTGAAATAAATCTGTGCTTTCTTATTTGTAATTTTAAAAGATTTAAATTACAACATATGCAGCTCTAAATATACATATATATAGCATACATATAGACACACATCCAATGTCCACACATAAACGAATTTCAGAACGATAATTTAATTAAATAAACAGCTTAATAACGTATAACAAATAAAACTTAGAACTGGTTACACATATTTCTGTTTGATTAAATTTTCCTCGTATGTATAATTAGAGAAATTTATACAAAAGCGATTACTTAATCTTTCGTTGTTTAAACATATTATTAAAATTAGATTTCTCTCTTGGGGGATAACTTTCAAATAACCATTACATTTTTTATTTTTAATTTGAAAATAAAACGGTTAATGCGACATTCTGGGAACTTTTAACATTAAATGAGTTAAAAGTGGTATTTTAATGATAATTACAATATAAATTGATTATGAAACATTGTTTGTAGAAATAGCTTCCACATTATTATTTTTTATCTTTATTTAATTCTCAATAAAATTAAATTTAAACATTTCACTTTATTTAAGTGGAATGAGGTCTTTTCGTCACCATGTAATGTATCAAGATGTTATTTATAGTTTTTCTTTTTAATGCTATTTAAGTCCAATGCAATTGGTTTAATATTCTTAAAATTAACTTTTGACCGACTTGATTAATATAGAATGAATCAGAAAATTGCATATTACTTTTATTCTCTTTTTGATACATTAATTTGATTTAAATTTTTGAACTCTAAAATACTTGGTCAAATATATGTGTTTTAAATGTCGAATTTAACTTCAGAGACAAACGTACAAGACCCCCGGAATTAAGCGACAGATTGAGTTTAAATTTCAGTTTTATTTAAAAATCAAAATTAGTTTTTGAAGAATTCTTTTAAATTGTATAAGACTGTAACTCATTCAGCACATCACTGGTTACATAAAAACCGAAAGATTAGATCAATGGTCCATTAGGATGTATTAATTGAGTTTGAATAGTCTTTTTCTACGACCACCCATGTCACTAGCATCGTATCACAGAATAGTGAAAGCGAGTTGCTTGGACTCCTTTAACCGGAAAATGGCAAGAAATGAACTATTGTTTTCCTATTTACAACACTACAGCAGGTGCGCTTGTTTAACTAATGCAACCGAATGAACTATAGATTGAACTATGGATCAATTCAGTGATGCATGATGTCTATTTTCTGTTTTACATATTTTGCATGAAATAAATTAGTGATTTCTGCATTTTAGACAAAGATGACATAATATCAGAACATAGAGACAGGGTCAGAGGTATAACGAATCAAGATCTCCAAGTAGTTAAGAAATCAATATATTATAAATTATTATACGATACTCTAATTTTACACTTTTAGTAGCATGTTTAACCAAATCCTAATATGGTTTTGGAGAGCGAAATTTTTGAGTAGGCTGCTTCAATTAATTTTGAAATTATTTCTAGCATTTTCAATTGACCTTCAAACTTTCGATAATAAATATTCTTGGGAATTCAGTAGCGTGTATAACCAGTACAGATCGAAGAACCGTGAAAGATCGCTTCATAATCCTTCAAAGATTACACTTCTTCGATACCAATCTATAAAGAACGATGATGGATTCTTGAAGATTTTTCAATTAATATTGATATATCAGTTTTTCGAGTAGCTGTAGTTAATCAGATTGGGTGCCATAAGGTACGTCTATCAAACTGTAATGTCTCATGTAATGTAATTTTGTGTGTCCAGTCCTCAAATTACCGTTTAAAAATGATGTACAACCGTCTACGTGTGACAATAAGTACCGAAAACGTATGGCGTAACGTTACTTGCACTGTACAAATGGACAGACAAGACAATGCAATAAAACCACAAACGAAAATATACAATAACATCTTTCAGTTAACCAGGATTCCGAAATGGGTTATTTTCTTTAGAAACCTCAGAAACCAATGTATTTTTGAGATTTAAAGAAGCATTTATAACAACAAAGTTTTATTTTATGCTATTGATTTCCGAAAACGTTTCTGAGTAATTAACCAGTTTCCTCAACCCAAAATATATAGGTTTTTCGGATTTTGTCAATTCTTAATAACTATTTTCCTGTTCAACAAACATGTTTTACAGACAAACGTGATAAACTATCAGTATTAACATTAACATTAAAATAAATATTATTATGCTCCTCTTGCATACATAAATTCAATCATGATGCTGAAATATTTAAATGAGAATTAGTAGCATCCCCGATATTGCATTTTGGGGAAATGTATTTATACAAGGCAGAAACTATTCAGCAACTTTTCCGAAAATCAGTGACAGCAAAATAAACGTTGTTTTTATAAATGATTCTATATATATATATAAATGTATGATATATGTCATGCTGTAACTCCCTTATTTATGAACCGATTTGGAGGTGACAGTGTATGTGTATAGGATATACCAAGGTCTCGACTGAGTTCGTTGGCCAGCTTCATCCGCCATCTTGTTTAAAAACGGTGGACAGTTAAAAAATTTTAAATTTTTAAAAATTCAAAAAATTGAACGAAAAAATTATAAATTCAAAAAGTTGTTTCCGTTACGTGTTAGACAGTGATACAAGGATTTCGGAACATTTTTTTTGTTTTGGCTATATCTTAAAAAATTTGCTGAGATATGGCGGTCTGAAATTCTAGTGTGGCTGCGATTTTGAAACAAACTGATATTTGTCATGCTGTAACTCTCGTATTTATGAACCGATATCAATGTGCCTGATCATGTGTACAGAAGATACCAAGGTCTCAACGGAGTTTGTTGGCCAGCTTCATGCGCCATCTTATTTCAAAATTACAGCCAGTTAAAATTTTATTTTTAAAAAAAATCAAAAATATGTATAAATATCATAAATTGAAAAATAAAATTGTTTTCGTTAAGTGTTAGATCAAGATACAAGGATTTCGGAACATTTTTTGTTTTGGCTTTCGCTGAGATATGACGGATTGAAATTCTAGGGTGGCTGACATTTTGAAACAATCTGATTTTTGTTATGCTGTAACTCTCATGCTCAAATCCCCATTCAAATTCAGTATTAACGAAAAGCGGGATTGAATCTTTTATAATCGGGTTTCAAACATTTTAGCTTCCAGTGTTTGAATAAAATAAGTTGAATTTTTAAAAACATAGACTAAGAAAGCGACCCTTTCCTCCCTGTACAGGCAGAAGGACTTTTTTACATTTTCCTTCGTTGTTGTAAAATATTTTCTCAGATTAAAAAACATATTTTTTACAGTGTATGGCGCATGAAAAATCACCGTTTTTTGATCATTTGATTTGACAAAATATTTATCAGAATGAAATTATTTATTGGTATATTTATATGAATATTTAACAGCATTAACATATTTTGTTTAAATTACGCACAAAATATCGGAGCTAGAGCTGTGGCAATGTGTTACTGCCAAAAATGTATCCCTCAGCGACTTGCAAAACACATGTGCTACCCAAATGAACCTGAAACAAAATGTTTTTTATATGTTAATGTATTCGCCGGCTGTGATTATTACGGCGCGGGTGAGCACGCATGCGCAGTGATTGATTCTTTTCTTTTTCCTCTCGATCTGTGGAGAGAGTGAGTGTTGTGTTTTGCTTCGTATGTGTAGGATGTTGTTACGTCCCCTGAGAATAAAAGGTTTTATCCTGAGATTGAAAATTTCACTTGCGTTAATTGAGTAACTTCAGTTGATTTTACACGTTCAGTTAATCTTCATCAAATTTACAGAAAAATCAGGATCATTAAAAAATACCGAGCTTTCTAAAAGTGGAAAATAAACGTGACGACGATTTTTTCATGTAAACTTTTGACATTGTACGTTTTAAAAATTAAGATATATGATAAATAATAATAATATTCTGAATTTCTCTAGAGAAAAGTATTGAGATACGTGGTTATTCGTTGGAGGCTATCCTTGAAAATTGTTAAAATTATGCTGCAAGGCCAACTTCAAAAGCAAATTTCGATGTACAGGATAAGTTCTTCAGAAAATACTCTACTGGAAAAAAATATGTATATTAATTATGTTACAGTTTGGTATAATAGATACCTTTTTACCAATTCCTGTTTCATATATATATCTTTTTCGAAAAATAATTACCAACAATCAGTAATTTTTTAGATGTCGAGTTGTCCTTTAACTTGTAATAATAGAACACCGGACATGCTACGCAAAGGCACCTGCGTCTGAGCAATATGTTACACAGTACAGTATGTCTATGTTTTGCATATTTTATGCGGGTTATGATTAAATAATCAAAGAATTGGTGTAATTTTATTCAATGCATCTATATGCCACATCATAACATAAGAATATAGAAAATAATACAAATATGAAAATTTCTATTTATAAGATAATCCCTCGTACAATTGTGTTACATTCAGGGCCAGTGTTATAGTTTGTGCTTTTAGCTTTGATTTTGTATAAATATCATAGAAACTATCAATTAACCAAAAGTATAAAATTTTTATATAAAAAGAGACGTTCAAAGAAATATTTTAATATAATTTATAAATTATATTAATTTGAATGTCATTCGTATGATATAAACTTAATAGCACTGGAACGGAATATACAGAAAGACAAATATATACATACAGACATAATTATTTTTGGAAAGATACGGAATCATATTTTTAAACTGGTTTCTAGGAATTTATTTTATAAATAAATTGAAAACCTTCTCTAAAATGATTTATGAATATGTAGTGTAAACTGAAAACATGATTTGTGTTTTGTAAAATCCCAATTTTACATTTGTCCCGCTACATTAATTAAAATAAAATACTGTTTAAGAACATTGTATGAGTTTTATTACAATATATTATAAAAACAATGTTGTAATAAAGTGTTCGTCGTTATACTTATTGATAGTATCATATAGAGGTAGATATTAACGAATGATTTCACAAGTTCGTGTACATTACATTTTATTTAAAATCAAATAATTATACTTTACTAACTATTTGTGTATTATTTTTTACATGCAGTGCACAAATGTGCATTTCTACAAAGTTATTCCCACTTAGAAAAAATGCACAAACTTTCAAACCCTAAATGCGTAAACGTTTTAAAATCTAATTATCGAAAGTGCCTTATTACGTAATGTTTATAATGTATAAATATTAATAAGTAAAATAGTTTTTTAAACGTTTTCTATGAAATGCTTTATTTTTAATAGCATATTTCTGGAAAAGAAAATGTATGTTTCTGAATCAGTACATAAAATATGTATAGAAAAAATATAAAAATTCTTCTTATTTTTTTTTCAAAAATTGAATACCCCTCATTTTAATAGTTATTCATCTCGTAAGTATTTTTTTGAGAATATTAGAAGGAATATTTTATAAAGATACACGAGATTTAGAAAAAAAATAAATTTGAAATTTAAATGAGCTAAACCAATTTTGTTCTGCAAAAGTTTTGCTTCTTCTCAAAGAAACAGTCTTTATTTTGTACACGAGGTGAAGCTTCGAAATTTAATTTATATTAACCTAATAAATATTTATAGGAAATGGCTCCGTAGAAGCGTTTTACTTTAATGTATAAAAAAAATCAAAGGTAAACAGACAAAATGGGATAAAGTAAGAGACTTAAAGAATTGGTGTAGTTTGTATTCCTTCATAGAAGTTTACATTAAAAGTAAAACTAGCAACATTGAAACAGTTTTCATTGAGAGTAGCTTGTCAATTGTAAAGAGGAAAAAGTTTTCTGCATTTTTTTTTTCTAGCAAAATATTTTTATATACTGCGAAATTGTTTAGAAATATTTTTACTACAAAGTTCACCACAATAAATTTTGTAAAAATTCTACAAAATTCATCGAATTATCTGAATGTCATATAAAATTCTGACAATTGGATGTTTTTTTCTTTTTTTTTTTGTGTGAAAATAAATTATTAAATTTAGGTGATTTTAGATTCATTAAAATTGCAATTAATAATGCCAAGATTTACATTCCTAAAGTTATTTAACTATTTTCTTAAATACAATAATTATTGTCACCTTTTGTAATCAAGTTATAAAGAACTTATTATTATACATTTTTAATTTTATTTCAACTACTGTATGGAGCTACTGCTAAAAATTAATTGATGGAATTATCAAAAGGCATTATAATTTGCGAACTATTTGCGTAATTTCATTTGAACAATAGAGTTAAAAAAAGAAACAGATTTTCCATTTCCCAATGAAAGAACTTTCGTTTTCTTTAATACATTAACTTACTTATAAAACAATATACGTATGTATATCTAAAATTTAAAAGACAGAGTTTATTCGTCTGTTCAGAGTTTTCTGTGCGCAGAGCTTTACGATTTCGCAGGAAAGTACAAAAATGAAAGTAATTATGCTCCTCTAAGACAGTTTTACGATATTTTAATTAGGTTTTTAATTGTTATTTAATAATTGATAAGCATTACTTCGATTAAATTGGAATTTACAATCTATGTCGCTAAAGTTTGAAACATACATATTCACAAAATGATTCAAGAAGAGTTTTTGATTTTTTTTTCAAGAAATGAAATAAAACTTTCAAAATCAAATCAGGCTACGAAATTTATGAATTTTATTTGTCGTAAACGTATATGTACATGATTTAGGTCAGGAAAACTCTGTTTCAAAATATGACTACAAAGCGTTGAAAAAACAAACTATGGGTTGAGTTGTTTATCTATTAACGAACAGGCGAAATCAGGCCGATACTCACAACAGAAAAACTTTATAAACGACTGGCGACATACGTGCAAGAAAACTTTGTTATGTCGAATATAACCAAAAACAGAACTGCTGGTGCTTTTTTTCAGCGTTTCGTTCATATCACGAAACACTATTACTCCCGCTTCATTGTCTGTCCGTTACAGAGCCGGTACTCACAAACTCTTTAACTTACAGGCATGCAATTTTGTGAACTTATAGCGGAATAGCTGCTGTGAAGCTCAAAATCATAAAATTTGAAAAAAAAAACGTATTATTTTAATATATAGAGATAAAAAACCAAAAATATAACAGCCTTTTTTTATTAAATTAAAACAAAATCTAAAGGGGTTAAACAGAAAACTGTGAAAATTGGAATTGTCAAACTTAAAGTCATACATTGTTGTTTCATTGAAAGATAACATCAAAGTGTTTAAATAAGAAATCTTAAGGTATTCCTCCGAAAAGATTTCAGAAAGGACTTTTTTATTCAGAATACGAGAATGAATAAATTAATGTTATGGAAATTTGCCAATCGCTTCTCAAACTTGAAAAAAATCGACCAGACCGATCCGGATTATCCATAGATACGGATTAACGGGGTCCGAATTAGCGGGGTTCCACTGTACTGCTTCCAAAATTCAGGCAATCAGCCCCAAAAAAGTCATAATGAGAAATATTTAAAGAAAAGGTGTGATTATATTTTGTGTGATGCATGTTTTAGCCAGAAACGTCATTTTCTTATGATGTTTTGTCCAATCAAATCATTTTTGTTTCACAATATTGAAAAATACTCATCCCTAGGTTTTTCATAAATATGGAAAAGAAAGTGCAAACCTATTCTATCAAGAAGAAAAAAAATATATGAAAACACTTTTATTTTATTCATTAATAATGTACTAAAATTATCAGAATTATATGCTTCTTTATTAGAAAATTACATTAATTGTATTTTTGTTTCAAAAATACATACGTTTTATTTAAATAAAATATTAAAAGAAGCCCTAAGAATGAGTAAAAAACAGTCATTACACAATAGTTTATCCGAAATTACACTGTTAAAAATTTGCAGCAAAATGTCCAGTCATTTGACCGTTTTTACACAAAACGGTTACATAACTGTAATTTAACTCCATTCTGATCATATTATTGCCCATATTATTTTCAAATTAGAGTTAAATTATGGTTATGTAACTATTTTCTATAAAAACTGTCAAATGACTGGACAGTTTGCTGCAAATTTTTAACAGTGTATAATATACTGGATTATTTTTTAACACAATTATTTCAAATTGGTAAAGGAAATTGGAAATTTACAACTTGAGTGTATAATATGTCAATAAAATATTTCTTTCCTGTATGAATTTTTGTTTACAAAACTATTTGTTGAATGTGAACAACAAACAGTTAATAAATGTAATTTTGCGAAAAGAATTGTAACATAAAATAATAGAAAACCCAAACAAATAGACGTTAATATTACTTTCTGAATTTCTTTCTGTTATTAAAGTTTCACTGTAAAGGGTTTAATATTTATTTCCATTTTTTTTTAATTCATCTGAATGTAGTTTTGTTTTTAATTGGTAAATTTTCTATATGAATATTGAGTTCCAAATTTTATTTATTTAACATCTAATGCTACTTTTCGTACAAATCATATTTAAGTATATTTTGCATGAGATATGATATATTGGAGGTCATAGGTCAAAAATTATTTTTAGATAAAACTACATCGTCATAACTATTTAATCTGCATTGAAACATTTTTTTTGAACCTAGGATAACAGCTCTTTATTACTTTAATTATCCTGGAATTTTAAAGTTTATCATGTATTATACAATCTTGTTTATTTAATGATTTACTTGTAATTTACATAGCTATTATAATTGTGCATTTTATAACGATTATCGATGCACCAATTTAATAACTATGTTCTATAAAAATTCATATTAATTATCAATAAATTTCTTCATATACAATGCACAGACAAACATATAGATCATCTACCAGGCATACTCAGATAGCGGAACGCCATACTTTTATTTGTGAAATAAAATAATATTATATATCTCTTTACTTAATAATCCCTTCTCCATAATACCTATAGAACATTCTTACCTCAATTAGTAAATTTGAAACACCTTCAATTTTGTTGATCTTGTTGCTAGAATAATTGTAATGGAAGATGTGATCTTCCAAAAGATACGAAACATTTAATTTATATACAATGAATACTGACACTCAAAAACATATAAATATTTACAGAGAATCAGTTACTGCACATTATTATTGTGCAACAGTGCATCTCTCTCAAAAAGATTATATGGAACAATTTAAAGAAACAAACGTTTCTTTTCAGTTCAATTTACAGATTTGTCGGCTGCGTGCCAAAGAGTCTGCATCTGCAATAGAGTTAGAAACTACAAGAATTTGCGGTCAGAAACACATAATATTTAAAACATATTTGAGTTATACTGCTGTATATATTAGTTTAACTTCAATGCTAATGAAAATTAATTAGTGTTTTACTATGTAGTTTTACATTTGAAAAACATAAAGATGTTTTCATAGAATAAATGTCTGTCTTATTATTAGAGAAAATATCCCTTATTTATGCTTTTATTTTCATGTAGAATTTAGAAATTCTGAATTACTTTTTCATAACTATTAATTCTTAATGGAGAGCTAATACTGGGTATACTAAACTGTTTTAGTTGTTTGTTGTCGTATTTTTGTCATCTTACTATTTACAATACTTTTGAAACTTTTTTATAAGCATAGTGTTTTACAGCTCAATAACATAGCAAAGGTACATTTGAAGCTCCCGAAAAAAAATAGAGTATGTCTTTTCTAAATGGTAAGAAAATTTCGATGAATTCATTCTAATCAATATTCACTAATTTCCTAATCCCTATTCGTAACTATGAAGAGATATGTTACATAATAATTTAAAAACTAATGAATTTGCTACAATATAGGTGCAAGCAAATTTGCATTTCTAGTTTACGTAAAAATATATTTATATTTCAATTTATATTAAAACAATTGTAGAAAACGGAAAACAAATTGTCTGTTGTACTTTATTTTACAATTTCGCTTGTGACGGTTCGACTACCCTCGTCACGTGAGTAGGCGGTATTTTGAATGCGATCGTAATTTTTGTCCACTAACCGTCTATGTGCACAAAAGTTGATCAAAGCTCTCTTTTCTCTAACCTTCGACGGATGTGTGAATCTCGAAAATTGTGAGTTGCTGTTTTTTTTATTTATTTATTTATTTATGCAATTTTTTTCCCTGGCCAATTGATACCGTGGATATATAAGCTGCGAATTTTCGTTTAGGGTTGTACTTAGAAGCAGTACTTAGAATGAGTGCTTACTTGTGCTTGGAGTACTTAGACTCAGTGCTTTCAGAGCTTGCGGTACTTAATATCACAGGATCTAGTGTCAGTATCTGACGGCTGGAGTTCTCAAGAGTTTAGGAACTTAGTAGCGTGCATTGCCTCCCTTGCTATGAATAACGTTGGATTAAGTTGTTCATTCTGAAGTCTACAATTAGGTATATTTTTAAGAGCCTTGGCTTACAATGAGGATATGTCGCAACTTTAAACTTGCTCTCTGACCCTCGGCTCTCGACTAACTGTGAGTTGCATTTTTCCTTATATATTTTCTTTTTACTTTATTTAAGAGTTTTTAATTGTGTGCCACTTCAAGTCAAAGTCGACACTGTTTATTTTGAGTTAGGTAAAACGAGAAGTTCTCGCTCAATTCCCCTGCCCGATTAGATTCAATAAACTTAGTTTAAACCTTAAACTCTGGTGTTTTCCCTGTATTACTGAACGGCCTGGCACTCATACTGACATAATGGTCGTTACACGCTTACACGCATGACTGCTGATTTTAATAAATGCATTTATTTTATTTTTAACAAGTTCTTCTAAAGATAGTTCGATCTACAGCAAACGGTCTGTCACAAATCTGTCGATAAACTTAACTTACTTACAAAACTTAATTAATTTCTGAATAGTGTTATTAGTGGATATAAAACATGCGTCACAGCAACTGTATAGTTTGCATGATTTTTTTAAGCAACCTGTATCACAAATTAAGTTTCTATAAAACACATGTCATGAAAAATTTAACTGAATTAGGTGAAGAAAGTTGATAACAATAATTCGTTTCATTATAAAATTACATGCGTATATGTTTGTAATTTTTAAAAATATCGACAGTGTTCAATAAATAGCGTTTCAAATTTCAGGTTGCGATATTTATCAAATGTGACTGAAAATTTGAAATAATCGAAAACGAATCATTGCTACTGCTTTTATTTTTTGAAAGAATGGAAAAGGTTGTGCGGACGAAATCCTTTTTTAATGTGAGCATACATCCATTATAATGCTCTATATCGATTTTTTCATCAAGACTCGGTCGAATATTGATCTGTCCGATAAAAAAGGCTAAAAATAGCTAGACACAGTTTTTTATATACTTTATAGTTACATTATAACGAAGGGAAGAATTTTTATAAAAAATAAGTATTTAAAATGTACATCTATAAATTCAATGTAAACTCACCAATAATATTATAATTTTTTTAAAACATTGTCCTAATTTCTAATTATTTTACTTTCAAAATCATTTATTTAAGAAAGAAAAACTAATACCATTAAGAAATGCTTACGATATCAGTAAAATTAAACAAAATCTCTAAATTTTCATGTTACTGAAATCGACAATTAATGAACTTAAAAATGACCATAAAATAACCCAATTAATGTGATATTTTAAAATAGATTTACACACTCATCAATTTACGTTATTTTCTATTTCGAACAATAGACAATTGACAATTTTCTAGACAACATAGACAATTGACAAAAAATTAATATGCATTGACTTACATGAAGCAGCTTTACAAAGTAGCCTTACTAACATGCTAGCTTTACAAAGTAGCCTTACTAACATGCTAGCTTTACAAAGTAGCCTTACTAACATGCTAGCTTTACAAAGTAGCCTTACTAACATGCTAGCTTTACAAAGTAGCCTTACTAACATGCTAGCTTTAGTTATCTTGAATAAGACACTGCATATAGTTTTTGTACACAACTGTTTAATAAATTTGATAATATAAAAAAAAAAATTAGCTGATAAACATATTTAAAAAGAAAACTCATCATAATGCTTATATATGGTAACAAGTTTTTACTAATCGGAAAATTGAATTTATTTACCAAACTGCTGATATCCTAGTTGGATTTTTAAATATAAAAAAAAAAATACGAATAATACAGTGTGCATTTATATTAATCTTGTCGCAAAATCGATGAGTTAAAACCAAACTCATGCTACTATAGCGAATTAGAATCACATTCCTAGGAGCATATTTCCCAAAATTTAGTCACATGTCACCAAATTTCGTATTAATATTGCCGCTAAGTAAACAATACTATGCTGCTCACCAGTGACGTGTCCTGTGTCCAAGTGAAATTTTCCACGATAGAAACGAGTCAATCTTTTTGTGTCAGAAAAAGTTCGAATACACTAAAAAAATTATGTTCTTTTGTTCCTTCGTTTTCCCTTTTTTTAAATTTATGTTCTGGGTGTTTACAGAACATTCGTTAGTTGTTCCTGCAAGTTCCCACTGTTCCATAGGCTTTACACGTTGCATATGTTTTCTAATCTGACAGAAATTTTACAGAAAATCTTGACGGATTACTGCATTCACTGTGCCGTCTAGCAATCAATGTTAGACTGGGGAGAAAAATGGACATTTTTGACCAAGTTTTCAAAATTGAGATTATTTTATATTTTAAACGTTTAAGCCTTCCTATTTTCATATAAAATACTTATTTACTGAACAAACACTTTTTCATTTTTGTTTTCATAACCTTTGGAAAGTGTCAAATTCCAAGATTTAAGATTTAATGTAATTTATTTTCACAAAATATCATATTTTAATACATTCCAAGCTACTTGCAACAAACTGTTTAGAGGAAAATTTAACCATTTAACGTACTTTTATACAATAATAAGATCTAGCTAAATTTATAATAGAAGGTTTGTATCATGGGTATTAATCATGAGAAGTTAAGACTGATCATGAGTATCATGAGAAGTTAACAATGATTTATAAAGCTATTTTGGTAAAAACTTATATTTTTTGGTTAAAAAAAATTAATAACAAAACAGAGTCCAAGCATCAAAATACATTTTTTTATATATACATCGTTTGTGTATTATCAAGAACAAACATTTATCTTTATTAAATCATTGCAGGGAAGTCCAGAGCGTAAAACTTTTTATTAGTACATGCGTTGAAAATTAGAGTGAATAAAATGTTTGAATATAATACTTCACACTTCGCAAAAAGGTGCCATTTATTCTACAATCATCCCATTAAAAAGAGAAATTTCTAAATGAAATATTTTCGGATTTAAAATTTTAATATTAAAAATTTATATTATAAAATTAATTAATATTATAAAAAATATTATAAAATTAATATTATAAAATTTTAATATAATTTAAATATTTAAAATTTTAATTTAAAATTTTAATTTAAAATTTTAATATAAAATTTTAATAAAATTTTAAAATCCTTAATATAACTGCATCCCAAAAATTAGGTTTATCTTAGATAAAAGTTTTCAAAATTTTTTCTTCACATGTTACACTGTAATTAAATGACTAACGAATATCTTATGTTTCTATAACATGGAGCAAATGTCGGATGCAAACGTTATCCTGGGATTAATTATTTGTCGAAGCAAGAGAGTTTCTATGAAGTAAAGTGCATATTTTATTAATCAATTTTATTTGCTTATTTCTGCAATACTGAATATATCTTTTATTTCATCAAAACGGAAAATAATATTTTTAGTTTAATAACGCACCAGAAGAAAGATCCTTCTCCAAGCTGGGCTATTAATGTGCAAGTATGCTAACTATGACACATGATCCTTAGTTACGTATTTTCATTTATGGTATTGCAAAGGTTACTTTACACTGGAAAAAAGAAGGATTTATGATTACTTCACTTGTTCATAAATTAGATATCAATGTGGCATGAGATTTTCCAAGTCCATCGTGACCTGGCCGGTGAAAAAGTAAATGTAATAATACTCAATGTAATCCACCCAGATCAACTCAATATGTACAAAAATACCTATAATTCATAACTAAATTTAGACTACAAATGAAATCCTTTTAAACAAATATTAAAAAATAATATTTATACAAAATTTTTAAATGTAGAATTTTTTATATTTTCTGTTCACAAGGTATAGATTATCACATAACATCATTACATGTCACGTAGACCTTTACAAGTTGACTTTTCAAAAATGTAGTTTATAATGAAAGAAAAAGATTTTTAAAGAAAACCACATTTTAAATCACATAAAATGTAAATGTATTTACATATTTTCTTCATTATACATTAGGCTTCCGGTGTTTAGTATTGTGGTAAGCGTCAACGACAGGTTTATTTCTGCTTTATAGGAAAGATTTCAAATTGCAGCTCTTACATACAATCTTACATAAAATAAATTTCACATCTTAGATACAATTTGACTATTAAATATTATACTCAAACTTTTTAATATGATTGCAGTAATACTATACCGTATGCCCACTAAAGTCCCTTGCCACCTTCTTAACTTCGGAACGGCTGCTGCTATATTCATAAAAGTGGTGTCTATATATAGAAAAAATAGCCATGCGCTACTGAACGAAATCGCCTTTCGCTCCACCTGTTAGAAAACTCCGGAGTTAGCATTCCTATCTTGAAAACGGTAAGAGATAGAGAAAAAAGTGATTTACAAAGTTGTAGAGCATCATTGATTTAGTACGAAAAGACACCTTGTGGACATTAATGAGAAGAATAGAACGGTTAAAACGCGCATTTGTTTTTTCATGACTACCTACACTTTGACGTGACAAAACGATCTTAGAAAGAAAAAAAAACTAATTATGAAACAGCAGGTGTATGCGACCTCTCCACAAACATAGCAGGACCTTAAACGGTGCATTACGGACGCTTGTGTCACCCACTATGTTCCAGCGTGTGCAACGCTAAATTCAAACCATGATCCAAATGTACATTGCAGCTGACAGTGAGAAGTTTGATAATCTCAAATAAAGGTATATTGTTATAACTAGTTGTTTTTTCTTTCTAAAATCGTTTTATCACTTCACAGTGTAGGAAATCACGAAAAATCAAATTCGCGTTTTAACAGTTCTATTCTTCGCTTTAATGCCCACCAGGTGTCTTTTTGAACTAAATAGATAATGCTCTACAACTTTGTATATCATTTTTCAACCTATCTCTTTCCGTTTTCGAGATAGGAATACTAACTTCGCAGCTTTCCACCAGGCGGTTTCCGTAGGCGGTTTCATTCAGTAGCGCATTGCTACATTACTATATCTAGACACCACTTTTATGAATACAGAAACAGTCGTTCCGAATTTAAGAGGGTGGCAAGGGACTTTAGTGGGTGTACTGTATATTGGGCACATGTTATGTCCAAGCATTAACGTTAAAAATATTAATTTAAATCTTAAATAGATATTCATATAAATAAATAATGTTAGCAATTAATTTATTTTTTGTATAATAAATTTCCACAATTACTTTAAAAAATATAGTATTTTATTCTCTTCAAAATAAATTTAAGAATAATGATTACCCCATTTTTTCATTATAATTATTCAAAAATAAAATTTAAAGATACAATTTGTCATTAAATATTATAAAAATGTAACGAGTTTCACAATCTTTCTCTAATATTTTAAAAAGTAAAATTCGCATAAAATAAAATTATAACAAAAACCGATGTTGTCTGCTTTCACACACTTTATGCAATTATTTAAATTATTTTTCTCGCTTTAATTATTTTAATCGTTCATACATGAAGATATTCTGTTTTTCCGTTAAAATGCTTTCTTTTAAAGGATGCATAAATCATTATTCCAATTATAATATATATATATATATATATAATTATAATATCTATGAATTTCAAAAAACATATAAAGTTCTATTATCATTCTACTTAAATCTCCAAAGAGATAATTAATGATATTGTGTATACAGAATACCACATAGCTAATAATTAACATGTGCAAACATAATATTACCATAGCTTGTGCTTCAATGGTAATTGGCCAAATTTTACTCATACCTAAAGAATATTGAAAAAAGAAAAAAGAAATAGAGAGAAAGGGGGAAAAATTATAAATTGGAGTTGCAATTAAGTAAATACAAATGGATTAATAAATTAAATATGAACCATATACAATGGGAAATTTGGACCACATGAGAATTAAATATGAATTGGATATGAAAAAACACATGCACATGTACTCATCAGCCTGGATGCACCCACATGTGTTTTAAATAATAATTCAGTGTTTCATAATTCTACTGGCATAATGCTAAGATCAGTAGAATCATCCAGGTACACTGAATTATTACCAGACAACAATTGGAAATTTTAAAATTTGGAAATATTTAAATAGGAAATAAAAAACCATTAAGAATATACAATATATTTCACTCACATCGATTATCCCAAAAACTGTATTTAACACCTCACGAAATTACCACGAGATAACAGTTTTGAAATAATAAAATTGGAAATATGAACGCGTAAAGTGTAGATAAAATATTTTACTCACAATAATTATACAGAATCCTTAAAATGTCACAACTTCTGCATAATATTCACATCCACATGGCAATGCATCATACATGTTGACTAAGTCGAGTTGAGAGAAATGATTTGAAAGACAAGTTGAGAGCACACTTTTTTTAAAACACAACCCCATCGATGACACCCAAACACAAAATGATTCAAAAACACACAAAATAATTCTGGTTTTAATACACTTATAACAAAATTATATCCGTGAATATATATTACTCCATCCAATTTTAATTCCTGAAAGTAAAATTAATATACAATCAATAGCTCCCTCTATAGTTAAATTAAATATAATATTATCAATATTATCAACAACTACCTGAAAGGTAAAGTGTCGTCATCTATTGGTATTATAATAATTCCTAATTAATATTTAGTTAGATATCCACTTTATTAGTTACATACTCGCTTCATTAGATTTAATTATATAAATAAAATTTAAAAAACAATACTAACTTGTAGTTTTACTTTAAATTCAAATAAAATATAATACTACTATATGAATAAATCTACACAGAATTAATTCAACTTGCACAGCATTTCAGATATTCTTAACAAGAATATATTATGTAAAAGAGATATTATTTTAATTCAAATTGTTTTTGCTGCCAGCTGTGTTAATCTACTGATATTATAGACATATTATTAAATAATTAATGTTTTATTTTTACTACTACTTAAATATATATTAGACTTGTTATTAAATAATTAATGTTTAATTTATACTACATTGTAAATATATTTTATATTTCATAGAATAATTTAAATATCTAATTAAATAATTCATAAACAATTCAAAATATCTCAAAATTTATAAAATTGATAATTAATAGTATTACTACTGTTTTTCAATCAAATTAATGCAATGCAGTAATTAAAATACTTGTTAAATTTAATTATTCATAGACAAAAATAAAAACTATATATATTTATATTTATATATATTGCAAATAGATATGTTTATGAGTTATAATCACCAATGTTATCCATCTATAATTTCATTTGTTATTGTATAAATTAATTTATAAATGTATGAAAACTGCACATCAATAACACCTTAAACAGAGGTGATCGGCAACGCACAATCACAACTATACAAAGTGTATATAATGTTCAATCAAATATTACATTTCCTAATATGTTATAATTGTAATTATGTATGTTATAATTGTAATAATGTATGTTATAATTATTATTTTCTATATCTTTTGTTATATGTTATCGCACACTAAAACAATAATTTATTACATACCATGTTTATATTTAAATTATATAATAAATGTTATTTAAAAGAGTTGATGATTGAATTTATCATAAAAATTGGATAACCATATATTTTTGCTTGATCTCGAATATATCTAATATTTTTGTTTTTATTTATATCTGAGCATAAGTATTTTATACGATGTAGATAATTGATAATTATATTTTTATAAACAGATTTATGTAAACATGAAGCAAAATTGGTAAAAATATTTACTTTAAATGGGAAATCAAATCTCTTATCATAAATATCAAAAATTAATTTATAATTATTAGTAATATTAATTTTTAAGTCAAGAAAGTTTATATTATTATTAATTAAATCATTTTCGCTTAATTTAAGCTGAGTAGGATAAAAATTGAGTGGTGATGTGCAATTTTTTTCATTGAAATAAAATATGATAATGTCATCAATATAGCGATAAAATACATAAGCATTGTTCGGACTTATATTTCTTTCATAATAATATAAGTAAAGGTCAGAGAGAATACTAGATGCGGTTCCGCCCTGCGGAATTCCCTGGCATTGTTTATAGATAATATTGTCATATATAATGTAATTATTATGCAATGTAAAATTTAGTAAAGTTTTAAAAAAATTTACTGAAATATGTTCTTTTAATTTTAATTGAGATTTAAATTCTTTAAATAATATACACATTGTTTTATGTAAGTCTTTTATATCAATGTTATTAAATAAATCATTAAAATCCAATGTTTTTATGAATTTTACCGGATTGATATTATGTATTTTATTAATGAGTTGAAAACTATTTTTTAGGCAATGTTGGTTATTATGTTTTAACGTTATATCATACATCTGCTTTAAAATATTAAGTAGTAAATTGCTTGCATTTTTATTATATGTGTTACAACCGATGGTAACAGTGCGAAATTTAATAGGATTTTTATGAAATTTTGGAATTATAACAAGATAAGGATAATTAAAATTATTACATTTGATTTTTAGTAATTTGTGATAATTTAAAAATTTTCTGTTATTTATTTCAATATTTAATTTAGTTTTATTAAAAATATTACTTGTGTTGATTGCATTGTGAATTAACACTTTATAGTATTCTTTACAAATGATAGCATAATTATTTGGAGATTTATCTACATAAGTAATTATAAATTTGTTTTGTAATTCTGATATATGTTTATTTATGTTTTTAAAAGCTGTATGTGTAATATGATGATAATTTTTTATAATTTCATTTTTTAATTTATCTATACAGAAAATCTCCATTCACTGAAATATTCGATTGGTTTATTGTAATCAACAGCAATTTTATATATAAACAAATCAATATCTTGAATAAACTGCAATATTATGGATTTGATATTACACTTATATGGAAGACGAAATTTTGTGCCATTATGCATTAAGTTTTGTAAAATAGGTTGTTCTACAATATTAAGATCACCAGTAATGATATGACCATGTGTTGTATTTATATACTTTTGATATTTTGGGTCATTACAATAACATGGGTAATTCTTTGAAGAGACCAAATTTTTTGCAAAAGAATTGTAATTAAAAATTTTACGTCCAAGTGTGCGATTATATTTATATGTCTTGTGAATGGTAAAATTTTTTATTGGAAAATTATTATTAATGTTGTTTATTATATTGTGTAAATTTATATTATTAAATACATGATTGGAAAAATTTATAATTAATTGTGTATTATTAGTTTTATATTTAGGTTTATTAGAAAGACTTGTATTTAATAGGTTTGCTCTATAATCTAGAATATCATAAAAGATATCACAAAAATGTGGAGAATATTGATTCTTTTTAAACACCTTGAAATATTGGTTTATATATTTCTTTTTTATACTAAAAACATGTTTTCTTATAGCAAGCCAACAATAATCATTACAAAATTGTGCCTCAAGATTATCAAGCTCCTGTTGAATCACAATATCATCAGTGTATTTTTTGTTATTATGTTTACCTCTACCAGATCTTGAAGTTTTTTTTAAGTTTGAAAAATTTAATCCGGAATAAAGATTTTTATAATTTTCATATTTAGTTAAATCTGAAAATACAGGATGTGATTTTTTGTATACTAATTGATTTAATCCATAAGGATATATAGTATTAAAATATCTTATATATTTAGATTCTGGAAAAAGTCGTTCAGTAAATTTTTTTTGTATTTTAAGTATTTTAATAGTAATATTTTTAAAGTCATGATATTTGAAATGAGTATATTCAATATTATGAGTTGTTTGAAATTTAGAATTTTTATATTTATCAATATGAGAACGATGTAATTATAGCCGCTTATGTAATTTTTGACAAGACTGTCCTATATATTCCATGTTACACGAATTGCATTTCAATGAATAGATTACATTGTATGCTTTGCAAAATTTTACCAAATTAAGATTGTTATTATTTGAAATCTGTGACTTATCAGCTAATGGACATGTAAGACAACACTTAGATTCACACTGTCGAAAACATATTACAGGCTTGGGACAATATAATAGGTTATCTGATAACGATCCAGGAAGATCCCTAATAATCTTCCTGTACCGAGCATTAGTCCTGGATCCACCAAGGCCTAAATTGCCAGTATCTAACATTTTACTAATAACTGCCATATTTGTTTGATAGCAATAAAAATTGCAAGAAATACATATTAAATATATCTATAACATATTTAAAAAAAAAATATGAATCAATCTTATTATTACTTGAATATCCACAAAAAAAATATTAAGATTGACTGTTTAATACTTGATTAAATATAATAAAGCTATATAATAAAACTATTTACATATATACATAAAGTCCCATTAAGCAAACTAACATCAAAAGACAACAATATAAAAACCCCTAGCAGTCATATGTCAGTACAAAATTAATGTTGGTAAAAAAAAAAAAAAAAAAAAAAATTCAATAGAACCTGAATAAGATTTTATAAAGATGCCTTTGAAAATTCAATAGATAAACAAATGATACCAAGAAATAATAGTAATACTAAAGTATTATTATTATTAAATAATTATTAAATACACCATTAAAAGCGCAATGCAGCTATAATAACTATGTATTTCAAACAGAAGTTAATCAAAGTGATTTGTGAGCCAATTAGGCTAAATTTTTGTATCATATAAAAATCAATATTTTAACTAGCTAATTATTGAAAAGAATATTGAAAAGAATATGTAAAAACCATTCCATACCAATTTGCGCAATGCAGCATAATTTTATAGAATGTTAAATAATTATAATATCTATGAATTTCAAAAAACATATCAAGTTCTATTATCATTCTACTTAAATCTCCAAAGAGATAATTAATGATATTGTGTATACAGAATACCACATAGCTAATAATTAACATGTGCAAACATAATATTACCATAGCTTGTGCTTCAATGGTAATTGGCCAAATTTTACTCATACCTAAAGAATATTGAAAAAAGAAAAAAGAAATAGAGAGAAAGGGGGGGAAAATTATAAATTGGAGTTGCAATTAAGTAAATACAAATTATATATATATTCAAACTATGTTTAATTAAAAATAAAAAAAATAATCTGTTTGTAGAAAAAAAAGAGTGAAGAATATATGAAACTTATATAATTGTTGAGTGATATGCTAAAAATAATTTTAATATTTGAAACATATACTATTACTATTGATTATTTTATATTATAGAAATTTTCTGTTAATTACTTTCTCATTTTATTCCATGTTACACGAAATTTTCAAAATATGAATAAAAATTTAATTTCTTCAATTCAAATTTTTCGAGACTCATGTTGTAATATTTCATATATAAGCAAATAACTTCAAATACGGGGTAATGTACGGTTTTAATAGACGATATCAATAATTGCAGAGTTAGTAGATGGTTAACGGCTAGTTGCGGTAACGGTTAATTGCAGATGGTAAAACGGCTATACAGTTTTATATAAGGGTGGCTGCAGCGCCCCCCAGTAGCGAAATTTTGAAGTTATCGACTTTATTTTAAATAACTTCAGAAACAGCGAAAAAAAGTCAATTACAAAACTTTTCAGAATCCATAATTTAGATTGATATGGTACCATATATGCAAAAAGAGCTTTATTAGAAATCCTAAAATGGGAATTGTTTATAATCAAGCAGTGACTTGCAAGTATTACTAATCGCTTGTATAAATTTGGAATCATAATACAGGTTCTTTACTTTATATGTTACAATTAATATTTTTTTCGAAAATTACTTACAACAAATATATTTTTTTAATAAATATATTTTAAAAAATCAATGTTACCAATCAATGTTTTAACACAAATATATTTATAATCTATCTTTTTAATCTATCGTGCTTCAATTATGTAAGATTATATACTATTCCGACAAGTACATTTTGAGTTATGCTTAAAAACATTATCCGCATTGCACTCTGTTTTGGATGATTACACCTGAGTTTAACTTTAGTAGTTCCAATTTCGAACATTCATAATTCCTAAAGTATTTGACAGCATGCCTTCCCATATAGAACTTTAAGGTAAAATGAATCGAAAAAAAAAGTGATGTCAAAATTAGGTGTTCGTTTTGAAATTTTTATAGTTTGGTACAATTTCAGTATGAAGACAACCCCTTAAACATATTTCAATAACTTAATTTCTTGTTGAATGGCATTTTAATTTTTTCTTGGATAATATGATTATTACTTACCCATCATACGTAGTATAGGGTAAGTCTTGTAATTGTTTTGAAAATCGAAAAACATTTTTGACGAATTTACACGTTTCAGACACTGGAGTTTCCGAAAAACATATTTTTAGAAATAAAAATTTGCCGTCCGTCTGTCTCTGTGTGTATCTGTAAACGCTCTATTGCAACAGTGACTTTAAATTTGGTATGCACTTAATATGCAATAAAGGGAAAAAGCTTATTGAATTTCAGTAACCTCGATTATACGGAACTATTTTTTTCGGACTCTCGAAATATTCGTTCTGATAAAAGGTATATAAAAATTTTCGGAATTGTTTATTTTAAGAAGTGAGTATAAATGACAATAAAAAAAGATAATTTTTGCATAAAGAATAAAGTCGATCGCATAATTAGTTGTCTAAATATTTGTAATTATATTTTACACACTTTTCGATTTTTCACGACCTTGTATTTCATTCAAATTTCAATTCAAAGATATATTTTAATTGGAAATGAGACGTTTAATCCGACGCAGTGAACCGTTAGTTACTATGATTATCAATTTTGGAGTTATAAGGATGTTTCTTTTACGCAATTCAGTAATATAGCATTTATAGTTATGACGTCATCAAACCTTGCTTTTATTCGACTTGCAATGCATTTTATAAATAGTTTACACATGTTTTGTTTTCATATTTTATATTATCATATCAATCATGGGTAAATATTACGGTGGCCCCCAACGACTACACCCAAAAAAGGAATTGATTAAAACAACAAAACATATTTTGTTGAGTACATTTTGGTTGTTTCAAGCAAAATTTTTAATTGAAGTAAAAAGTTGGTTTTGTTGCATTAATAAAAAGATATTGTTAGCACTCTCATAAAATTTAACAAAATTTCATAAATTTTACTTGTATTAACAATTTTTTTTTTTTTTAAATTTTACCATAATTTTGTAATTTGTAATTCCAGCAAAATTTTGTTGCTTTTCAAAATTTAAATTGTTGTGTAGTAGCCATAATTCTCACGTAACTTGGTTTATTTGACTTATATAGCTGTATAATTAAAGGATTAACATAATTTTTGTATAATTAAAACTTTTTTAATTTTGACGGACCAAGGTAGTTTTAAAAATCCCCCTGTCCCATTTATTACTTTCTTCTATCTTTATAAGAAGAAAGTATTGGAATAATGAAAATTTTCGGCTTCCGGTTTTCCACTGATTAAGGTCCTGAACACGATTAGACCGTTTTTAGAAAATGACTTTCTATGAATCTATCTGTGTGTAAGTGACAAAAATTTAGAGGGCGCTCTATTTCAAGAACTAATGCACGGAATTTAATAAAACTTTATATTCAGTTACTTCCTGATATAAACTGGTACTGATCCTCAGAATAGCGCTCTGAGCATACGGTAACGCAGTTAATTTTTAATTAATTTTCTGAAGTGAGTTACGCATGTAATCCTTGAATAGTGGAAAAATCTAAACCACGATATTTTCCACATATCCAACATGCGCAACAATTTCATGGCGTAGTCTCTGAACGAAATTACCAGAAACCTTTGTAAACCTGTGACTTCTGTTTGTGGGGACATTTTAAAGACCAGGTGTACCGCCACAATCCAGAAACAATTGAAGAACTGAAGCAGTACATCTCTTCTGCATGTGAAGCCATCCCGCCGGACACGTTTACAAAGGTTTCTGGTAATTTCGTTGAGAAGCTATGCCATATTATTGCTGCGCATAATGGATACGGATTTTCCAAACAGTGAAGAATAGTATGTATGAAGTCATTCGGTTCGTTTCGGTATGAATTTTCTGCTTTTATTTCCTTCTTTTTCTCTATTTTCTTTTTTTTCTTATTTTATAATAATAATAATAATAATAATAATAATAATAAAACTTGAAAAAGTAAATTTTGATAGATAATAGTTATACATAAGTTTGAAAAAGCTTCGTAAACTTTTTACAAAAAAAAAATAAATAACAATAAAAGTAAACAGGAAATCAATATTTTTCTATATGACATATAATATTATATGAAATAGCTGAAATTTACAAGATCCATATCCTATAGGCTTAAAAGATTAAAATTAAACACGAATTTATCGTGTTGTTCCAGATATAAGTATGGTAATAATATCCATTTGCCAGCAAAATTTGATGTATAGATCCACATACATATAAAAATATTTAAATCAAGAATGATTAATCATACACATGAAAAAGTATTTAAATGGCCCCTCTCTCATTATAAGGTAATTGATTCTACTTTTAAAGATATATTCATTGTTTCAATATACACTAAGGATTGATATTTACTGCTTCTCTGATTGTTTTTTTTTTCTAAGATAGCTTGCGTGTGTTGTACAAGATCAGAAACCTGGTCTATTCAGCAAATTATAATGTTTTTCAATTACATTACTTTGATTTTTTTTACGATATAAAGCACTCATAACAACATCGCAGTTTTTATGTACGTTAATTAGGAATTAAGGTGTAAATCATGTAAAAAGTACGAAGGTGTTGTGAGTACTTCATATCGGAAAAAATCAAATTGAAATATATTTAAATTTTCTAAATAAACCAGGTTTCTGATTTTGCATAACACACGCAATCAATCTTCAAACAAAGATCAATCAGATAAGCGGTAAATATCCATTTTAAAATTTATTGAAACAATGAAAAAAAAATTTAAAAATCACACAATTACCCACAAAAAATTCACAAATTTATAGTTCAACGTTTCACCAATTTATGGTTTTGACGTTAGCACCAAATATTGGAAAAACTTTTTACCAATTTATCGTTCAACCTTAGCACCAAATATTGGGGAAATGTTGTACCATCTTATGGTAGCAGCTACTGCAGTACCAAAAATTGGTGCAACCTTGCTCCAAATTTTTAACAGTGTAACATAATTATTTCTGTTGTGCTGAACACTACTTTTAGTCATGTAGTGATATCCATATAGAGTAATTTATCAAGAAACTTCAAAGCTACAGAATATTCTTGGTAATGATTAATTTCGGGTTATTCTTGAAAACAATATTGCTTATAAATGTTGAAATTGTTGTTATAAATATTTTTTAACACAGCGAATCTTGTCAAAACGGAATTTGTGTAAAATGTAATATAGCCTTAAACGGAAAACGTTAACTATCATAAAAAATACAATACTTTTACAATAGACGTAGTGCAATTAAAATGCAAAATTTTCTTTAAGGTTTGTTTTAATGTAGTAGATGTTCTATATTTAATAATTAATTTATAGGTTTTTACAAAACGTTACGAATGAAGTCTCACAAATATCTGAAACAAGACTATAAAGGCCGCGAACACTTACGTTTATTTTTATTTGTTCACATAACTCATTTTCTATTTTCATTCAGTTTAGATATTAATTAGTTTTTATTAAAAGAAAAAGCACAGAAAATATTATAATATAAACATTGGTATTATATTGTCAGATAATTGTTTATTTTTGTTAATAATATATATTTTTTAATTAATTAAAGCGAATTGTTATCCTTTCAACATTTTCTTTTAATTTGAGCAGTTAATAGTATCATTTTAACGCATTATGTTTGTTTTAAGACGTAACTTGATTCAATCGAAAAAGATAGCACTTTTTACGGTAGCATGAATTGACACATTTTTTAATTGTCTGTCTAACTTTTCAAAACATTGTTTTTTCACACTTCTCTTACTCTATACCGGTAAGGACAAGGTTTAGCAAACGGCCATTAATTTAATAAGAAATAAATTAAATATCATTCAGGGTGCAATATGTTATCTATCGACGAGCTTTAATTTCTAAACCATTGGTCGAAGACGTATAGTTCCAAATACAGAAACGTTTCAAATGAAGAAAATATTCATGTTGTGGCATTGTTTAAAGTAAAAAATCAATTTTATAAAAATTACGAAATATAACTTTTCATACGGTTCCCCCAATCCCTATACTTATATTTAGTAAAAGTTTACACATATCATAACATATATAACATAAAACGTTTGATTTCTGTAAAACAAAAATTGAGACAGTTATTAAGTTTTAAAGTTTAAGATTTTTGCACAAAATTTTGTCTTTCAATGAGGGATCAGTTTAAAAAATGTATTAAAGTAATTAGAGATCAAAATCAGGGTGCAAGGCCCTTTTTTGCGAACCCACTTTTAGCCGGTATCGCCAAATCGGGGATTCACCAAAGAGGGTAATTTCATCTAAAAATTTTAGCTAACTTTTAGGGGTCGAAAAATATTCAAAAATAAATGTAGATGGAATCGACACTCGGAAAATAAAACATACTCAATAAGAACTAGATAAAAAGCAGCGGAATGCAAACGACCAGCCGTGCTGTAACGAGCATGAAAAACGGGATAATGCAAATTACAATAGTACCGCAGCGCCACAGGTATGGGAGAAAACACGAGCCATCTAGCCAAAGACATGTCAGTCAGCGCTGAAATCTTGATGGCAAACTACAGATACACGCAATATGCCGAAATGATGCGTATTTATGGTGAATGTCATTGGAATGTCAGAGCGGCTGCGACGATTTATTTAGAACGTTTCCCTAGGGATGGAAATCCAATGCATGAAACTGTAACTGATACATTGGACCGGGTTAGAAAGACCAGCTCTGACCCAAAACAAGTAGACTGGCAAGGTGAAATAATCGAGTGACACCGGAGGAGGTGCTGGCATTCGCCATTTTCAACCCAGATCTGAGCACGGAGGAAACAAGCGAGGCATTTGGATACACACGTCAGTATGTCTGGCATTTGTTACATCCTCTTGCACATGGTGCGGATACATACCATCTGGTACTTGTGCAAGCATTGATGTTGGATGACCATGCACGGCGGTTTGATTATTGTAATTTCATGATCAACACCTTAGAGGAAAATCTGTCGTTCATTTGTGACATTCTGTAGACAGATGAGTCAACGTTTACACGGAGTGGCACTGTGGACTTGCACAATGTGTATTACTGGTCTCTGGAAAACTCCCACATCGCCCGCACAGTATGAAACCATATACGCTGGTCAACGAACGTGTGGTGCGGTATATGGGAGACCCAGATTGCCAGATTGGTGGATCCATCTTCTACGATGGGACCTTAACGGACGATCGACCTGCACCTGCTACAAACCCCGTGCATGACTAGTATGAAGAATTACCTTACCGATATGCCCCCCCCCGCATAAAACATCAAATATATGTGTGAATCTGGCATCCAATTCTGTCAACATTTCATTGGATATGATCTGGTTGAGTGGTCACCGCGTTCGCCGGACTTGACTCGCAAGGAATTCTACCTGTGGGGTCTATGTGACTGAGCCTACTTCTCTCGTTGACAGGAAGCAGCGTATCATCCTTGCTTGTCGCACAGTTACACCAGCTATGCACCATCATGTCCAGGACTCAGTAGTATCACGCATTCAATTGTACATTACCACCAACGGAGAACCTTTTGAGCAGTTTCTCTAGTAGATTCCGGCGTTTGATGTATTCATTTTTTAGAGTAGACTGTTTTCTGTTACGATAATAAATTGATATTTATTTTTCTGTTTAATTTCAATATTTCATTATTCGCTTTGTATACGACCCCTAAAAGTCAGCTCAAATTTTTAGATACAATAACCCTCTATGGTGATAACCCGATTTGGCGATACCGGTTAAAGGTTGTTTCGCCGTAAACAGGACATTGCACCCGGATTTCGATCTCGAATTACTTTAATTCATGTTTTAACTGATCCCTCAATGAAAGACAAAATCATGTGCAAAAATCTCAAACTTTGAAACTTAATAACTGTCTCAATTTTTGTAGTACAGAAGTCAAACTTTTTATGTTATGTATGTTATGATATGTGTAAACTTTTGCTAAATATAACTATAGGGATTGGGGGACTGTAATAAAAGTTATATTTCGTAATTTTTACAAAATTGTAATTTAAACAATGCCACAACATGAATATTTACTTCATTTGAAACGTTTATGTATCTGGAACCATATGTCTTCGACCAACGGTTGAGAAATTAAAGGTCTGCGATAGATAACATATTGCACCCTGTATAATATATTTCAGGTAAACATATATCACGTTTCCGGTATTCATTATAAATAAATGTGTTTAAAGTGATTTTTTCATTTTCTTAGTTTTTGTTTGCTTCCATATTTAAAAAATTGCCTAATAGTCTAACATATTGCAATATATATGATTAGTTTCAATATTTTTTAGTTGAGAAATGAAACTTGATAAAAAAGTAGAGTTCATAGCATGATTTAACTATCTAAATATCCGTAAATTCTTGCACAAAAAAGTATAATCCCCTTTAAATATATATTTACACTTAAAAAGGATTTTGCATTTGCTTTGCAACTTTTAAACAGAATTTGTTTGTACTTTTTTTATACATTTAAAATTTATAGGGGTCAATTGTTGTTATAAATTCTCAATTTAAAAAGTTAGATTTAAATTCGTGCAACAGCATTTTCAGCTCTAAAAACGTCTAAAATTGCATGTTTGTTATATCTTAATTTTTGTGCATTTTTGTGTTACTTTAAACAAGAATATAACTGTAATCATATACATATACATATAATTTATAGAAAAAACATTAATAAATTTTAATTATGTTCATTTAACATTCATGTAATTTTAATGTTTTCATGAAAAAATGTATCATTCTGCTCTGTAGTTTTAACATGAAATATTGTATAATAGTTCATATGATTTTTCATTCAGACAATATAAGATTATACGATTAACTTAAATTTAATTAATATTAAATATATATCCTATAAACAAAATGTGCATAACCTTAATAATCCATTTCACTTATGCAATTTATAAGAAGCTAAGTTAAAACATAATGAATAAAACAAAGTGATCTTACCAAAACAATTATTATATTTCTTTATAGATTGAATTTTAATACAAGACAAGAATATTTTTAATTAGTTAACAGGAACTGAACAATTAATTATTTTTTCTGAAACAAATATTTTTATTTTCGAATCTTAAGCTATCACATTAATATTAGAAATGTTTTTTTTAGTTATGTGAATTAGTACATTTTCTAACTGCATATATAAATAGATACTTATATACATTTAATGAAATAACACTCATAAGAAGTAAAATTTTAATCAAGAATCTTTTGTTAAAAGAATTACACTATATTAAATCAAAAATGAACTTTTAGAAATTCTAGTAATTGCGTGTATGAAAGTATTAGTTTCACTAGAAAAATTCAATTTGAAAGTAAAAATAAATAAACGCACTCTGCTGAATTTATGAAGGTTATATATGTATAAATCTTATTTTATTAAAACATATATATTCATATATACAATTTAATTCATTCGCGAAATGGATTTTAATTTTTAAAAGTAACTCTAGATCTTTTAAAAATTAATACTTTTAAGTAAATTATTTTTGTTTCATAATGTGATAATTACAATTTATGAAATGAAATAAGAGTTCTTTTTCTCTAATTGTTACATTAGATTAGATTTTATTGTTATTTAACAAACTGTATCTACGTTTATCTCGATCTTTATCTATATAATATATTTTGTTTTCATTAGAATAACATATCTAACATATGTTTTTTAATGATGATATGTTATCAATTAAGCTACTTCTAGCAGATTTTACATTTATTTTAAATTCTGGCATTCAAAAATATACCGACTAACATCAAGAAATACTTAATATACAAAATAAACCTTCTAAAACAGCTAAATGAAATCTCAGCGACAGTTTCTATACTACTTAACTGTCAATTTGTTTTTAAATGCGGTATTGAATATATATGCATTATAAAATATTTTTATTTAAACAATAAAACGATATTAACCCAGAAACACACTCGCAAAATATATCATTGTGGGTATGATTATCATTTTGCAACCAATACTTCCAAGTAATTATCCTTGACTTATTTAATCCCAGATAATTGTTACAAATTTAGCCATAAAATAAGTCAAAAATATTTTTTCGTTAGATCGTGTTGAGAAATGTAAAATCCATCCGTACCCAGTATATAGCCTGTGTATATACTTCCGGGTAAAATGTAATCCTCTTAACTAATTGCGCAACACAAGAACTTCCTTTTGCTGCATTATTTATATCATTTGCAATTGTAACAGGAAAATGAAGTTGGCACTGCTTAGATGATTCTCATATTTCAGAAATAGATTATGAACAGAAAGTTTGATGACAAAGAAGAAATAACTTTCAGATTTTAAACATAAATAACGCTATATGGTTGATTTTAATATATAGTAATTTTAATAGATAAATAAGTTATAAATCGGATAAAGCAATTTTTGAGTGGATATCAAATTTCCCTACGATATTCAAGTGACATAACATTCAAAACAATGTCATAATTATTACAGCCTACATCCTTACAAAGATGTAAAATATTGCAGGAGTTTCGTGTTCATCGTAGTAATATGTCCGATGAGTTTTGAAATATAGCGTATGTAAGAACGTGGTGAAGTCTGATTAAATGAACAAAGATTAGTTATTTTCTTTCAAGGATAATTACAAGGAAAGTAACATTTTCTTTCAATTTTGACAGCATTTTGTTTTATCTACTAATGCGTAAGTTTAATGAACAAAAATCTTTAAAAAACATGCGTTCAAATTACAATTTATATATGAATTTATGCGAATTTATAAAAATGTAAAATATCCAAATACATATATACGTATTCAATTTCATATCATATGTACTGTATTGTTCTGATAGAACATGTTCACATTTAATTTGTGAAATGAGTATTTTTTTATATGACGTTGAATTCTTAATTTGTACTAATTTCTCTAGAACAAATGTGAAAAATCTGAAATTTCTCAACGTTAGATGCATTTGTATAAACATGCGGAACGCACACATACACACACACACACACACAAACACACACACACACACACACACACACACACACACACACACACACATATATATATATATATATATATATATGGTTACCAAGAAAAAGGTTTCTCACTTCCGAGGGCTCTAGACTGCGTTCTATTGGTCCAAATCAGATAACATTTGAACTACATTTAATTAAAATGATGGGTTTGACATTTATCAAATAAAAAAAAAAAAAATACAAAAAACCGCAGCTATGAGGCGCTGTAATGCACATAAAAACATATAATATACTTTATAAATGTTAAAATAATACAAATAAAATTAGCATTATAACAGCTCTATATGTTCTCTTTCACTTTCAACAATGTGCTATAATCGCAGAACCATATTGCCCACGGCTAACCGGAGTGAGTGTACCGAAATAGCAAGAACATGGCGGCGAATGTTGTTCTTTAGTTCCGGCACAAGTTCTGGTCTTTTACGGTACATATTGTCCTTCAGGAGACTGCAAAACCAAAATTCTCAGAGGGTGATATCTGGCGAACGAGGAGGACATGATGATGAAAAATGATCACCTGTGCATCTGTGAAATGCTGTCTTAGCAATTGCTTTACACGTCGATCAATGGCAGGAGGTGCACCCTCCTGAATGAAAATGATGTCCTGAAGGCATCTAATTCATTTAAGTTATTGGATTACAAAATCTCTAATCATACCACGGTACCAATGTCCTGTAACCGAACAGGTTTCCATTTGTATCTATTTCTTAAAAAACAACGAACAATGAAACAAGTTGGACATTGTACGTCAAACCTGACAAAGGAGGTGCTATAGCTAGTACTATAAATATTCAGATCTTGATGATTTTAAGTTCTGTGAAATGAATTATATCGTCTGCAGATTAATTTCTGTAATAATTCTGTAAAGTATCTCAGTCGCTTGGCGATTAAACCTTGGAAGCTCCTATAACAAGAAAGAACCAATTTTAAAAAAAAAATCAAATTTCTTAATAAATATTTTTATTAAAATCTTCTAAAGTTTTGACTCGATTTGCATAAAATTTGAAATGTCTCGACAAAATTCTGCAAAGATAATCCATCTTAAATTTCAAACCATTCGATTGAGTAGGTTTTGCGTTGTTATATGTGGACGGCCGGACAGACGAAGACAATAGGTGCTACGTATTTATATAATTACGAACGCACCTAAAAAATAGCCTTCAAACCACACTATACTGTCACTTCTTCAGGATGCAGAGGCTGTTCCCATTTAGAATGAGGGTTTTCTGTTTCCAAAATTCGACAATTGAGGGTGTTAACAGGCCCATTGAAGCAAATCTGGGCTGCATCAGTCCACAGAATGTTCTTTGGACAAGTGACGTCAACCAAAATTCGAACAAGGAACTCAAGTGCAAAAGTTTTACGAATCTCTGTGTCCCCGCACTGCAATAGATGCACAGACTTAACCCGTAGACTCCTAGTGGGACACTATGTCCAACTTGAACTTCAAAAATTACCACTGGACACAGCAATCCCTGAAACGCTTGGAAAAGCATGTCTGCTTGTCCCACTGGTCTCTCATGTTCATTTGGGTTCGTAGTTGACCGTTTGCTTGGTAGATGTTAAATTTGATTTAGAATATACCACAAAAAAAATGGTGGTCAAGGGGTTAATTTTGTAGAGATAATAAGGAAAAATCCGCCGTAATATTTTTCGTACAGGCATATCCTCTACACGGGAAACAACTGTCACTTCCGCAATATCATGTCTTCAACGACCGCAGTAGCCACATTTTCGACGTTATAAGACTGGATTTGCTGAGGACGAAAGCAAATTATTTGTATATTATTATTTGCAAATTATAATAGCAACCAAGAAGAATACTACGTTTCTCAGTAGTTTCAAATTTCTGTATCATCTTGCGTAGGGCACATGAAGTCATTGGACCTCTTCATATCTGTTTCATACGGAGGATTCCTTTTACAGCTGCAACTGAGTTCTGCTGGTTCTGGTATAACAATTTTACTAGAAGCGCTTTTTCTTCCAACGTAGGCATGATGTGCAGAAAAGTAACTAATGCTCGTTCATAATCCACTTTCATGTTATCCAAATAATAATGCTAATAGGCATGTGCTCTAATGCAAATAATGTTTCCCAGTTTCTATACAAATAAATAGAATTTGTGTTACAGCACCATCTAGTGGTGAATTTTCATAATATATATTTTTTAAATAAATGCCAAGCGTGTCTTTTGAATTATCCGTAGTTCAAATTTTTTGTTCTTTCTTTCTTTCTAAGATCGTTTTGTTACTTCACAGTGTAGGAAATAGCGAAAAAACACATGTGCGTTTTAACCTTTGTATTCTTGGGATTCATGTCCACAAGGTGTTTTTTGTACTAAATCGATGATGCTCTACAACTTTGTAAATCACTTGTATTCCCTATCTCTTTCCGTTTTCGAGATAGGGAATACAAGTGATTTACAAAGTTGTAGAGCATCATCGATTTCTCGAGATAAGAATGCTAACTCCGCAGTTTTCCACCAGGTGGAGCCATAGGGGTTTCATTCAGTAGCGCATGGCAACTTTACAATACCTAGACACTACTTTTATGAATATAGCAGTAGCCGTTCCGAAGTTAAGAGGGTGGCAAAGGACTTTAGTGGGCATACTGTTAATATATATATATACACTATATTGCCAAAGGTGATTGCTCACTTGCGATTTTAGACGTTTTGTTAACTATCTAGAAAGTCTCAAAATCATAGCTTGAAAATTCTGAAAATTATCGTCGATAGAATAAGCTCGAAATCCGTTGTTCCCAAAAGGAAGCAAAAATATGAGGGGTTGTATCCAAATACGTAGTACGTGCAATATTGTGTACGCTATCTTGGCACTAATCAACATTTTGATATTTGATACAACCCCTCATCTTTTTGCTTCTTTTTGGGAACAACGGATTTCGAGCTTATTCTATCGTCGATAATTTTTAGAATTTTCAAGCTATGATTTTGAGACTTACACAAAAGTTGTTCTATATACTTAGCTAATACATTATGCATGTTATATTTTGATTGCATTCGCGCATGCGCAGTGAAACATTTTTTAGTAAACCTGCACATTTTTCATCTAATTTTTATTATTTTTTAATTCTGATTGCAGAGTTATATGTACAATGTTATTTGTCATACTTTCTGAAAATAACTTTTTTTTATGTTAAGAACTCAGCAAATTATAAGCAAAAAACTAGGCGAAATTTGGGACTGTTTTTATAAAAACCTTAATTTCTCCACGAGTATACATGTTATCCTCATAGAAATGAACATAGTATATTACAATAAGCCACTTATTAATAATCTCGAGTTTGAACGCCTTTGCTACATTAGTTTTTACAGGGTTATCCAAAAGATATTCGTTCTTTTTCAATTTGTTGACAGTCCCCTATGGGGTTTCGTGAAAAAATCTTCGCGGAAATATATAACCTGTACTATACTGTTTACACACCTGCAGTTTCAGGTTAATTCCTCATGTATTTTTCTAGATAGTTAACAAAACGTCTAAAATCGCAAGTGACCAATCACCTTTGGCAATATAGTGTATATATATATATATATATATATATATATATATATATATATAATAATCTGTTCTATACGAAACTTAAACCAAACACCGTCGTAATCGGGTTCATAGTTCCACCTTCCACCGCCAGGGGGCGCAGTCTGTTCTGGTGGAAGGGGCCTTTTCAGAACACTCGACCCAACCAAATTTCCTAGTAGAATTGAAATTTAACCACGGGTAAACATTGCCAAAATAGTGGAAATCGCGAAAGTTGGTTACGTAATCGGTCGGTTTCTAAAGGGTTAATGTAGATATTTTTTAAAACCCAATCATGCGTTTTGAAGAAAATGAACGCGTCTATGATCTGGAGTCTACTGTTTGTCCGTACTCACATTTTCTGAGTGGATGCTGATTTTTAAACCTGAACCGCAAAACGAAAATCGCGTGAGTGAGTTTTGGAAAGGATTTTTTTTTTGGAGGGTTAAAATTAAAAATTTTCAAAACGGATACCAGATTTTAAAACACAAAGGGATGTAAATTAGTTGAGGTATTTTTAGTTTTTCGTATCTTGTTTATAAACGCCAATTCGGATTTTTAAAGATAGGGGAAATAGTTAAAGAAGCGAAATTGACTTACGGTAAAAAACGTTTTCGAAAGGGTTAACGTGATTTTATTTTTAAACTAAAGGTTTCTGCCTAAATCCGACAGAACTTAGATGTCTTTAGGTGTGTTTGATTTTTGTTTGGTTATTTTAGAAAGCCGATGCCAGATTTTATATATCATAGAAAATTGGAATTCGCAAAAGAGAGTCCTGCGCACGAATTTCTTTTGAAGGGTTAATTTTTGTATTTTTCAGAAACAAATACAGATCTCGAAAAAGGAATAAATGTAGATATTGTCTGGTATTTTTAGTTTTTCGTACCTTTCTCTGAATCGCCGATGCGAATTTTTAAAAATTGCCAAAATCTCAAAAATCACAAAACGGCATACGGAAAATATACTTTTTAGAAGGATTAATTTTTGTATTTTTTAAAACCAAAGAGGGTTTTGGAAAGGGCAAAGTCAGTTCTTTAATTTGGTGACCTTTGTTTTTCCGTATTTTTCGTATTTAGTTGGATGCAAGGCTCGGAAAACGGGAGAAAATAAAAAACATGAATTCGATGCTTTTTGATTATTTTTTTTGAAAGGGTTAAATGTAATTTTTTTTCAAACCAACCATATCGTTTGAGACGTAAAAGTATTTTCTTTCAGAATATGTAGACGGTTTTTCCGTATTCCTAACCGTTTGCCCATGGCGAATTTAGAAAAATTTAAAACAAAAACGGGATGTGTTGTGCTTTCTTTCTTCTATTCCGGAAGATACGGATATTGGTTTCTGTACATGCTCCAGCTATCTTTTGAATAATGACGTTTTTATTTGTGATCTGTGATCAGTTTTTAATTAATAACTACTTTAATTTTCAAAATATTAAAATTCTGACGTAATGGTGCACCAGGAGAGGGTTTGGACTACCTACATCTAAATTTGCAGCCTTCTAGGTGGGCTGGATTTTCCTAGCCATCGCCAACAGACACACAGACACACAGGTATACACACAGAGCGAAACTTTCTTTTATTAGTGTAGATATATATATATATATACTATGAGATCAACCTGACGTTGCTGGCAGTTACTTAATATATATATATATATATATATATAATTATTGAGTGTGTGTGTGAGAGATTGAGAAAGAGAGAGAGTATGGATAGATAGATAGATAATTACAAGGTGTCTAAATTATAACACTATAAATTGGAGTGATGTAATGGCATGTTATGGAACGTGTTTTGCAACACACCTAGACTAATACACAGCCAAATGCTTCTAATATTCTAGGTATGCAAATATTCAGAGTAACACATGATGCTCACGAACCACATTCTCCAACGTCTTATTAACCCACAACACGCTCGCCGTTACATCAGATCTGTTAAAAATGCCATGCGACAATAACTTCCGATATTCCAATCGAACGTTGCGAAACCGTTGGAATCTCTTTTCATTCTCTTTAAACACTATTTTAGGACAACCCGGTATTTACGATGTGTTATTTTAAGTTATGAAGGTGAATTTGACGTTTAATATATAGAATTTTCTATAATTTTAATGATTGAAGAAATAATCATTACATTATCTAAAGTCTTTTTAATAAGAAGGAGATGTACTGAGAATTTGAATATTTTTTCAGGTAATATACATTCTTTTCACTTTTAAAATGTTACGTATATATTACGGTCAATATGATTAATTCGGTCATCATTAATAATGACCGCGGTTATTATTAGTAATAACCTGTTATTATTAATAATGACCGGATTAATCATATTGACCGTAACATATATATAAATAATAAGATAGAGGTTTAATATATTTTTGTGAAATAAAATAAAAAAGATTTTTCAGGACTGTAAGTAACTAAACTTTTTTTAGTGCAATTTTATTTCAAATTAAAACTCTATAATTTCAGATCAGAAAAATTTATTTTATTGCCTTAAAAATATCGGCAAAGCTTTACGTTTTGAAAAAAAAATTCTACAATAATTATTGAAATACGAAACAAATTGTTCAAAACAATGTAACCTTTTTATTTATAGCTGACACGAAAAACATGCTCTTGTAATTTAACCGATGTTTAAGATTAGGTTTAACAATAAATATAAAAATACATTCAAAATGACATCTTTTATTTACTTGATATGTAAATGCTTGCTATATTTAAAAGAAATTTGAAATTAATGGGAAACTTTCTTTTTTTAGTTTCACATTTTAGTTACATAATGCCTTATTTAAAATGATTTATGATGTTACATTATTTAATACATGATGAATTTTTAATAGCTCAAAATATATAGTATGTGTTATATTTTGTTATTCATTTTGCAAAGACAGATATTGATTAATTGTTCTTTCTGATACTGTTTTAGATATGAAGATCTTAAATTTTGCAAAAATGAAGTATGTAGAATGATTATTTTCAGAACTGTTTAAATGTATAAACAATAACAACATGCAATTAAATTTATTCTATAAAAACGTTTAGTACGGTTTTTAAGATATTAATTATATTATAACTGACTATATTCCGGAAATATAATTTTATGTTTTCGAAGATATACTTGAATATATAATAATACTGTTTTAAATGAAAATCCAACTATATTATTTAAATTTAAATCATTTTACGAAAAAAGGAAGCAACGAAAGTCACAAAAAATATTTGCTTTCTTTTCTTTCTCAAAAATAAATAAATAAATAATATAGAATACTAACATTAAAAATATCTAACTTCCACTTTAGGCTTATTAAATTCAACATATTTAAATATAAATGACACAAAACATAATATAATATTTTCCTTAACCTCATTATATAGTACATCACAACTGTTTCTTTAAATTTACTATCTTTCGAGCATACAACACAAAACAAATTTTGCAAATATATTTCTAAAGCTGGTGATTATTTTATACTATGTTAACATAAATTATATACAATTTTTCGTAGTATATTTTATTCTTGTGATTTTTCATTATTTGAAATAATGAGTTATATTTTTAATAGAAAGAAAGAAATTTATCTTACATATCAACAATCTAAGAATTAGTAGATTTTAAAGTGCCTGTGAGACTATGAAACAATACATTACCTGTGTAACAGCTAAATGATGGCAATGGTGTAACTTCCAAAAAATGATAGTCTTGTCTGCATATTTTTTGGAATCATTTTCGCTGATCTCATTATTTCTGTACTTCGTAATAATAAATTTGTATAGCTGGAAAATACATTAAAGTCCTTTAGGAATCAATCATGCATTTCTATTTTCTTTTAATTAGATAGCCAATAAGTATCAGAGATACGCAATATGGGTAACATTTTATATGGTAACTGATTTGTGATATCTAAATTTATAGTTTCGTGAATAAAAATGCAGTAAAAATGTAATTATTTGGATTTCTACTCATCCACATAGACTTAACTATTCGTGTTTTTTTTATATATATAAATAGATATAGACTTTTTCACAGTTTAAATACAAAATCTGAGACGAAATTGAGAGAACGAAGATGAAAAAATTAAACAAATATAATTGTTTAGATAAATCGTTTTTTAAGTGTTTTAATTTAAAGGAGAATGATACTTTCGCATACTTACTGATAACAACCAAAATCAAGATGAAATGCTACCACATATCACAACAGCATCAAACTGCTATACCGTCTGCATATGTTCAATATGGTCTAACCATTTCATTTTGATGATAACGTACGAATGTAGCTCTTTTATTTAGTACAATGTAGTTTACCACCTCAGATTACTTTATGCTGTTTTTCACATTAGAATTCCTGAGATGATCTCATATCTCATAACTGCATCAAATTGATATACTGCCCATAAAGAACAATATACTCTAAACATTTTATTATGATAACGATGTACAAATGGGGCTCCTTTATTGAGTATCAAAGGTAGTTTATCACTCCATATAGCTTTATGCTAGTGATCACATTAGAATGACTGAGATATTATCATATAGCATAACTTCATAAAACTGCAATACAGTCCAAAAAGTTCAATATAGTCTAAACAATTATAATGATAATGTACAAATATGGCTTCTTTATTGAAAATAAAAGATAGGTCATCACTATAGATAACTGTATGCTGTTCTCACATTAGAATGACTGAGATGTTATCATATATCATAACTGAATCAAACTGCTATACTGTCCATAAAATTCATTGAAGTCTAACAATTGCATTATGATGATGACGTACAAATGTGATTCATTTATTAAGTTTCAAAGGTAATTTATCACTTCATATAAATTTATGTTATAGCTTACATTAGAATGCCATTATAGTTATTGACATTTCCAAAATGTTTCGCACATAACCACTCGCATAATAATTCGCACATATGTAATCATTTTTGCCTCTGTCTGACGCAAACGAAAGGTTACATCACAGGCTCATAGTTTCATAAAACAATTTCATGCAGTCCGAGACAAATTAGTTCAATTATTTCATTTCTCTACATTGTTTTTAAAAGTCGATTGAATAGGAATTTCAAAATAAAGCGTAATGTATACTAATAAAAGAAAGCTTCACCTTGTGTCTGTGTCTGTCTGTTGGCAAAGGCAAGTAAAATTTAGCGCACCTAGAAGTCTGAAAATTTAGGTGGCAATAGTCCAAAACCTGGTGCACCTGAGAATCAGAATTTTAATATTTTAATTTCTGACTGAAATATCAATTAAAATCCATAAAGAACTCTCATCAAAAATGCGCTTTTTTTCCTCGTTTGCTGGCTGTGCACGGTGATACGTGTGTGTCTAAGCCCACGGCAACGAGGTGGGCGAGAATGTTTAGCGACGGTTGACAGGAGACAATGCATTTGTCGCGGACCGGTCAGGCGCACAAAGTTGTGACAGAGAATCTGATTACGGCCATTGACACTGCAATCAAGGAAAATCGACGTCGAAACATTCGTGTAGACGCCGCGTAGACGAGGACATAAAGGCTGCAGTTCTGAACTGGTTCCATGATCCTCATTTCTGTCCGTACGCATCGGATGGATACATACCTCGAATCACTTTCATTTGAGCACTCCTCATATTATGATAATATCGCTAATTTAAATCTCAGCTAATAATGTTCCGAAATTATCCAAACCACTTCCATTTTTACTAAATTATCGTAAGGATCAGCATTTGTAGCTTCGAGGTGCATTTCTAGAAAGAAGTTACCAGTATTTCCGAATAATAGTCTAAGCCAAATTCAAAATTAAGTTCCTAGATTAACCAAATGAATGAGTCTTTAAAGATGTATAGTTGTTTGTGTAAGTATCGTCTGCAGCTAGCCAAAGCTGCATGTTCCTTGGTTTCATGTGCTCCGAATTTATGTAAGTTTCTTTTCTTACTTTCCGCGTTTGACAACGCTCAGTGTTCTGTTTTGCTTCTTGTTTTTTAGAATGTGAAAAATGTTATAGAATAAGCCGTGTGATGGCTCGCATTTTGTTGCTTGTGAATAAACCGCATTTATACAGTCCATTGCATTTGTGTTTTTAGTTAAGAACCAGCAGTGTGTGTGTGTGTATAGTTTAAAACGGAATAACATTATTGGTCCGTCGAGCCGGAACGCTAGTGAAAGAAAAAAAAGTGTAGAATCGAACATTTTTCTGAACTGCCGTGATGTTGTTTGTGGCGAAATATTACCTCAGCTTGTGAGGTAAGTTAACTTTGAATATTATATTTCGTGGGCAAAAATAATTTCCTATTTAAAACTGTAGAATTGTGATCAGAATATAGTTTAGATTTAAACTAAATATCGTATTGACATATTAGAACTAGTTTTGGGTTTGATTTAAGTAAAAATGAGTGAACTAACAACTTTTAAAACAAAAAGAACTGCTCTACGGGGAAGTGTAACGAATTTTATTAAGAAAATCGAAAGTATAATCGCAGATGGTGAGATTAATTTAACAGAATTGGAAGAAAATATTGAACTGTTAAAACAGAAAGAAACGGAACTAAAAAAAACTTGATAGGGAAATTGCAAGTTTAATTACAAAATCTAAACTATTAGAGAGTGAGACAGATACCGCACAGGAAATTTCAGATAAAATTGATTTGTGGAAATTTAAAGGTGAAAAATTAAAGAAAATCGAAAATGCGAAGTTAAATAAGAGTGAAAATAAATCTGATAGTGTAATTTCCGAAAACATTTTTGAGAATATTAAATTACCTAGGTTATCATTACCGAGTTTTGGAGGCAATATCACTGAATGGATAGCTTTTAAAGATCTTTTCAATGCATGCGTAAACAATAATACGACTATATCTAATGCTCAAAAATTGCAGTATTTGAAGGCTTCATTGAAAGGTGAAGCGTATCGCGTCATTCAGTCTATTCAAAATTCGGATTCTAATTTTGAAATTGCATGGAATCTACTAGACGAAAGATATTCAAATAAGAGAGAACAAATTTTTGCATATATTAAACGATTTCTAAGTTTACCAGCAATTCAAAGAGAATCAGCTGATGCTATTTTAAATCTAGTTGATAACATTAATGAAGTTATTTGCTCGTTAGAAGTATTGAACCAAACGATTGACAAATTTGGGGATACATTAATGACTTATTTAATTTTGCAAAAATTGGATCCTTCGACAAAATTGTGGTGGGAACGTCAGCTTAAAAGCAATGAAATTCCGAAACTTAAGAACTTAATTGAATTTCTTAAGAATTATGCAAGAACTCTTCAAAATAGCAAGTTAGTGGTAAATAAGGTACCTAAATCTGTATTTCCAAATAAGAGTAATGCTTTTGTAGCTACTTTGAGTTGTGGTTACTGTAAAGAAGAACACATTTTAGCTAAATGCTCGAAATTTCTTAATTTGCCTGTTCAACAACGAGTAGATTTCGTAAAACATAATCATTATTGCTTCAATTGCCTATCTAATATGCATTTTCTCAATAAATGTAAGAGTCTAAATACGTGTCATCATTGCTTTAAAAAACATCATAGTATTTTGCACATGGTAAACAATTCAAGGAATAAGACTCAGACGAATAGTATGTCCCCACACGCACAAGAATTTATCCCTTAAAAAGTTGAGTCAGCGAGTGATAATGTTTCGTCTACAGTCTGTGCCTCTCATTATGAATCAAACGCAAAGAGTAATCAAAAGTGTCATATTTTGTTGTGTACTGCATTAATAAAAGTTCAAAATTCTAAACAAGAGTTTGTAAAATGCAGATGTTTATGTGATACAGGCTCTTAGAAGTCATTTATTTCTAGAGAATGTGTAAACAAATTAGGATTAAAGGTAAAAGATAGTTCTATTTATGTGCCATGTTTGGCAACATTTAATACTGTGAGTAATGGGAAAGTCGATTTATTATTCACTTCTCACTTCAAAAGTGATCTTAGAGTATCAACATCAGCATTCGTAATGGATAAAGTGACAGGTAATATTCCCTATGTGTCTTTACCTTCAGTCATTTGCGATAATTTCAGGGATTTAATGTTAGCTGATCCATTGTTTTACAAGTCACAAAAAATTGACATTTTATTTGGTGTAAATGTATTTATGCATTTAATAACTGGGGGAATTGTCAAACGTGAACCTAACCTTCCATTTGCCTTTAATTCGACAATTGGATGGATAATTTCGGGTACTACAAATTTTGAAACGCTGGCAACTGATCCAGTACATGTAAATCATTTAAGTACAAAAAGTGACGAATTAGTAAATTCATTCTGGGAATTTGAAAAAAATTCCAAATGTGCAACCTTTAACAGTTGAAGAAAAACATTGCGAAAAACATTTTGAGAGTTCTCATTTTAGAGAAAAATCAGGACGTTATTCAGTCGCATTACCATTCAAACAATAGTAGTTCTCATAAGTAGTTATTTGCTGAAGGGCATTGACCATCCGCCCCCCCCCCCTAGACACTCCTTCAAGGTTTTTACTCCAAGTATGACTCTTTTCCATATCTCAGCAACTATATTTCCGATTTCAGCGCAACTGATTCCAAACATTATAACTAATTTAATAGTCTCCCTCTATAACATTAAAATAAATTTATGAATAACGGTTACCACTATTTCCGAATAATACTTTAAGCCAAATTTGCATTTTAGTTTCTAGCTTAACCAAACGAACGAATTTTAAAACATGCATAGTGGTCCTCCTAACTCGCCATTTTTTGAATTACCCTTGAACATCCCCTCCGCCCGGCACCTTACTCAAGGTTAATTTCTCTAACTGTGCCTTATTTCAATAACTCGGCTAATAATGTTCCCATCTTCTCCAAACCAGCTCAATTTTGGAGCAAGACTACTACACAGTGCCGTAAGCAGCGGGGACCTGTCTCAGAGGTTTGTTCGGAAAGAGGTTTGTTTAGAACAAAATGCTACCTTGGTGGTGGAAGGGGTAAATAAAAGATTTTCCGGAGCGTACGAGCATGCCTGGTATATCGTGCCGAAGTCATCGGAGACCGTGGCCAGAGTTACGTTATTATTTTTTAATGTGTAAATTTATTACATGGCCTCGGGCATCGCCGGGCGGGTCAGCTAGTTTAATATATTTTTCTTTTTATTTTAAATTTAACTGTCCATTTAAAATATAAATTGTGAAGATATGTTAAAAAAGTATACATATAAATATTCATAATGATTAGAAAGTTTATTTAGCAGAATTTTAAAATGTATATTATTAATTTTAAATTGTTTTAAGAATTTAATAAACTAATCATGTAATATATAGAATTTATAGAATATTTTATAACATAAATTTATAGTTACAGTAAAATTGCCCAAACGTATTATTTTACTTAGTACAGTAGAAAGACAGTTATATAATATTATTTCCCCTGTGACTAACAAATTAAATAATATTACAAGTTTTAAACAAATTAAATATTATCATATATTAATTTCAGTTCATGTTATAAAGAAAAATGTACGTTTATCTAAATCATGTGCAAATTAATGCGAAATGCGACTTTTTTGCAAAATACGTCATTAATAACAAATACGACATCCTGTGTAAAATACGTATTTTGCATTTCGTAATTCTTTAGAAAAAAATACGAACTGGGAATAACACTGCTTGAACTTTTAAAATCAGCAATCTCACATTTTATTACATTTTTGCTGCATAAGTCGAAAAAAGAGATTAAGTTTTCTCGCGGAAAATACGCCGTATAAAAATTCCCTTGAGTGTTCTGTGATAGAACATAAACACGTTTACACGGCAGTAAAACAAGAAAATTGACTCATGTTACGTTCTCATGTGGGTAGGTAATCTTCTAATATGTATTGAATTTCAAAAGCAAAACACCTTCCATCCTAAGTAATAAATTTATCATTTAAATTACAATATTCGATTTAGATACATTTACATACTTTATTAGATATTTTATAAATAATCTCTTTAATGATTTATATCATGCAAACTAATATATTTATAATCATTTCTATTTTATATATTGCATGGTTTATATATATATATATATATATATATATATATATATATATATATAACCTATATTTGTTTTGCAATCAGTAAATAAATATTTTAGTAGAAAATTGAAGGGAATAAATATTACGCATTACATTATTTTTAGTAATGCATTGAAATGCATATAAATGCATTGAAAATAATAACAATATATTAATAATGGGATACAAAATGTTTTCTGCTGCACTTTCTTTTTACTCCTAAATTTTGATTGTCACAGCAAAAAAAAAAAAAATAACTATATTAAATTTATTGTTTTTCAAGCAATAAAAGCATATTTAGAAAGTTATTAAAATTATAAAAATGACATTATTAATTTACAGGCCCTCAGTAAAATATAGTGATTAACTAGGTCTAATCGATGTAATCTATGTTTCCTCGAAATAACTACTGAGGACTATTAAGTATATTAATAAAGTTTATATTTCACTTTTTTATTAGGCTCTTATGACCCGTCTAAAAGGTACCAAATATAGTTGATTAATGTTTTGAATTGTGAATTACGTTATTATTCGAATTATTAAGACATTCTTCAAAAGTAATATAAATAAATATAAGAATGAGAATAAAACAGATTTTTTTATGTTTTACATATGGTAGATAATTTAGTTCTTAATCTAAAATAACATGCATAATATTATCATACATTTATATATTTAAATAAATTTTTTATTTTACCCCTAATACGGTGATTTTAATCAACAACAAGCTTCGTGCAGGAAACCAGAGCCGCAATACATTAATTTCGTCAATATACAGGGTGTATCATTCTCATCTTAAACGCAATTTACTTTTTGTGAAATGATACTTCATTACGAAGAATTCTTGAAAATTACAGTAGTATGGCCAGTGACTCCGCATGTAAGGTTAACGACTTTACCAAAATATTGAGCGTTTATTCAACGTTGTTTGGATACAGATGGCAAATTTCATCTTTTCTTCTGATATCATTAAGCTTAACATAAAGAAAGTAAGTATGTTGAATATTTGGTTAAAATTCCTTGCATACTTTAAAAGTTAGAAAAAAAAATGTCTTTAAATTGTAATGAGACAGCTTGAAATTTTTACACAAAAACATTTTTTTTCCTTATTTTCAAAGTAAATTTGTTGTTGATGTTTTTTCGTTAGTTCGCGAGCCAGGTACAAATTTCGTCAAATATTTCCTCTCGGCCGATAACTTGTAAAATGCTTCAGAGGGTTGTATCATGAAGCTTCGTGAACGTCATTTGCGGTTCCGTTTGTTGGTTGAGCAGCGGTAGCCTCCCACGTACGTTAAAATAATGAATTTTAGTTATTTCCTCCCGATTGAAAATTTACCAAATTATAGCTAACCCAATATCTTGAAGGGATAAAAAAGTCAGCTGATTATAAAGTGGTGGTTAATACGCCAGCTGGTCACACGAACATAATATATATATATATAAAAATAAATAAATATATATATATATATATATATATATATATATATATATATATATATATATATATATATATATATATATATATATATATATATATATATATTCAGTGATTTCCTCTCAATTGAAAATTTATGAGATGACAGTATATATGCTATTTTAAATAAATAAACATGTCAGCTGGTTATATCTCACTGGAAAAAATGTCAGCTGATCCCCTTAAGGGTGTAACGCAGGAGCCGGACAGGAGCACCTATCACTTATCTAAATGCACCAGCTGACGAGTTTCCCCTCGCCATATTGCTAGCTGATTTTTTTTATTACGTACAGGATCATATTAACTATCAGTCTTCAGATTTTCATCCGGGAGGAAATAACTTGTCTTAAGTTATTCGATATTATGTTCTATGTTCTACCTGTATGATATAATTTTATTGTGATGTTTCATTTACATCAATATTCTTTATATATGCTTTAAAATTGATAAACATAGAAATAAATAAATGATTAAATACTGTGATAAGCAAATTAATTAATTAATAATTTATTGCAACTTAAATATATAGTACATAATATTTATTTTAAAGAGTTATTCAATTTAATTTTGTAATTTAATCTTAATCATTTTCGCTTTGGCTCGTGTTGCTCTCATCTCCTGATTCACTGTCAGAACTGTCTGCCACTATGTCTTCATTATCGGCATCTGTACAAAATCAAAGAAAAAATTAAATATGTATGTTTAACGTAACATAATCGACATGATTAAAATTAAATAAAAAATGTTACATTTTTCGGGCTGAACAGTTATTTTTATTAATCGATGAGGGTACCTGAGGTCCAGAAAACAAATTGAATTCATATTTTTTGTCGATTTCTACCCAGCCATAGTCTGACGGTTCATCTGTAGTTGGGACTTTTAGATGTGTGTGTGACCAAATTTGCGCGACTTAACGTCTTTTCTACCAGGCTTCCGCAAGCGTCTCGGTATAAAAGGGATATAGCAAAGGACCATCATGCGAAACGCCGCGCACTGCGAATTTTGCGACGGTCTCCAAACCCACCCCCGAAATTCGAGGTGTTTTATATGTTCATTTATCCTTTTAAATTTGTCCGGTTTCAATTTTCAGAATTTTTTTAAATAATTTTCAATCATTAAGTTGTAAAGGTGTATAAACACTTTTTCCCTCTTTTTATCGATTTTTCTTTTTAGCGAAATATTTCAAATCATGTATGTTTCCTTATTGAAATTCTATAACTGTCTTCGAAGGCTCTGGAACGGACAATAGAGGTTCATGGGGTGGTGTATTGCATCGGGTCCTTGGGCTCATATGAAATGGAAATCCAACCTCGTGCGTGGTAAATACGAATAGCTACTTAATAATTAACGAATTTATTTATTATTTTATTTGTATTTATTGCGTTGAATATCTTATTTTTAAAATACATTAAATTTCAAATAAATTAAGTAAGATTTTAAATACATATATGCTTTTTAAATCAAATAAAATACTTTCAGAACTTTTGAAACTGGCAGAGGACCGAAATATTTGTTCTCGCTCCAAGATGATGGATATGTAGCTACTCCACTGGGCATAACAGTGATTTTTTTAATTAAAATAAAGTGGCTAATTCTTCAATGGCGTCTGCGACTGATATTATCGCTAATGCTTGATTAATCTTTTAATGGAACTCGTTCTAGCGAGTATACAAAGTTCTTTAACTTGAGTTGCTACAGTTTGGACAAAACGTCCATCTGATCATGCGCATCTATGTATGTCGCTATTATGACAAATAAAAGTTCTCCGGTTTCAAATGAAAATTCTTATGTTATTGATCTTAATTTTCCACTTCAACGGCTTCAGAGAGGAGGGAACAGTGTTATTTTCCCGACTTTTCTCGGGACTTCCGTTGAAGTATTTAAGGAACACTGTGCAAGCGGAGACAGTGAATTAGAAAGGGATGAGATTTTAAAAGTATCTATAAAGAATGTTGTTGTAAATGAAACATATCCCAATAAAATTATATCTTTCAGTTAGAGCATGGAGCGTAATATCGAATAACTTAAGATATGTTATTTCCTCCCAGATGAATATCCGTAAGCTGATAGTTAATATGATTCTGTACGTAATAAAAAAAAATCAGCTAGCAATATGCCGAGCTAAAACTCGTCAGCTAGTGCATTTAAATAACTGATAGGTGCTCCTGTCTGGCTCCTGCGTTACACCATTCAGGGCATCAGCTAACAATTTTTCCACTGAGATATAGCCAGCTTGCATATTTATTTATTTAAAATAGCATATATACTGTCATCTCATAAATTTTCAATTGAGAAGATACCACTGAATATATATATATATATATATATGTTCGTGTGACCAGCTGGCGTATTAACCACCACTTTATAATCAGCTGACTTTTTTTTTCTTCAAGATATTGACTTAGCTATAATTTGAAAAAAATTAAATCGGGAGGAAATGACTAAAATTCATTTTTTTTTGCTTGCGTGGGAGGCTACCACTACTCAACCCACCCACAGAAGCGCAGCTGACGTTCACGGAGCTTCATGATACAATTCTCTGAAGCATTTTACAAGTTATCGGCCGAGAGAAACTTGGTCAGGAAAATCTGTTGCTGGTTCGCGGACTATGTATGCTCATCTCTTCTTAATGTTACTTCTATCGATTTCGAAAGATCTAGTATATGCTATGATATCACAGCACATGAAAAAACTTAAATGCAAATTCAAGGACTGACGACCATTTCTATTTTCCGAATTCAAATCATTTTTAGACAAAAAGTAATCATATATTGACAGCAAGATTGGTCACATTTATTAAAATGCCGAGATACTTATAAGATTTTATGAAAAGTTGTTTTGAATGTCATTTGCAAAAATCCAGTCTTAGTCTACTACTTTATTGGACACGGAAACGTCTAATATATTTTTTAATAAAACAGGATAACGCTCTCCCCATTATCTATATGCGAAAAATGGCCAAGAACGTTTCTACCTTACATATATGGAAATTATCCTTTGCTGACACAAAATTTCAACTTTAATAAAATATCACAGCAAGAGAAAATCTGAAAAAAACCATGTTTTATCCTTTAAACTGTGATGAAATATAAGAAAGTTACAATATTCCGAATAAATATTTGTCATTTATATAAAAATCCATGATTATTTTTATTACATTTACAAAATAATTTTAATAATATCTATACCGTAATTGAAGATTCTATATTATAATTCACAATGTATTACCATTTTCGTATTTATATGTCCCTTTCAGTAATTTTTCCTTATCTTTTCTTTTACTTATGGAACGAAATGGTCATGATACTGTTCCTGAATTGTAAAACATTCTTTATAATAATGTTACTTTAATCTTTATATAATATGCAACATATGCATTATGTAATCTGAAATATGTATTTTCAATGAATATTTCCCTTCGTGACTGATAAAAAATGGCTATGATTAAGGTATGGTTTTCCTCGAGTAGGTGATTTCATTGCCATTTCTTTTTTCACATTGTGAGAAATAAGAAAAAACTTATAATTTTCCACATCTTTAAAATCCTTATTTCTTTATTGGAGATATTAATAGATTAAAGAATGGAAAGATTATTGTATACCTCTTAACCATTAAAAACATGGAAAGGATATTGAATGGTCCACTACTGAAAAACAGCTACTAATTAAAAATAAATACGACATTAACACCTGCGCCTCATTTATCCTCTTGTCAAAGAACCTTCAATTTTCAACTCATGTTTAAAGTTGAAGTTTACAATTTGTTCTGCTTTCATTCATTATTTTATTGGTAAGTCACCACTGGCGAACGTAATAACAGTGCATGTGTATTCATGTAATTTATTCCATTTTTTTGCCTTAATTAGCTTACAATTTTTTTTATTTGGTGTTTATTGTTTTTGTTCTATTACTACACATTGCATTAAAGAATAATATTATTAAATATATACATAAATAGGCTTTGAAAGATTTTTGTGCACGTATGGGGTACGTCGCCGATGTTTTTATGTTACTACAAAGCACCCGTGTTATATTAGTCTTTTTTTTATCAATTTGATGTTTATTACTTTTATACTACTACTGGGCATTGTAATATACGAGTATATCATTAGAAGATTTTACTTAGGATTTAAAATGCCTTGGCGAATATAGTGTTTTTATGTTACTACAAAACTTTTGAGTTTATTAAGATTAATGTAAAATGCCGAAAAACTCTATATTGTCTGTCTTGATCCTTTGTTATAAATAACAAAATTTATCATATTATACATCTTTAAAGTGCCTATTTATGTGTCGAGAGTTTTATTAAGTTCAAAAACTAGAAGTGTATCTTAATGTGAAAATGCCAGAAAAAACATTTTTGACAATGTAGATATAAATATTTATAAATTGTTTTAAAAAATACAATACTTATTTTATTACATTCGATGACAGGAATTTGAAAAATTATGAATCTTTTCGAAATTTTAAATGGGAAAGATGGTAATTATTATTATTTCTTTTTTCTAGCAAATATTTTGCATATACTTTAATAAGAGATTTTTTTTTTAGCCTAATGGGATATTCAAACAGTTACGAAGAAAACATTTACCTAAAAGAACAATATTTGCTCGACATGAAAGAAAATAAACCCAGATAAATTCATTGAAAGATAATAATGAAGAATATATGTATTGACGTTTCCATTACAAAAGAAAATTCAATTATATTTTCAAAGTGCATTAATATGTAGAATGCTTAAATAGAAATTGAATAAAAAAATTAAATAAATGTAAAATAACTTTTTTTCAAAAGTGGCATTTTATTTTTTGGGAAAAAATACATATACAGATTCAATATTTACATTTAATTTGCGCTTCGTCTTTTAAAAAGATTTCACCAGTCGTCATAAATGCTGTGTTTCGGAAAAAATGATATTTATGTTTGTACGGATCTTCACTTTTGCTTGATTGGAAAATAAATAGTATTGCTTTGGTCATTTATTTCTATAAAACAGCATGGACATGTATCTATAGTACAACATACATTTATATACATATACAGACAAAATACATACTTATAAAGTTAAATTTTTATGTAATGATTTTATTTTATTTTTAATTTAATGCAAACTGAATATTGGCAATTGCTACATACACATTGAAAAATACAAATTGAATTTTAATAATGAAAATTAACTAAAAAAGGTCTTAATATCCTTTCATTCAAAATAATTTATAATTTTGATGACTGTGAAAAAATATGTCCTTTTCTTATTTGTTACATACATACCTTTGTTATTTAAGATCAAATTCTGAAATTATTAAATATAATAATAAAAAGATGATTTTTTATGACACTGGAAAGTAAAAGGGGAACAAATAGAATAATTGTAAATTTTATGATAACGGATTATTTTGTTTTTGGAAAAGTATGTATTATGGCAAATATTACTGTTTATTCTTGATTTATTACTTTATTTCTTCAACTTCTTTAAGAAAAATTTCGTAATATGTAATTTATTTTCATTTTTTCTGTATTAATTCAAATTTGGTACTGAAATTTGTTTAATTCTACAATATTAAATTTAAATATGACGACTTTAACAAAGGTATGTTTATTTTAATATTTAACATTTTAATATATTGATACATCATTAATGAAATAAAATTTTGAGAATAAAAATACGTTAATAGAAATTCAGATAAGTTACTGCAATGAAAAATAAATTCGAATAATTATTTTTAAAATTTATATTGTTAGAAAATATTTATACGTAAACATGTTTCAAATCTGAATTTTTTAATTGATATTTAGACACAATTATCAACAGATAAAACTACTGATTAAAGGAAAAAAATAACATTTCTTTACAACTAGGCCACATATTCATTGTGACCAATTAAAAATAAATATAGTTTTTTATGAGGTAGCTAAAATTTATCGAACCATCCATCCTTAACAGAGTCAAAAGTGATGCGTAAAATATCGATATAAAAAAATAGTTTAGGAAAACGCAGAGTTTTTTTTCTTTGAAATGTAAAAGAGTAGAAGAATTAATATAATTATATATATATTTTTTTAATTGCACAGAAATTTTCAATGACAAAAAGTTTATCACAAACTCATTTTTTGTATTTTCATTTTATACATATTATATAATTAAAAACCAATATTTATAAAAGAAAAAAAACGTATTTGATAAGAATTAGCAAAAAAAAATTCTTATTGCGTCCTTATTGAAGTTATAGAGAATGATTTCATAGAAAATCATTAATTATTTCTTCAATGGCTAAATCTTTCGTCTAATGATCAGTCATTAATGCATAGTGCGAATAAAATTTAATTTTTTCTTCTTTTTTTAGATTTCTAACAAATTTGAAATTTTTTTAGAATGTGTAAACATAAAATATTTTGAATATTTACAGAATTTTATTATGTTTACATAGGAAATCATTGTTAAAAAAATGAACGCTAACGTATATTGGCCTACCGACAAAAGTATTTAACGGAAAAAACTCGGGCAAGCAATTTTAAATTTAGAGAAAGTCTTTGAACATCAGATCTCAAGGCTGTTTGTTATAAAAAATCATTATGTTAGACAGTAAAAATATTTTATGTAAATCGTTCTAAGTCCCCGTTTTGGAGAACCGGTTGGTTAAAATGGGGTGCTTGTAAGAAATACCACAAAGACGAAGCTTGATGAAAAATTTCATTATACAAGTTTATTTGACAACACAAAATGAAATTATGAATAATGAAAAAGAATACAAAAAAAGTATCATTGTTATTGTTTTCAACAAATACTAGCTGACTACAGCGGAAAACAAATCTCTCACAGAAGTCATATATGTAAGTATCGTCTCCTTCTTTAGCACTTGAGCAGGCTATATGTGCACAACCTCTACAACTGCTACATTGAATCAACCCTTCTCTTTCCTTTGAATTTACGTAAAGTTCATTATAGAAGATGGAAGTATCACCGTTATGATTTTCTTTCTCAATAGATGATATGACTGGTTTGTCAATTTTCCTTTTCTTCAGTTTTTGGGTGTTAGGAATTGTGGGATTAGGATTACTGGGTTTCTTGAATAATGCATTTTTTTCTTATTCATTCAGAAGAAATTTCTCCTGGTGTATAGTTTGCAGTTCTAATTTAAAAGAAGCAATATCAAAGTTTTACCTCTCTTCTTATTTTCCCTTAATTCAGAATTCTTTTTTAACTTTTACAATTAAGCATTATCTATAAATAAACATAAAAAACATAATGCTCCTAATTCGTTCGAAAATTAAAGTATACAATAACATATTCCGTGGTGTTTGTACCCTGTACCACTAATGTTTCCGTTTTAGCAGACAACGACGTATGTTAAAAAACATGGTGTCACTTTGTATAGGTGGAAGATAATTTATCACGCAATATGCCAAAATGTAACTTCAATCTAGACGAGTCATTGCTGTACTTAACAAAATCGAATGTTCAAAGATGAATTGATCAGTCCTAATACAGTCCACGACGAAAATCGAAATGAAAAAGATCTAAAATTTGAAAACTTTATGGAAAACAATATATCAATGGAAATTGTGAATAACACAATTCAAAGTGGCATATTGGCAACCATGAATTATAATAATATGATAGATCTTACGATGGCAGCACTTATCAGTAAGAATTCTAACGTCCCCGTTTGACCAGCGGTCCCCGTTTTAGACGAATTTCCACTATATATATGTATATATATACATATATATTCCTTAGTCGGGGCAAGAGAGTGCCAAGCCACATTTTTGAACTTCTGAGATATTTCAGTTTGAAAATTTGATCAAATACTCAAATCAAGATATATGACTGAAAGTTTTTTCTCCAATGTATTAGTAACATCTGAGATATTCTGAGTACCAATATGGCATTACTTTAATGATTTTTCTATTACGTTTTTTTGTAAATTAGCTATCTTCATTGGGGGAATAAACATCTGGGGCAAAAACGAAATCTGTCACATATGCTGCAACCAAGTAACATTTGAAACAAATTATATGTTGGATATTATAGTTTACAATATTAAGCACCATATTACAGTAGTAGACTAATTTAACCAAAAATGTGGCTTAGCACTTTCTGACCCCGATCCCCTCATACGTATTAAATTAAAAAAATCAATCAATTTTTTCCTTTACTTGAAACATATTTAGTGTTGAAAAATATTCATAAAAAGCAAAATTTTGCTATTTTTTTATTAATAAAAATTAGCCAAAAAGTTTTTTTTTTTTTTTTTTTTTTTTTTTTTTTTTTTTTTTTTTTTTTTTATGCTACGTTTCTAAAATTATTTTATTTGAATTATTGATTTCAAAAATATCTAAGAAACATGTTTACATATGTCTCAATCTGTAGCTAAAAGATTCTTTCTATGATCAGTGCTGAAGCTGAATTGAAAATATATATATATATAAAAAAAGCTAAAATTCGAGTAAAAGCTTTAACAAACAAGTTTGATTATAAATATGTTTCACTCACTCTTTTCAAGGGTTTGATATATTTAATTTGCTTTTGAATTTTATTGTTAAAAATGAGTCATGATATGTTTAAATATACCAAAACACAAAAAGTCAGATATATATATAAGGTAAAGCCAGGAGAGATGGCGCGGTCGGAGAGATTGCGCACATGAAGGTTCCGGAAAAAGGAGTAGAGTGAGCACGCAGCGACTCCAGGTAGTTGAACAACAGCAGTAGTGGTGTGTCTACTTAAAAGTGCACGTTGATTGGTTTGAGCATCTAAGATAAAGCATTGCTATTTTGTTTTGTTTTCCCAAAGTAAGCGCTTGAATTTTAGTAGCTATTCATCATAATTTCTATAGAATGTCAATAATACAAAATATGTTAAACTTAAATGATTTCTCATAAGCTACTAATCTAGACTAACAATGTGAACATCAACGGTTCGTTTTAGTAGCGGCCATGTCTATATAAAAGACCGCGCAATCTCTCCTAACGAAATTGGAGAGTTTGCGCATCTGCTACTTAGGAGAGATGGATATTTTCCATTAGTTTCTATGCTAGGAGAGATTACGCAGCTTATTGGTAAATTTGCCTAAAAAAATGAAAAATTAAAATGGACTAATTTTAAGTTAAACGTGTTATCAAGTAACATGATGTTATTTTGTAATCTTATCTGACTTGCTTTTTCTGTTTCTTTAATTTTTTTCCTTTTAATTAAAATTTTTTAATCGTTTTTAAAATTATTTCCTTTTTCTGATTCTTTAATCAATAGGTTGAAATATTCATTCCTAATACAATAATATTTTTTCACAAAAACCTTACAACAATGTTATTTAAGTGTAATTAGTATTGTCAACAATTTAATTGTAGTTATTATTAGTAACAATTTATCCTACCCAATTGCGCAATCACACCAAGCCTATAAGGACAGATCACGCAAAATAACTTTTTTAGTTTTATTACAACTGTTCTATTAAATTACAACATAACGACAAAATAGCAATGGAAATGCATAAAAAACAGATGAAGTCAAAATTATTCATGAATAGTTTAGCAAAAAATTAATATTTAGATTTTTTATTGTTAATCTTTTGAATTGTGCATAGATTCTCCTAGCTTTACCTTGTATTAAATTAGGCAGGTTCTCATCCTGATAAGGATAATTGAATTGTGCTTCCTTCCTTGGGACCACGATCCTTCTAACTTTAATACACCCCAACTATTCATAAGATGTGTTCTCAAAATGTTAGAAGGACGATATTATATTTGAATTCCTGGTTATCTTGGGATAACCGCTCGGATTTTTTAATTGGTTTTCTTGGAACCTGCGTGTGCGTATCGCTATTTAAGTACGGGTTAGATCCTCTCAGAACAGGGGTTTCAAACTGGGGTCCGCCGGATACCACAAATATTGTACAGTAAAATTTTCGTTATGTAAGCATCGAATTTCTGCGATTCAAGAAGTCGACAATTTCTTTTAAAATTTAGTGGTATCAGGCGGGCCACAGTTTGACAACGCTGCCTTAGAAAGACACTCGCGAGTAGCATTTCTTCCCCCCTCGGCCTATATCTCTGACGCAATTAACCAGCCTCAACAAACACCACCCTTTAAAACAAGACTCAATTATAAAAATTATCCATTCCCAGGTTTTTTTGCATATCATAATTACACACCTACCAAATCTTCCGATATTTCAGTATCACTATTTCTGAAAAGTAATCATTGTCTTATTTAATAGCAATTTTCTCTCATTAAATAAAGAAAATGTTTCTATTCGTAAATAATAGAATTAATTTTTTTAAGCTTCAAAGCTATGTATTACTCAATCAAAATAACGTATTATTTTATTATTTCATTGGAATCATATGACGAATGAGTGAAGTTTGCTTCTGTAAATGTTTAACAATAGAACGACGAGAGGGGTCAGTTTGACCCCTGAGCACTTTTGTAAGTTGATTACTTTTGTTTGGTTGGAAGGAAGTGTTTGAAATTTTTTGACTTTTACTAAATAGATAAGAAGTATTAAAAAAAAAATCCGCATTCTAGATTTGTTAGATTTTGAAATGTAGGACAATATAAAAAAAAATTTATATGAAATATATATATATATATATATATATATGAAATATTGATGAAAAATATATTAATTTATAAATTGTGTTTTATTTTAGTTAGAATTATTTTTAATTTCTGAAACCAATTAATTTTTATATCAAATTAATGAGTTATTTGAGTAGTTGTAGTATGATCCAATTGATTGTCCTGTATGCGTTACATTTACAGTACTTTAAAAATTCAATAAATTATCAAGTAATATTAAATATAAGTTGAATATAAATGATGAATTAGACGTACATTACATATTTTTCCGATGTATGGCAATTAAAATTGTTTTATCGTTGTTATTTCAGTAGTTTCATCGAGGTTTCAAAATGACCCCTTCCCGTCGTTCCAGTAAGTAAGATTTTTCCGCCGTTCTAGTGTTAAAAAATGTATTTATTAAATAAAAGCAAAAAACACGAGTTACAATTTTCGCTCTCTGCTTCATTTTACCGCTTTTTTGCAAAAAAAGGGATCACAGCTCAAATCCTTCTAATGATTATTTATTACTGCATTTAGAAATTTGTGAAATTATTTAAAAGTAATTTTTAAAATGCAGTTTTTTTAGAATGATTGATTACAGTCTCTTTTTATAAAAATTGTAATAAAAAGTGGATTCCTTACAGTATTACATTTAAATGGTGTATGTTAATAATAACTATGATCCTACATGTTTTTACTATTCTTGCATAATACTAAAATTTTATTTTATTTTTACAACGTGACTTTTAATCGCATACTAAATGAAAACATTCTTGTTGACCTATACGTCGTCTAATGAGAGTATGTTATGTATAATTTTTTTCAAAATTATGTTTGAAGAAAAATCACAACATTACGAATTATTTACAAATATCTTTTAAAACTGTTTCTGAAAAAAAAAAAAAATTCTTATTTTGAAAACAATGTAAATGTTAATGTTGTGTTTCGACGAATCAGTGATAGAAAGATTAATTTAAGTTACAATTTGCAAGTTTATTCATACTCATTTACCTATAAAATGTAATTATAGGAATATATTTTTTTTAATTACAGATAATTAATAACATTTTAATACAATTATCCTAAATAAGATTTATGGCATACAAGTAAACTGATATTTTTTTCTCATGCAGTAGTCTAATTTCTGTGTAATAATCCCTTATTAACACAGAAATTATTCCAATCAAAATTTAAATTATTAAAAACCACTTTTAGAATATATATAATATTCTATATCACTAAAAATTAAAAAATGAACAAAAATTACAACAATTAAAATTTATTTGATAATTACACAATATTTAATTGGAAAAGAATATTTGGAATTTTTTTCGGACCATTTTTTTGACTTTATTTTATACACATTTACTGAAGAAACTATTCACAAAAAAATCATTATCAATGTTCACTATTAATGATGATTGGAAAATAAATGTTATTAAAGCTAAGTTTTCATATTCAAACTTTAAAAAATATATTTTTTTTTATGTTATTTTGCAGTTGTAGAAATTTCCGTTTAATGATCCATCATTATTGAATAAAAATAAATGCAAGCGAAGTCTAAAATTGTTTAAAAACACTTTCACACAAAAGGCAAAAATTTTAGTACATGAATCAGCAATGCAAGAAAGAATTAGTAGGAACAGATTCTACATTGCTAAATTTAAAATTTATAAAAAAATAGTTTATTATAAAATCATTCATGAATATTTCCGACAACATAAATTATTGGATTTTTCGTTTCACTTTTTTAATTAGACGTTTATTTGTAAGTCGGGAGAGACATTTTAAAAATATTTTTCGAATATATATTTTTTTTAATCGAAAATAAAACTCTATAAAAATATATAAATAAAAAAATGAGACTTAAATTTTCCAAAAATATAAGTCAAGTAAGTCAACTCTATTCTAAAGATTGAAAAAACAGATTTTCACAATAGAAGTAACATAGTATATATCAATTTAAATTTTCAGCTTAGCTGAAATTACGCTGGAAATTAATGAATAAAAAGAATGTGAATGATCAATTACTACACAGCGTACACTGTAAAAAAAAATTGGTCGCAAATTAAGGTACATATATTGGCAACTTTGTGACCAGTATATATACCGTAATTTAACTGAACGGTATATGTACCGTAAAATATTTAAAGTACATATACCGGCTGCATTCCCCCCATCTCCTGAGGCCTGCACGTATTTCTTAACAAGAGCAAGAGCATCACTTCAGAGATTGCGGTACACAGCCGAGGAGGGGCTACCAGATTTTTCCTTACTGAAAAATAATTATTTTACGTTATAAATAGCGATTTTTTACTGAAAAACAATAATTTTAAGGTATAAATACCGTTTATAATCGAAAAGGCACATATACGGTTTTTTATGCTTTATATACCTCAGAAGTACGGTACTCATACCGTAAAGAGTGAAAACGGTACAAGTAACGTTAATGTACGGTACATCTACAGAAACTTTACGAATTTTTTTTACAGTGTACAACCAATGAAAAAATGTCCAGACGGGCATCAAACCCGGAACTCTCGGTATAAAACGCACCAATGCTGTGCCATCTTTATATCCGGACGGTATCTAGCATTCCCTCAATAATAGAATAATAGGGAATTCTAGATAGGATGTCGTCCAAATAGCATAAATTGGTTGAACACTGGTGCTTAATATGTAAAGGGTTCAATCTCCGCTCTAGACTTTTTTCCACCCTATTAGTTGTATGTCGTGCAGCAAGAGATAATTAACATCCTTTCTATTAACATAATATTGTAGAGCAATCACAGAAAAACATTTCAACATTAAATTCATAATGTAAAGAAATGCCGAGAAATATACTACGGACTGAGAAATCACACTTATGCGATTTTCGCCCGTATATTAAAAAATTCAATCTTTAAAAAAATATACAAGTTGTGGCTACTGTAAGGAAAGAAAACACCCAGAAGTAAGTCAATCATCTCTATTTGCAAAATTTCATAAGGTTTTTAACATATTAAACATAATCAATTCGTATAAATATAGGATTTTATACATCCTCAATGATGACTAACTTTGTATTAATTATAAATCTGTAATGCTACATATGTTATAAAAACTTTTGAATCCAATCCGGGCAGATCGGGTTACAGAAATTAGTTTAAAACATTTTTGAGAACTGTACTAGATTTTTACATTTAATATATATTTTTCTTATATTGCCCACCAAATATTATTTTTAAATGAAAAACATCAATAAATTACTCAAATAATGTTTCGAAATTTATTAAAAACGATACTTTCGAATTTGCCGATTGGGAAGAGTTAATAGCTGAAAAAACAACCAAAGATTTCGTTCCTTACATCAGCTTTTTTTTATTCTGCTAATTTCAGTTGTTTATGTGCGTAGTTAGATTACATATCTGTTAATTTTGTGTTATATATATATATATATATATATATATGTGTGTGTGTGTGTGTGTGTGTGTGTGTGTGTGTGTGTGTGTGTGTGTGTGTGTGTGTGTGTGTGTGTGTGTGTGTGTGTGTGTGTGTAAGTAAAACAAATTTATATGACAACGAATCTTTCCTAATATAAAACTACAAACAAATATAATTTCTATAAAATCCAAAAATGTTTAATCTACATATCGCTTGTTATATTTCTTCGATTCATTTAGCTGGAGGGATAAAATGAAAATCATGATTCAATTCAGGCATACATGTTAATATGTCTGCATGTTTCTGACAGCATTCACTTAAATGCTTAGTATTTTAATATTTGGGCGATTTTCCGTATTTGAAAAATTTCTTAATTAGATAATTTTAATTATATCCTCAAGTCCAGTATATTTATTTTAAAAATACAGAATTAAGGTTAAGTGTTATTAAAACAAAAGTAAAAGAACCGTTAAAGATAGAATGATATTTACCGTTTTAAATAGTAATGTCTTGATGATGTTTTTTATTTTATCATGGAATATTAGACGGAAACAAATTATTAAGGTTTTATTAAGGTTTTAAGAGGGGTGTCCATTACACACTGGGATGCTTAATTAGTCATTTTGCAGTAATGGTTTAAAAGTGTATAAAAAAGTGTATTAGCCCACGTAGACATTGCTAAAATGCAATTTCAGTAATGTTTATAGTTGATAAAATATTTTGACTTAACTTAAAAGCTAAATAATCAAATTTAATTTTTAAATTACACTTAACAAAATGTAATAACACCACAACTTTTTTAAATAGCTGCTTTTAAGTTATTTTATGTGGTTAATTAAATTTCAATATTTTATTATTTTCTTTTCTTTTTTTTATTTATATAACTCTGCTTTGCATATTTTATTTTGTGGCAATCAAACCAGTCAGGAAGCTGAAAATATGGTTTAAGGGCACAGCCAAAGAAGGGCTCATAGGGCTTAATCCCTCCCCATTTAAATAAAAACAATTAAGTTACAGGAGTTGTTAAAAATCTATTTTATGTCTTAAATGTTTGCTTATTCATCTATTACAAAAATTAATGTAATATTAATGAAAGTTATAGTAATCATGAAACAAGTAAATCTGCAGATCAGTGGTCTAAAGAATCAGTTCTACAGTTTTATTTTGAAATAATTTTATTTAGTATTTAAAGTATCCAACTCACAGTATCATTTTTTTCGTATTTGTAATATTAATTATTGCAAGTAATATATGAAGTAGTTGCTGGAAATTTAACTGTTAAAAATATTGAGACGAAACTATACACTAATACTCCACAAATTTTTTTCTAATTATTTCCTTTTAAATCCCCCAATGTCAAAATAATTTGATAGCTGTAATTGTCTGATATTTAGTTTTTTAAACTATCCATCTATAATAATTAAAATATTGATCTTCTGATAATTACAATAATTGATGCAAACAGTGAATGATTATCACAAATATTTTATTAATTACTGGTATCCAGAATTGTTAAATTTATTTGAAAATAAATATTTTGTTTCATTAGTATACTTTCATTAAATTCTGGTTCTAAATAGAGTCATGAAAATGATTATATTTATTACTTTTTATGGGGTGTACATTACTGGAACAGAGGGTGTCCACTACTGGAACAAAAGGTGTCCATTACTGGGATTTTAGGTGTTTTGATATATTTCTGTTATTTACAATTAAATTTTGATTCATATTGGATAATGAGACTATGAGAATGATTAAATATTGTTGATAGATTAATATAATATTGAAAAAACTGGAATATAATAAATATAACTATTAATTAAAAACAAATTTTAAAGAAATTCAGTCCATTACTGGCACATCTACCCTATATATATTATATATATATATATATATTCAATATTTTTAATATTTCAAAAACTAACAAATTTAGAATGGTGTATTTTTTATAGAGATATTTGTTATCTATTTAGGAAAAGTCAAAAAATTTCAAACGATTTCTTCCACCCAAACGAAAGTAATGAACGGACAAAAGTGCTAAATGGTCAAAATGACACCTACCGCTGTTCTAGTGTGAAATGACAACAAATCTTTCCTTATAAAAAAATTGCAAACAAATCAATTTTCTGTGAATATCAAAAAACGTTTCATCCACTTATAGCTTGTTATATTTCTTTAATTCATTTAGCTGTAGGGATAAAATGGAAATCAAGATTCAATTGAGGCACACAAGTTATGTTAATTTGTCATGCATGTTTCTGACAGCGTACGCTTAAATGCTTAATATTTTAATTTTTGCTTGAATTTCCGTATTTAAGAAATTTCTTAATTAGATTATTTAAATGATATCAGCAAGTTTAATATATGTATTTTAAAAATACAGAATTAAGGTTAAGTGTTATTAAAACAAAGGTAATACAATAGTTTATGATAGAGTGATATTTACTGTTTTAACTAATAATGTCTTGATGATGTTTTTATTTCATTATGGAATATTAGGAGGAAACAAATTATATTTAAATAAATATCATTTCGAAACAAACTGTTTCTATTGTTTCAAGCGCAAACGCATTAATCTTTCGTAATCGTGCAGTACGCAATAGAGATAAAAGAAAATATGCTTGTAATTTTTTTTTTAAACATAAAAAATCAATGATATGAGATACAGAATTCAAATAAATTATGTCTAAAAAAATGTACTGTTATATATGTACAATTTTTTTCCTTATTCAACGGTGTAAACATGAGAGATCTTTAGAAGATAAAACAAGTTGGAAATTGTACGTCAAACGTTACAAACGAGGTGCGTTCGTACGCACGTTTTAGAATTAAATCCATGATATCCCGTGCGTAGAACGGGTTAAACAGCTAGTTAAGTATATATTTTATGACACTGTTCATACAAATATCTTAACTAGTTATATAAATATTCAGATATATATGTATCAGCTAGTTATATAAATATTCAGATCTTGATGATTTTTAATTCTGTGAAATGAATTATATCGTCTGCAGATTAATTTCTGTCATAAAATAAGTATCTCGGTCGCTTGACGATTAAACTTCGGAAGCAAAAAAGCACCGATTAAAAAAAAAAAAAAATCAAATTTCTTAATAAATATTTTTATTAATATCTCCTAAAGTTTTGATTCGATTTTAATAAAATTTGAAATGTCTCGACAAAATTCTGCAAAGATAATATATTTTAAATTGCAAACCATTTGGTTGGGTAGTTTTTGCGTTGTTATATGCGGACAGACAGACAGACGGACGGACAGACAGACAGACGGACGGACAGACGGACGGACCAAACGACGACTATAGGTGCTACGTATTTATATAATTACGAACGCACCTAAAAAGAATGAAGCAAAATAGAAATATATTGGTCGGTTGTTGTTATCGTTAATACGACGTGAGCGTTACATATGGACATGTTTTTGCTTTATATTATAGATATTTTACAACATTATTCATGTGTAAGTCAAACAAATTTAAATGGCAATAAATCTTTCCTTATAAAATAATGCAAACAAATGAATTTTCTAGCAAAAAAAAAAAAAAAAAAAAAAAAAAAAACTTTTTCCTATATATAACTTGTTACTGTTGTCTTTGATTCATTTATCTGTAGGGATAAAATGGAAATCAAGATTCAATTCAGACACACAAGTTATGTTAATATGTCATGCATGTTTCTGACAGCGTACGCTTAAATGCTTAATACTTTAATTTTTGCTCGAATTTCTGTATTTGAGAAATTTCTTAATTAGAATATTTAAATGATATCAGCAAGTTCAATATATTCATTTTAAAAATACAGAATAAATAGTAAGTATTATAAAAAAAACAATGAAGCAGTTTAATCTAGAGTGATATTTACATTTTTAAATAAAAATGTAATGATGAAATTTTAATTTCGTTACTGAATATTAGCCGTAACAAATTATATTAAAATAAATATCATTTAGAAACAAGCTATCACCCGGGAAAAAAAAAACTATTTCTATAGTTTTAAGTGCAAACGTGTTAATTTTTCGTAATCGTCCGTACGCGATAGAGATATATAAATTTTAAAAAAAAATGCTTGAAAAACATTTTAATATCCATAAATAAAAAAAAAAATAAGAAACAGAAATTAAACAAATTGTATATCAAAAAAGATAAGTACACCTTTTCCCTATTTGACGGTGTACAAATTTTAAGTGAGAGATCTTTAGAAGATTTAAAAAAAAAAAAAAAAAAAAAAAAAAAAAAAAAAAAAAATACGCGGAAAAAAGCGAAATTTATTGGTCAGATGTTGTTATCGTCAATATGACGTCAGCGATACTCATGGACATTGTTTTGCTTTATAATATGGATACTTTACAACATTATTCACGTGTATATCATATAAATTTATATGACAGCAAATCTTTCCTTATAAAAAACTGCAACCAAATATCATATCTATGAAAAGCAAAAGATCAGATTACTTAAAAGTTCTCTAAAAACTGTCATGACGTATGTCAAACAGAGAAAAAAAGACTATTTTACTAAATATATTTATTTTATTTAAATAATTTACTTAAGTTATTTAAGATGTGATCCTTATATTAATAAAATAAAGTATGATAATGAATGAGTATAAAATATCAAGTTTATTTAAAAGTAAAGTACTTTTAATAAATTAAATAAAGTACATTTAAAGTGAACATACTTATACAAAACTGAGAAAAATGAATTTAAAGATCTTAGTTCAGAATGATTTAATTAGAAATGGATGCATCCTAAGCATTTTTCATATATTTATAATTAACGGATCTGTACATATCCTCTCCAGAATCATTTTAGGGATGTATATAAACAAAAATATTGGAATTTCTTTCTTAAATTTTGATTTTATTTTAATCTGTTTGAAATGAAAGATTATAAATTCAACTAAAAAAAATATTTTATTTCTTAAAATATGTTTTGTGCAATACGAAATATAAAAATCTCATATTTTGAATATTTATTATACATAAGCAAAGATAACAGTAATACTGAAATAGTAAGTGTAAATGATTTTATTCGCCAATATATTTTTTTAAATAAAGAACAAAAAAAATCTGGATAAAATGAAAGAAGGGATGAAAATCCGTTGCATAATTTATTTTCTAATAATACGTCTTCTTCATTCTAAATTACCCGGATTTCATCTAAGCCATTTATACGGATTACAAAAGATCCCTTAATAACCCTTTCTTAAATATATGTTTTAAATTTTATAATCGTACATTTTCAGGGTTATTCATCACTGTGTTACTATTTTTCAAATTAATTTTAGGAAAGTTTTTGATTTTAATGAAACATTAATGGTATGAAGGGTTTCGTATAAAATATATGAAAGATTAATGAAAAAAAATATATTTTACGCTCACAATAACTAAATTATATAAACTCCTTTCAAAATAGAAAGTAAAATATGAAGAAATCAATATATTTAACATTAAATCTTAATATCATATCACTATAAATTAAAATTAACATTTATGGCTATGATGTACAAATCTCATGATTCTAAGAGATGAAATAAGGTTATGAGTACAATCTTCTAAGGAACAGTTCGTATTAATTGGGTTATAATCGCAACAAATTTGGCGAAACATATAAGTGAATCTCAGAAAGTTATTATATAGTGTAAGTCGTCACAAAAATGAAACATACATGGTATAATATAGGCCATTATAGGGAAAGTGAAAAATTGTCTTTGAAGTGCAATGCACGAAAAAATAATTATTACCGGAAATTGAAGCATAGAATATAGCAAGAAAAATTGCATTAAGATGTACTTGAAAATGACCCTGTATCTATATGTCTTATTCGTAGCCTATTAAAAAATAGGAGGCACAAGTTGTCGTGATTCTTCGGTACAAATCCATAATTTAGCGTTAGTTCAAAAGTCAGACACTAAAACTGCGCATCTGTATGTATTTTGTTTTCATTTTATGGGCTATTAAATAATATCACAGTCCACTTGAATGTCGTGGTTGGTATAAAATACAGAAATTTCCACTTTCGATAATTTTGTATCTACTGGGGTAAATAACTTGAAAATGAGTAAATATTTTCCAAAATAGCAGCAAATAAAATTTATTTGTAAATGTTTTTTTACGAAACCAGACTTACCGATAATAGCAGGCGTGTCATTCACATTACATCCCTAGACCATTGGTAATAATAAATCAAGAATTCCGAGTACAGGTCTCTTCATAATTTACTACTGCTTTTATAATTAAAGTTTGTAATGCACTGACAAAGTGTAAATGGTCTAAGGATTCATGAAGGTTTTCTATTCTGAAAGTTGACAGAAAGGTTATGTTAACTTAGTTTTTACCACTATGAAACTCCATCGTTAGTATTTCAAATACCTGTTCAAGAATTTCTAATGCTACGAAACAAGTTATGGCAAAACATAATTGCATACTGTTGGTTCGAACTTTCGCGCTTCCCTTACTCATACTGTTTATAAATCTGATTTTAATTGGAGGATTTAGGCCAAGCACCACTAGATGTAACTCATATAATAATGTATAGTCGCGGGAAAAGTGTCTCCCTACTAATTCTGCCACAAACCAGCGTATACAAATGTGGCTGCTACCAGTAGAATAGTAATATAATCTACTAATTGATGCTATACTTAAATTTGGTTTAGGGAGTTCTCTATATATAGAAATTGTAACAAATATTAAAATTTACATACTCACAACCTAATTTAAAATTTATATTTGGATTAATCTAAAAATTTTCCTTCGTCTTCCAAACGGTATGTCTGCCATTCAGGTGAAGTAATTTAGGACTTACGTATGTTTTAAGTTTCGAATTCCTAATGTTAAATTTAGTTTTATCGATGCAAAATGGACTACATAGTAGAATATTTTAACATATATCTTAAGCTATTTGGCGAAATAAATATTTTAATTTTTCTAGACCATGCTTTGTAATTTCTGTAAAACATTTTCAATTAGTATCTTGTGGAATCCCTTGGTTGTATATAACTACAAATACAAAAATATTTATCCTAAGTGATGTGATTTTTCGCAGAAGATTTTTATTATTCATAGTATGGTAATATTATATCCCTCAAAATACAAAAAGGATAGATCTTATGTTTTGTTGTAAAGTAAACCAAATAAATTACAAATTTGTCATAATGTCTATGATACTTTCTTTCAAAATTGAATTTTGATACATAGAGATTTTATAAATATAATTTTAGCAAGCTTTTAAATCTTTTTTGCATATATAGCATTTGAATATAATTACAAAGAACGCATTTATATAATATCCATCATTTATTACCCATGAATATCACATAGAATGTATTATACATTCATGCACATCGTCTTCGAAAGACGTTGATACGTGCTATAATTGTTTCATTATTGGGGATAGCTAAGCGATGTGAATTGCAATAAATAAATAAATATATATATTAATAATTCTAGAAATAGGTTTATGTTATTAAATTACGTGGGCCTCCATAGTTGAGTGGTTAAGACACTACCCCAGTAGTCGCTTGCGAGCGTAGGAGAAGGTGGCGGATTCGACCCCCGTCAGGTTCATTGAACGCTCTTTGTTTTGTTCTGGACTGTAATTCTTCAGTGTTGTTATTTCCTTGTGTCTATCCAGTCCTCATTTTGACGAAGATTTATAAGTGTATAGTTGTATCAAGCAATCAAGTCTGATGCATATGATGAATAAACAAATTAAGTACGTACTATTATGTTAATGAATTTCAAGGTATTGTTGTGATCCCAATTCCCTTATATTTTTTTACAACAATTGCTATTGACGTAGGTTACAGCCTCTGTCATTGATATTGCTCTATTTGAATTGCAGTATCAACGTATCTCACATTAACTTCAATCTACTTCTATCTCATATATTAGCATTGCTTTTCCTTACTTTGCGAAATGTAGTATACGCATTGCTAAAAATTAGTGTGATTTCAAAATAATTTGAAATCACAATACTGAAAACAAACATACTTACTCAATTCTGAAAGATTCTTTTGATATTTCTAATTCATGGGAAATCAAACACTATTACTTGTCAGTGTGATCAGTTTTCGTATTCAACAAACAAAAATACAGTTTAAATTTTTGTATAAAAAGGCACATTTCATATATTAGTAAGTACAAAAATAACAGATAGGTCATTACAAATTCTTGCTGGGACATCGTTCACTTTATTTCTGGTAAAAAAATATGTACAAACCCATTTTCATATTTGAAAGTCAATTTGTTGAGGCATTCCCTATTTATAAAAATATTAAAAAATAATGATAAAATAGACTTATTGACTGAATATATTTTACATTTCTTTCATTTCTTTACAAGTTTGATTTTAATGAAAAATGAGGATATTATTTATTTATTTAAAATGAATAAAAAAAAATAAATTTTGCTTGCGATATAAATATATATTTCATCTATAATTTCAAAATATGACATAAGTATTACACAATATTTTTTTCTATTTTTTGTTCTCTTAATTAATATTATTTTCAACTAGACAGAAATAAACATTGATGTATGTTTAGTGAATTTACATATATTAGGAATTTAAGTGGACATATTTTGTTAAGAGTAATTTACTGCATTAAATGCTAAATGCAATTTTAATATTTTTACTAGGTGTATGTATTGGTGTGTGTCTTCACTTTAATTCACCCGCTAATTAAATTAGAATATTCTAAAGTGAATTTAGCTCTTTTAAAATGTTAATGTATTTAATTATATTGTTTTTTTTTATCATGAGATAATTACATATATGAACTGGAATAATGATATTTTTTCCATCAATTGTTGCATTATTGTAGATTTTAATTTGTTTCGAACTAAACTAAATACATATTTGTCTTTTATTATCAATACATTATATGTTGTTTTCATAAATATGAAATATCCTTTCTAAAGATTATTTTCTAAAGGTAATATATTAGCAATTATGTGACTGCTTACAGATTTTACATTTATTTTAAAGTTTAGAAAATGGAACGACGAGGGATAAGATATACTTAACATGTAAAACAAATACACTAAATCAAATAAATGAAATCTCAAACACACTTTCATATACACAATTTTCCATCAATTGTTGCATTATTGTAGATTTTAATTTGTTTCGAACTAAACTAAATACATATTTGTCTTTTATTATCAATACATTATATGTTGTTTTCATAAATATGAAATATCCTTTCTAAAGATTATTTTCTAAAGGTAATATATTAGCAATTATGTGACTGCTTACAGATTTTACATTTATTTTAAAGTTTAGAAAATGGAACGACGAGGGATAAGATATACTTAACATATAAAACAAATACACTAAATCAAATAAATGAAATCTCAAACACGCTTTCATATACAATAAAACTTCAGTTTCTTTCTAAAAGTGCAATATTAAGTACACCTATTGAAAATAATATTTATTTTTTTTAACACTTGAACCATTGCAGGAAAATTTAATTATAATCTCGTTGTATTATATTATGGGACACGTGACCTTCGTAATAATTCATTATTTTGTTTTTTATTTGTAATTACGATACAGAAATTAAGTTGACTGTTCGAAGATGATTCTCATACGGAAAGAAAAGTATAAGAGAAGGTTTATCATATCAAGAGAAGGTTCATCATATATCAGAAATAATCTTCAGTTTCTGATCAAAAATATAATGTGAGTTTTAATAAATATATAAATTATAAATTAGATTAAAGCCATTATGCGCGGACACAATACAGAAACATTATTACATTGACTCAACATTACAAAAAAAAATGCATTATTATATTTTTTAGTGAGCCAAGATATTGCAGTAGCCATATTATTATGTTGTACAAAAGAAAGATTCTGACAAAAATTTCCAAAATCTTACATTTATATTTTAAATAAATAAAAAAATGTCAAAGTTGTATTTTGAAAACTGCCAAATGTTTTAAGGCATATTTTCGTAAAAAAAAATCTATAAGGAATGAGCGTTCAAAATAATCCCAACAGCATAAAACAATTATACGCGCATGTTGTAACATACGCTCATGTTGTTATCGTATATCATAATTGAGGCATTGGCATGGAAAAAGTAGTAAGTGAAGAAAAATGGATTTTGAGATTTTTAATAGAAGATGTAGTATTTACTTTAAAATAAGTATATTGATTTAAAAAGAAAGTTGTAAAGCTGAGATATCCATACATGGATGGCATACGCTTATTTTTTATGAAGAAAACTTTGTAATTTAGCAGTGTAAAATCGTTTTTTGCTTCCCATGTAAAATTAGGGTTCCTTGACTTAATACCTTTTTCATGTCAATGCTTCAATTATTTCGTGATGAATTATTGTATAAAAATATTACAAACTTTATTATGTATATATCCATATGTCTTATCCATGTATATTACAAAGAGTTGCTTTTTTCAACTCATTTTTAAACTTACGTATACCTGTACCTAAATGACACTTCAAGAGTAGGGACCAGTTTGATTCTACGCCTTCATGCATTTGCCTGTAACAATTAGTTATGTAATGTCCTTTCAAGGTGTAATTCGACTTTCACACTGAACTCCTAGACATCCTGCTCCATGTGATACATCACTATGTTCGTCTCGATGCTCCATCTCGAAATCCGTTTGAATTGAACCTTCCGTACACATTAAAATGTCCTTTATATATAGCTAAATTATTAGACATATACTATTATTTCATAAATTTTATAAAAACTTGTACAAAACAGCAAACAACATGCATAATGTTAGTAAATTTTAAACAATTTTATTCAATTTAGAGGTTGTTTTTTTTTTTCAAATTGCAATTTCATAATGCCTGAAAAGGCAAAAAATATTTGTTTTCTTAGAAAAAGGGATATATTTAAAATTTAAAAGCTTCCCAATGATTTCGGAAAAAAAATAGTGAAATATGAAACAGATTGTTTCACAATAACGTAAGCAAAATTTATTTGTTTTCGAAACGGAAGAACTACTCTCGTAAATTTATCGCTTTTTAAAATTAAGTTTAACAGGAAATACACTAAACGATATATTCTATTTGTTTTATATTAAATAAAATGTTATAAAATGCTGACTTTATTTGAATGAAAATCGAAATTAATGGGAAAATTTTATTCTATATTTTCATTTTGTTTGGTTACAAAATGCATTTTAAAATGTATTTTCTCAAGTTACATTTTTGAACTCATGGTGAATATGCAAAAGCTTAAAATAAATGTTCTATGTCATGTTTTGTTATTCATTTTACAGAGATAAAGGACGATTACAAATAAGTTTTTTTGAGAGTTTTTTTTATGAAATGGAGGTAAAAAAGGTCGAAGAAAGAAATAGGAAGATTAATTATTACTTTAAAAAGAATCTCAAATATAAAATAAAAAATCACAAAATGCAATTTGTTTGATTTAACTATAAAAATGTAATATAATGTATATAAGGTCTTAATTATTTCTAGATAACATAATTAAATATTTATCAGAAAAAAAATTATATTTTAGAATTTGTGCTTTACTCCATGTACATTTAATGTGCCTTCGTCAAATATTGGTAAAAGTGATAAATAGTAACAACTATTTTTAACACTCTCCAACCTAGCTGAAAAGTGTTTATGCCTTCGATTTGTCTGACCATCTGCCGTCTGCCGTTTGTCTGTCTAACCGGGCTCTAATTCCCACACATATGCTCGGATTGCCTTTAAATTTTGTATGTTTTTGTCGTTTACCATACTTTTTCGTACCACTGTTTTAAATAGTAAAGAGGGGAGAAAAAAGGGGGAAAGAAAAAAGTTTTTAATTTTGCATTTGAGTACGGGTGTTACTTTTTTAACTCTCTGAGCGTTTTAAAAAAAAGGTAAAATTGTAATGTTGTTTTCTCTTCATTTTGTTTTAAATGCTAAAAAAATATGATTCTTTCAGCATTATAAATAAAACTTAATTACAAATATGAATGTAACCCTTGAGAGTATTAATCATTCTTCAATGTTTTGAAAATTCTTTAAATCTATATAATTATATTATCTTAAACATTGCATATATTGCAGTGAAACCTGGAGCTTAGTGAACGGAATATTACGTTCCACACGCTTAGAGGGTTAAAAGTTTGTTTTGATGAGGTTTGTGCGTCGCGTGTGGGTGAGGGGTTACTGTATATAGTGTATTTCATAATGTTATTGTGTGTAAATAAAATTGTTTGAATTTTATATTGTAATTATATATTGTAATAATTTTTAAAAATATATTGTATCTCTAAAGGTTATTGTTTACGAATTAATGCATTCAAAATGTACGACTATAAATAATTGTCATTATAATGTTAATCTCAAAATGCTATATAATTAACTAAAATTAAAGTATATGTAAAATATCTATTATTGTAATAATTTTAACGTTCGCCCAGCCCTGTGGCAAAATTGGGTAACGTTTATACTTTGTGAAATTGTAGTTTAACTTTTAATTATTGTAGCTAGTGCCGGATAGTTATATTCTAGGCTTAGGGGTTCGTCCTGGACATTAGCCAAAAGCTGGTCCGAGGTATGGGCGCTGTCTGTCTGTCTGTCTGTCGTTTACCATAGCATGTTCCCTATTTCAACTGAAGTGTGTAGCACTTATATTTTTTTACAGGCACAGTCAAAAGTATTCCGTTACATTACAGCCAATGAGAAATAATCGCTCCAAGTTCATTTTAATGACGCTACGTCATTTAAAACACAATGAAATTGATATATAATTATGAAGCACGTTGAAACATGTTTTTTGTAGAATATGGGGTGCAAAGCATTTATTTTCATTTTCAGGGTCAAACAAATGAATTCTGTTACACATCGTTCTATGGGAAAAAATCATTTGCAGTGTAATTTAGTGATATTTCACTATTTCAAACATAATGAAAATTATATGCATTACTGAGGTGCACTATAAATTGCTCTCTTGTGTGCATTGCGTTTATTTACAGAGCCTTTCAAAATATATTGGTACAGTACATGTGCGATATTTATAGTCTATGTGTGATAAGTGCGTTTTCAACTTTTGGTTTGTGTTTTTCAGTTTAACTAAATTTTTTCATAGTACGTATGTTTTTATAAATTCGGTTGATAATATACAGGGCTACACAAGGTAATTCGTAAATATTACAGACTATGAGAGTGAATTGCTTAAGGGTAAGTTTTAATTGTGTTTACGCATTTTCCTGCTGAACTATATTTAGTAGACTAATAGAAATTTGTGGAATATAAATAAATTTATATACAGGGCTGCGCAAAGGAAAAGATACATTGTCGTTTACAGTTGGTAATTGCTGCGAATGAGTTTTAAGTTAATGTTTAGCTTAATATGTGGTGTGTATAAAAGTATCCAGATAATGTACAGGGCTGAACAAAATATTTCGAGTTCATTTCCATTGATTGGCGGAAATTGCTAAATGTGAATATTCTAACTGAACTAAATTTTATCATACTATATATCCACATCTATTGATCATACATAGTCGATTATTGAGATGATACCTGGTGCAAAATGATAGAGATGAAAATAAAACAAAGTTAAAAACTCCAGAACTTAAATTTTTATAGCATACTAGTTTTGGAAGCATTTAGCGTACCGTCCTCAGTGCAAAGAATGCTGGAAATTTGCTCACATATATAGGAAAAGGTACGAGTTCAACCAAAAGGTTTAATGACCAATAGGAAAACAGGAGATAACGGGTTATAGCCAATAGGAAATAGCGTGGGGAAAGAACAGAATAAATTGAAAAAGGTCGAAAGGAATTAAGAAAAAAGGTTTTATGTAATGTTTCCAACAATCTGATAATGGAGGAATCGAGAATTCGTAATTAATATTATTTTTATATTTTTTTGTAAATATGGAATGTTTTAAGAAAGTTAAGTTCGTGTATGGCAGTAGATTTAGAGATTATTTTAGACGAACCGAAATCAAAAGTATGATTCGCCATCATTGTTATGACAACGGCATTCCGTATTTTTTTTTTTTTTTTTAGGATACGTTTTTAACAATGAAACAAATTTTTTATGATGAAGGAAAAGTCCGTTGGGATACAGTTGGGAATTTCTTGCTGATAGAGGTAATTTTAAGTCACTGTTGCATATAATTAAACAGATTAAGATTTTAAAATCAAGATTTTTTTTTTTTTAGTTTTAAACAAAAAGTATTAAGATTAAAAATATATAAAGCCTCACTTTAGATAAATTTGAACTCGTTTAATACGAACATGGCCAAAAGGAGGATACAGTAGGGTGGGCTGAAAAAAACGTTATTATTATTTTTTTTTGATTCGCTATACCGCGGAAAACTTGCCTCTAGGCTAGCAAAAATAAAATAAACAAATTGTTACGTTTGGTGGTAGCGCAACGGCCCTAAAATTTGAGAAAATATAAGATTTTTATCATTTTCAAGGGGGAATGCGAGAATTTTTTTGTTTTGTTTTTGATTCGCTATACAGCGGAAAACTTACCTCTAGGAAAGCTTAGTATAATGCAAAAATAAAATAAATAAATTGTTACGTTTGGCAGTAGCGTATCGGACCTAAAATTTGAGAAAATATAAGATTCTTATCATTTTCAAGGGGGAGTGCGAGAACTTTTTTGTTTTGTTTTTGGATTTGCTATACCACGTAAAATGAGCCTCTAGAGTAGCTTAGTAAAATGCAAAAACAAATAGATTTTTGCGTCTTGCGGTAACGCAATTCCCTAAAATTCGAAAAAATAATATACGATTTTTTAATTTTTTTCTAATAAATGGAAATAAATCAAATAACTTCTATAACAAGTAGCTATAGACATATTTTAGTAGGACATAGTATAGAAATGATAAATAAATGAAACAAAAATAGTTAACAAAAATAGTTCATTTTACAATTTATTAGTAGAGTATTAAATAAAAAAAAAAAACATTTAAAAAAATTGACAAATTTCCATTGGAACAAAAAATCATTTTTCTGATTGTGTAATAATTCAGTATGTAATAAAATATGGTATTTTACTTGTCTTTACTTTCTTTTGATATAATTGAATTAAGTTTGAACTAAAACTAGCTTGAAAAACTAAGCATTGACGATATTGAAATAAGTATAGTTCTTATAAAAACCATCTCTGGAATTGGAACCGATGACTTTTTCTGACATCTCAGTTCTCCAACTTGAGTAGGAAAGTGTGCCAGGCTCACGAACAGTTAATTCTTTAGGACAGCTGCCTGAATTTATATCACAACTTACGTTCAGCAGGTACAGCTTATCTTTGCATAAACTTTGCTTGTCCATTTCTGGAATCTCATACTTATCACTGTCAAAATTTACTTCTGGGAGTTTCTCACATTTACTGAGCTGTGAGTCAATCGACAACTAAATGATTGGGACCCAGACGTTTCACCATCTAAAGTTTGAAACAAATGTCGGAATGGCAATTCATTGAAATATAAGAAGCACACCCTCCACTGCAGTGGTCGTTTAGCTTGTTCTTCAATTGTACGAATAACATTGTTTTCCACCTCATATTAGTAACGGTGCCATCACATCCAATCACGTTCAGTTAATGAAGTGAAAATCCAGCCTCAGTCAAATAAGGAAGAATGCTACTGGAAATATTTTGAGTAGAACTTGAAGAGGGTAAAAGATGGCCAACGCAAACAGGTCAGCAGTACATGCTGGACATAAGTTTTGCTATAAAATCAGGTAGCTGTTTTCAAGATTTATCTGTTCGTGAGCCTGGCACACTTTGAAGGTGGTTAACAACGGCGAACAGATTTATCTGATTGTATTTAGGTATTGGAAACACAACAGACGAGAGCAAGATCTTAGTTTATTTTCTCTTAAAGTCATATATACCTCTATGGTTTTATATAAAAAAGTAAATACTTCACAAACAGACCTGAACATGTATTTGAAGTTATAAAATCTTCAAGATTCCTGCTGGAAAACTTGTTGAAAGTCATTGACCCAGTAACTGAGAGAAACGTATTTTTTCCCCGTCCAGTAAACTTGCTTTTGAGTATGATAGTAGATAAATGGAATCACATATTAGAGTTAGGTTTAAGAAACTTCTAAAAAAAGTTAATCAGGATTTTTCAACCACCAAAAATCAATTTCCTAACTACAGACAACATTCAAATGATTCACTGGAACACTACTGCACTATCACCACCACGTTTGCTGCGAAGAATCAGACTTTAGGGCCTATGCGTTACCGCCAAACGTAACAATTTATTTATTTTATTTTTGAATTATACTAAGCTAACCTAGAGGCAAGTTTTTCGCGGTATAGCGAATCAAAAAACACAACACAAAAATTCTCGCACTGCCCCTTGAAAATGATAAAAATTTTATATTTTCTCAAATTTTAGGGCCGATGCGCTACCGTCAAACGTAAAAATTTATTTATTTCATTTTTGCATTATACTAAGCTACCCTAGAAAAATTTTTTCGTGATATAGCGAATCAAAAAATAAAACAAAAAAATTCTCACACTCCCCCATAAAAATGATAAAAATCCTATACTGTCACAAATTTTAGGGCCGATGCGCTACCGCCAAACGTAAAAATTTATTAATTTTATTTTTGCATTATACTAAGCTACCCTAGAGGCAAGTTTTCTGCGGTATAGCGAATCAAAAAATAAAAAAAAAGTTTTTTTCGGCCCACCCTAGGATACAGTTAAAACAAGCATTTTAGATGTTAGGCATGGGTCATCATTTAAACTACCATATTAAGATTTTCACGCTGTTTTACGAGCTACCAAATCAGAGTCACGACTGAAATATGATCATTTCAACGTGAAAATATTTGTTCCTTTCAATGTGATGTTTATCGAAATGTAGGCTTGAATTAGGAAAGAAAGGAGAGATAAAGGCGAATTAAGTAATGTTCCTGAGTAAGATTTATATCTGACGAATGAAAAGTAAGTAACACAGAAGAAAACCCTAATTTGTTTCTTTCTTTAAATACAGATTTTGTACTGTAACATGTCTTTTCATGTCTCTTATTGCACTGGTAAAAGGAAAAGGATATGTGAAATCGATAACCTCAAAAACTGTAGTAAGTATTGTAATGTTAGAGGTGTTTTGTCCGGAGAAAGAGGTCGTGATCAGTTATGTTAGTATACGTCGATTCTGTCCATTGGAATTACTGGATTTGTAAGGCTTTGACTTCTATACTGTGATTTTGTTTAAAGAAAATGACACTCAAAAATGTAAAATTGATTTTTTTTATAAATAATATAATAAAATCACTTGTTAAGTTAAATTAAAGATGTATTTACTGCTTAAAGCGATAAAACAATTACACAAAAGGCATAAAAATACCTTTTAATAAAAATATGACTTATTTCATGTGCAATAACGGCGATGCCCTGAAGATCAAAATGATAAATAAACTATTTTTGAAAAGTTTTTGAAAAGGATCAACGAGATCACATGTATAATGTAAGCAGGGGCTTAAATTGGTCAAACTGGAAACGTGAAAATTATTATTTTATTGTTTTTTTTATTATTATTTGTAAGTCATCGCGTGCCAAATTTTAGGTAATTCAAATAATGCTGATTTATTGCATACATTCTAGTTTGAAAAATATATTTCTATAGATTCACGGATAATGGATTTGAAATAAACTCTTGATGGAAAAAGTATGTTACTATTCTTGGTATTTTTAAGCCTTTTCTGAAATGTTTGCATAACTTTAAGTAGCCATTATATCTTTAATTTGAATTGTTTATGTTAACTTTATGATATTAACTTTAGATTTAACATTGCGATAATTAAGACAATTAACAGTATTAACTAGTTTAGTTATATCTGCGTTTTGAAGATTTTTATTATCTTTACGGGTATTACAAATAACGGTTAATATAAGGACTTTTATAATTCCCTAGATTCTCTGGATAACCGAGTTTGACTATATAAAATTCTACGTATTTTAGTATAAGAGGTCTAAAGAATAAGAGTGAAACATAAGAAAAGAAACATTAAAAAATATTTCTGGTAACATATTACCTTTCGAACACAGCAGCTTAAAACTAATTTAGATAATTTAATTTAAAGACTTATGATTACATTATATTATAATAGCGCAAGGATTGTATATGATGCTTCTTAGCTTCACATTGTAAACGATGCTTTTTTCACAGCAGATTAAATTAGCTAAAATTGTTGTAGTCTTGTACTTTTTAAACTCGCCGAAAATTAACAAAAACATTTAAAGTTTGAATTAGCGTATTTTTAAAAACTTTTAATGTATAAATATACAATTTTGACAAGTGATTAAACAGATTGGTTTTTTTAATATAATATTATTAGACTAATATAATAATATTATATATATATTATTTAATATAATATTATTAGACTAATCTTTTAGAGAAATTGTGCATTGTTGAAATTACAATTGCTATTTTTTTTTCTTATTTCGTAAGTTATTGCGCGCATGATATTTTAAGAACGTGTGCATGGATTGTTTTGAAATTTGATGTAGATAATAAGCACATATGTATTTTAAAAATGATCTACTCTTGGGTCAAAATTATTTCATTTACCATATAAAATAAAATAATTTTGTAATAAAAAATCAAAATTTTGCATTTTTTAATGAATAAAAGTAATCATAACTAAAAATCTTACCACTGTAAATAATTAAAAGTAGATCATTTTAAACACACATATGTGCTTATTATCTAAATCAAATTTCATAACAATCCATGCATATGTTCTCAAGATACCATGTGCGCAATGACTTACGGAATGAAAAAAAAAGAGCTATTTTAATTTCAACAATGCACAAATTCAATAAACGACTAATAAGTTTCTAATAGTATTATATTAAAAAGCATAATCTGTTTAATAAATAGTCAAAATTTTATGTTTTTACATATAAAGGTTTTCAAGATAAACTAAGTCAAACTTTGATTCGTCGCGTTTAAAAGGTACAAGGCCCCTAAATTGCTGCGTTCGAAAGATAATATGTTAGCAGAAATAATTCGGAAAAAATTCTTATGATACTGCATTATTTTAAATAATGAGTTAAATTTGTAATAAAATAAAGGCAATATATATATCTTAAATTTAAGTGTTAGCAACAATTTCAGGTGGATTTTAAAACGATTGCAAATTAAAGAAACAGTGACTTTTGATTTATGAATCAGCTAAATTAGGATTATTTTATATTGTCCAAAAAAGACCCTTTTATGTGGAAATCATTTAAAAGCAGATTTTCTCATACTTCGGTACTTACAGTTAAGTTTACTGGCACTAAATGTATCAAGTTGTAAAATACAATTTAATGCTTAAGATTCAATTCTGCATTATGAATGTTTTAGATCAGATATCAAATATGCAACTAAATAAACAATAAGGGCTACATTTTTTATCATTTTTGATATTGTGACTTAAAATGTATTTTCGATGAAAAAATATTTTATAAAATTAAATAACGTTCATTCTTTGATATTCGTGTTGTAAAAATATTTGTGGTTTTGGTACTTACTTTAAATAAAATAGTGTCTTAAAAACCTTAAAAATCGAAAGAATTAATGCATACCGAGCTTTTTTTAAAACATGCAAGAATAAAACGTCTTCATGGACACAGGCTTTGGTGCCTCAATTTGATCTATAATATCTTCTTCCGTGTACATAATTTCATCAGCTGTAGTAAGTGAATTTTAGGAATTCTTTTTTTCTACGTTCTGTTAATCAATAGGTCGTCTTATATAATATTATATATATTTCTCTAGAAAATATTTTCCTCATATTAAATAACTTATGTTTTCCCCAAGAGTTCGAGTATATTAATTTGAGAAATAATAGTTTGACTTCATAAAATGTAAAACAAACCCAACTTTTCTTATTATTCCTGTTCTCTTTGTAAAACAGTTATTACATATTTTATAGTTCAACATCTAAAATGCGTTTTATACCATGTAAAACACACCAAACTATTTTTTCCATTCCTTTTCTCATTGTTCAATAGTTATTATATTTTTAGTATACATCTAAATCATTTTCGATAGTCACAATCAACTTTCAATCATCAATCATCTTTCATCATGAGTCAAATTATGTTTCTTTCTTCTGCTGTTTTTTCGGTCTTTCTGATTTTTTCTCTTGTTTGTTTTATTTCCTCTTCAAGGAGTACTCAAAACTACACTACTGACAAGTAAACGTAAAACTAATAACGACTTGAAGAGACTTCACGATATCCACACATCACAAAAGTAATGTTAAAAACAAATACGTAAACACCTATATTAGATAACTACCTACCTAGGTTAGTCACATAACATAATGTATGTTCGGCAGATTCTTTCATAGTTGCTTTAATAATACAAAAGTAACAATTAAAAATCATCATATTCATTATCATCATTATCATTTTCATAGAGAAAATTAATATATGATAGCTCCACAGACGAAAAAAAACTAACTCGAAATGATGTTTTACAATTTCTGCTAATTACGAATAATTAAAGGGAAAATTAAACAACATCGTGCAGATCAACCTGCTTATCACCGTGAATTGATATATCCGTTCACCACGCTGTAGGTTTCACTGCAATCGAAGCATTGTTTAAATCAATATAACTCTACAAATAAAATGCAGTTTTAAAACATCGAGTAATGATTAACACTCCCAAGGATTGTACTCACATATGTAATTAAGTTTTTTTTATATTAAGTTTCAAAGTTCATCTTTTTTAGCATTTTAAAAACATTACAGAGAAAAAAAAAACATTTGAATTTGCCCTTTTGCTCGGAGGTCAGAGGTTTATATATAAATAAAAATTTAAAGAGAAGTATTTAGTCGACGAAATATGTCACTAAAAACAATAAAAATCAGAAGTGATTTACATCTGGCTTTTATTCAACAATAGCAAGAAACAATAAGAAGAGTATAAACTTCTTATAAAAGACACACAACTACCAACAATACATTTTGATGATGAAGAAAAAGGATTTACACATTTACAATTTTTCCAGAGCTCAGGTGAACACTAACATCGATTGTTTACAATTATTCAATGTTTATATTTGTCCAGCGCTTGTATTTTCGTTTATCTACTCGTGTACATTACTGTAGCTACATTTGTAAATGCATATAAAATCAGCCATCTCAAGATTTAAAAGCTAACTTTTATACTCTTTCTTTTAATAAGAGAGTACCGAATTCTCTAATTGAAAGCAACTCGAAATAACAAGCATAAGTCGAATAAAAATATCATTTAACTTATTTGCGCTTTTAGTCTGATATATGATGTCTATACCTTATAAAGCCTGGATGCAAAATAAAATAATTATCTGTACTTTACAAAAAGTCGGTCTGAACTTAAATATGTTACGGCAATAAGAAAAAAATAAATAAACATCATTAATTATAAATAAATTTTTCTACAGTTTTAAAGAGTCGAGTTTTTTATTTAAACCTCATTAAGGACGTAATAAACTGAGCATGCAATATATATAAATCATTCCATTTAATAATGTACATTTATTAAATTTTATTACTGTAATTCTTATTCAGAAAAAAAATGTAATCAAATAGCAGAATCTTTTTTTTTCTTTTTTTTACAATATAATATACAAACTAAATGCCAAAATAAAATAAATATTGTTATCAAGAGATACTACATTAAAAAATTATTAAAATATTAAATATAATTTTAGCACAGAGTCTTATAAATTAAAACAAAATATATTATTTTTTCTTTTAAAATATATAGCCTATGTTTGACATCTCAACAGAAGAAAAGAAAAACAAACTGGAAATAAGCTTTAATATTAAAAAGTACAAGAAATTTAATTCAACAATCTCATATTTTATGGCATTTTTGCTGGAGAAATCGAAAAGAGATTAGGCTTTGTCGTAGCAAATACAACGTATAAAAATTCTCTGGAGTGTGCCCGAGTTAAAGCATTAACATATTTGCACGGTAGTAAAAGAAGGAATCTCTCTCATGTCAAGTTCTTATGTGGGTAGGTAATCTCCTAATATGTTCGGCATTTCTTTCCACGAAAAAAAAAAAAAAAACTTTCATCGTAAGTGAAAAATTTATTTTTTACATAAGCATAGTCGATTTTATTACATTTAAAAACATGTTAGATATTTGTGCAGATATTCTCTTTGATGTCTTGTAACGAAATAACTTATATATTATTAAACGTTTATGTTTCCTAATGGATGTTGTATATTCGAAAAATATCTACATTTGCTTTGTGCGAAATAAATATTTGTTTTAGTTGAAAATTAGGGAATAGAGATATTTTGCACTACGTTTATTTTATGCATAATTCATATTTCCCACGTACTCAAAATCCAAAACAAGGTATTTATAATAAGAAAAATGTATTTCCTGTTACAGTTTGCTTTTAATCCTGTGATTACGGGCCAGGATTGTCGACTATTTTATATTCAGTCATACCATAATTTAAAAATATTTTTCCTTATTCTAGATTTCGCTTGAAAATACCCTAGTATAAATGCATGGTAGAGATTATTGTTAAAAATTGGTAAGAATAAAGTACAAAAGTGTCCACTGGGACGTATATGTCGCGATCCATAGTCAAAGTGGTAATCTTCTGTATCGCAACTCTCAAAGAAAAAAAATATATATATATTTTTTAATTTTGAAAACACTAAATTTATTTAAACAATATACATATATTTGTTATATTTGTTTTTGCATATTTAAACAATTCTGGAAATTGTAACAATGAAATTTTCATCTAACATGTGATTATTAATTCTTTGAAATTATCTTCTCTAACTATAAGGTATGAATTCTCCAGTTTCTAACAGGCATTTTGCATATCAGGAGTCACATTCTTCTGTCGTATAATATAAAAATCTTTAACAACCCTTTCAGGGATGTTATGTTGAAAAGACATGACACCAATTTAACAAGAAACGACAGCTTAATAATTCACTTTAAGAAGGGGGGGAAGCAATGAAGTAAATAAATTTAATTTAGATAGTTCCAAGTAAGCTTAAAATGGAAAAATAAGAGGTGAATATATTCTTTCACATTTCGCTAAGCCACAACTACTAAATTCACAATGTTTCTAAAGTAACAATTTTTAGAAGCACAATTCTTATCCTGTTAATGTCGTTTAACTTAATAGACTCCGTTAAACTAAACACTTTTATTTTCTAAGTAGACGAAATCTCAATTCCATACCAACGCTGTTAATTTTGCAGTAATTTCGTATTCTACATGCCAAATAAAGACTCCAAATCAGCAACCTAAGGAGACATTTTCCTTCAGAACACGTGTTTTATTGCCGATAAAGTTCTACTTATGGAGAGATCTGCGAAAATCCGAGATTTCTTGCTAACATCTCACGGATTATATCCACTACAGAACCACAACAACTCAATTAACATATCTTTGCAAAATATCCGCAACAATCAATTTGGAATATATATCCACATGCAAGTATCTGAAAGTTAATTGAAGACAGAAAATATTTCTCCGTCACCTATAATGTTAATGACACAAATTTACGCGATCGCAATCAAAACTCGGTCGACCACTTAAAGTACTTTTAATAAAAAGTAACAAAGCGTACTGTCAGAGATTTTCAAACGTATCGTTAGCTATGCTTACTATACTAACGGTACGTATAGCAAAAATTTCTTTGCATTAAGGTTCATCTAAACTGTATGTAATGCAACCAAATAAAAAAAAATCTGAATAAACAACGTTACAAGACAGAGAAAAATATGAAAGTGGAGTTATTTAATATAATTAACAGTTATCAGAAGAAATTATTTTTATTTATATAGATAACAATTGTGCATTACTTAGTCTAAACTGACATCAACATTTAATCATAAATTGCCTATTTTAATAAATTAATTATATATGTTAACCTCTAGTCTGATGACTTACTTTTACAATTGCTACCATTTTTATACTTTTATAATTCTATTTACTTTATGTGAAGTGTTACGATATCTCGGTAGAACTTCACTTCTACACTAGTCTGACTTGTGACATCATATGTAATGTAATACAGGGTGATTCATAAAAGATGGGCAGAACTTTAAGGGGTTATAGTACACTTAAAGACAAATAATATTAAATAGGAGACTAAGGGTCCCAGACGTATTCCCAAGGAGATAGGGGGCATTAAAGTTTAGGGTCCGAAATTTCAAATGAGTATGAAACATGGAAAAATTGGTCGATTCGTTTGCGGTTTTTGCAAAAAATTTTCTTTATGCCAGTATTTTCTTGAAATAAAATTTTAAAGTTCAATTTCAAAAAATGCCGATAGGGGGCGCTTTAGACTTTGGAGTAACAAACAACTATTTTTTAACGTTATTTTTTGTATTTCTTTAAATGATTTCGAAAGCTTAGACTTAAACTTAAATTTTGATCTAAAAATCTGAGTCCTAACGAGTAGTTAAGTAACGTAAACTGAAATTTGAAATTTGAAACCCTTCTCCCCCCAGAACAAAAATCAGTTATTCCCGATCTTTGTGTCGTAGATTAGGCTCTAACTACTGCCGCGTTTTGCTAAAATTATTCTTTATGTCAGTATTTTCTTGAAAATAAATTTTAAAGAAAATTTTCAAAAAATTCCGATAGAGGGCGCTTTAGACTTTGGAGTAACGAACAACTATTTTATACCGTTATTTTTTGTGTCTCATTAAATGCTTTCTAAAGCTTAGACTTAAATTTTCAGCCCAAAATCTGAATCGTTAGACGTGGTTAAGTTTCTGGGGAGAGGGGTTTGAAATTTCTACTCCTGAGCACAGTTCAGTTTACCATGTCCACACATTGTGTGCTGTGATACGAGGTAAAAAGACACAAATTAGGATTATGTTACCAAAGCATATTTATTAACATGTAATCACAATAAATGTTCAAAATTGTGACCACCAGAGGTTATGCACGCAGAACAACGGCGACGAATGGAACGGCGAACATTCGCGAAAACATCAGGCTTTTCGAGCACTTCCCCTACAGCGGCGGAAAGTCTGGCGACCAGTTCCTCGGGGGATTCAATGGGTGTCTCATACATAAGAGCCTTCAATCGTCCCCAAAAAAAGAAATCGAGGGGTGAAAGATCTGGCGAGCGAGCAGGCCAAGCAACAGGACCACCTCGACCAATCCATCTGTTCGGAAATGTGATGTCCAGATAGTTGCGGACGTCTCGTACGTAATGGGCTGGCGCTCCATCGTGCTGGAACCACATGACCCGCCGGATGCGTGGAGGAACAACGTTTAACAGGTCTGGCAGCACATGTTGCAGAAATGTGAGGTATGTTTTACCGTTGAGGCGTTCAGGAAGAAGGTACGGTCCGATTAGGTGGTCTCCGAGGATTCCTGCCCAAACATTGATGGAAAAGCGTCTCTGATGAGCATGTGGATACGTAGCATGTGGATTGACATCCGCCCATACATGTGCATTGTGTGTGTTAAATGTACCTTCACGTGTGAAGGTACATTCATCGGTGAAAAGCACAGTTCGTCCAAAATGTGGATTTAGCGCGTTCTGCTGCAGAAACCAGCGGGCGAATTCAATACGATTTGGATAATCCCCTGGAGACAGTTTCTGGACTCGTTGCACATGAAACGGGAGCAAATGTTCATCCTTCAGTACCCTCCAAGTCGTGGACTGTGAGGTATCCACCTGGCTAGCCACTGTTCGTGTAATTGTACTTGGCTGCGCCGCTACTACATCCAGAATGGCTTCTGCAACAACTACTGATTCGTCCTTTTTTGCACGACCTGCATTCGACCGGGAAGCGAGAAATGATCCCGTCTCACACAACTGTCTGTGCAAGCGCTCGAAAGTTGTGCGGTTAGGCAACCGCCTGTTAGGAAATCGCTCTCCGTACATTCGTTGTGCCTCTGCACCATTTCCATCTGCCGCTCCGTAAATTAAATGCATCTCAGCCTTTTCCTTATTCGTGAAGGGCACCATCTTCCGATTCATTACTACAGCGACTTACACTTGACTCACCGTTCAGTGGTTTTTATGCCTGAATCGTGTCGAAATTTTGCATACGTGTTCTTCTTCTTCCCCATTTGACATTTGCATACTTTCTGTTTCCTTCTTCACCCGGTGACTAGCGTCAGGAATGGAGCTTTAACGTTTGCATGAGCGACGTTTCCAACTGTGCCAGTGCCTTTATGAGTGAATTCCGACTATGCAGTCCTTGACGAAAGTTGTATTTTTGCCTCGTATCACAGCACAGAATCGTTGGGCATGGTTAAGTAGTGCAAACTGAACTATGTTCAGAAGTTGAAATTTGAACCCCCTCCCCTCGCTACTGAACCACGCTCAGCGATTCAGATTTTGAGCTGAAAATTTAAGTTTAAGTCTAAGCTTTAGAAAGCATTTAATGAGACACAAAAAATAACGGTATAAAATAGTTGTTCGTTACTCCAAAGTCTAAAGCGCCCTCTATCGGAATTTTTTGAAAATTTTCTTTAAAATTTATTTTCAAGAAAATACTGACATAAAGAATAATTTTAGCAAAACGCGGCAGTAGTTAGAGCCTAATCTACGACACAAAGATCGGGAATAACTGATTTTTGTTCTGGGGGGAGAAGGGTTTCAAATTTCAAATTTCAGTTTACGTTACTTAACTACTCGTTAGGACTCAGATTTTTAGATCAAAATTTAAGTTTAAGTCTAAGCTTTCGAAATCATTTAAAGAAATACAAAAAATAACGTTAAAAAATAGTTGTTTGTTACTCCAAAGTCTAAAGCGCCCCCTATCGGCATTTTTTGAAATTGAACTTTAAAATTTTATTTCAAGAAAATACTGGCATAAAGAAAATTTTTTGCAAAAACCGCAAACGAATCGACCAATTTTTCCATGTTTCATAATCATTTGAAATTTCGGACCCTAAACTTTAATGCCCCCTATCTCCTTGGGAATACGTCTGGGACCCTTAGTCTCCTATTTAATATTATTTGTCTTTAAGTGTACTATAACCCCTTAAAGTTCTGCCCATCTTTTATGAATCACCCTGTATATGTTCCTAACATATACAGTTTCAGAAAACGTAAATAAGACAAGCAGCAAGTTGACAGAACAGCCATGTGGTATGAAGCGCTTTCCTGTTATGTGAAGATATTTTCATAATTTCGCTGTATAATCACAGAAAAGTAAAAATACTATAATTTCAGAAAATATCCATCTTATTTTCGTCCTTTTTTCGTCTTTTGAGGTAAAAAAAGACATCTGTAAATAATTCGTTTTTAGTGCAAAAATGTACTAAGCAGCACATTTGTCATAATATCCCTTTGGTTTCATAAAAAAACATCTTTATATTGAAGGATTTCCGGTACTTCTTGAGTTAGAAGGAAGAATTCTTTATTTTTGTATGAAAACTGGTAAACGAAAGTGAAAATTGTTTCTTAATAAAATAGAAATCAATGATAAAATGTGTTTAGTTAATGTGTTTTTAAAAGTTTAGGGCGTCTTGTTTGGCATTGTTTTACAAAGCATGGCAACAACCTTCATCGTTTTCCATGATACATCTTACGTAATTCAGTTAAAACTTCTCTAAAATATCTCCATCTTTCTTAAAGCCACAAAACAAATTTCGAGTTCGAATTGGTTTGAACCATCTTGTATTTGTTTACTCCATAAAAAAAGCTATAAATAAACCAAACCGCAAAATCTCCCCCATCTTCATTTTTCAAATATCTGATACATTCTACAATATAATAAAACAATATTTTGAATGATAATTTAAAATCTGATTTTCGGATTAGTTACCCTTTACATAATGCAAAACAACGAATATTGCGTATATTACATATCTTTAGTTCCTAATTCTATATCGCTGATATTACAGGCTAAAATACTAAAAGATTATTGGATAATAATTTATGCAAAACGGAAGAATCCAGGTTTAATGATGTAGTTGTAAGCAAAGTTTGACTGCTTACGAAATCAAATTCAATTTTACACGGTGACATAATGCTCATAACCATACATAAAGCTCGCTGCCTTTTAATTAAGAAAAAAAGATGAAATATCTGTACGTGAATTTTTGTTTAATTTTTAAATGAGAATATTTATTGACTAATGCATACACTTCACTTGCGTCTCGCCAACCTTGCATGTGCTACCTGAGTCACAATCCATGCTTATAAAATTTTTAGATGCGCATAAAAAGTATTTAAGACATTCATTATTGTTTTATATATTCTTATGAGAATTCAAAATCTATCCCCTTTTTAATGATTAATGTATAATTTGTGTAAAAACAACCTAAATATCATTTGCTTAGTCAAATGTTTTTACATGTTTAAATATATTTCAATTACAGTGGTATAAATACTTTTAAATCTGAAAACAAAGTGCAATTTTATTGAAACGTGCATTGTATATTTTTATACTAAAAAGATAAAACGCTTTTACATTGAGCAAAAGTCTGAATTTGTAAAGAAAATATTGTGATATTTTAACGTTAGAAATTCTGTATTAATTTTATTATTACGTTTTATACTTATAATATAGCAAATACAGGTTCTTAGCCCTGCTATATTCATGTTTTATACTTATATTGTTACGTTACTACTATAACTACTTCCTTATTTTACATTAGTACATATGCATAACGTGATGTGGTCTACCTAACGTCCCAGACATGTGTTTATTATGGATGAATAAAAAAAAGATTGAGTATAGGTGGTATAATGAAGACATTCAAGCTTTCACGGTCGAAATAATTCCTTGTTAAGAATATTATTTGTATAAAAGGAAATAAAAGAAATTAAAAAAAATCATGAAAATATAACAATAAGGAATATATTTATTGAAGTCCATGTAACAAAGAATAATCCAATTATAATTTCAATATAGAACACCAGGTAGACTGTTTGCAAAATTGGGAAAATGGAATTAATTGAAATGCAATATCTCTTAGTTGGAAAATATATTGTATTTCAATAGAATCTTATTTTATGTGAAAAAATAAAATCAGATACGATCATCCACTTTTATTTCTCTAACTTATCATATATATATATTTCTCCACAGAGATGATTAACAAACAATTTTAAATCTGTGAAACAGAATTTGATTAGTTAAATTTCTTTCCAAATCTTAATTTGTTATTTTATAATACGTAAATAATTATTTATGCTTTTTGTGTAAAATATTTCACAACCTCTTTATAAACGGCTATTAACAAAAAGTCGCTTTTACTTCTAATTTATTAAACATAATAGTATTGACTTAAAAGAAATTTATGCTTTTTTCCCTTATGTGTAAACTAGAACAAACGTTAATCGATCCACCATTAACGCAGCAAAAATGTGTAAAGAAAATTTGAAATTATTAAAAATACTTTTAAGGAAATTGCGATTTTTTTCATTAAAAAATAAAAGTAAAAAGAAATAACATAATAAAATTTTATTTTAAAATTACACACAATTTCATCAGAAAACGCTAAGTCGTATAATGCTTTTCCAAAAGCATTTTTTATTTAATTTCATACAAAATAAATATCGAATGTCACTCATAAATTAAATTAGGAATCATTTTTTATTATTAAGAATCAGAAAAAATCACTCTATTGAAATAAATAGCGATGGCATCAAAGGAAATAATTAATTTTGTACTCCTATCTAAGAGATGCGTTTATAAAATCCATTATTAATACATACAAATATGCGTATAATATCAGAGTTTTATTAAATATGATTTTAAAGGAAATCACAGTTTTTTCTTACTTTGAAATAGAGAAGCAGAAAATCATTAAAATATTCACACTCCATTTTCAATTTTATGAACACATAATTGACAGGAAAAAAAAACACGAAAAATGTTTTCGGTTATTTTTCACTTTCATACATTATTAGATACATATTCACTAAAGAAATCTATTTATTCAAAGGAAATTTTTACAGTATTTCTCTGGGAATCAGAAATTACATTTTGAGTGTTGTGTAATTCAAAATAATTGCAAAGGTATCAAAAGTATTTTATATTAGTATGTGTTTTATGCTGTAGCTAAAACGTATGTTCGATTATCTGCTGTTAATTTTTCAAAAATATATCAGTAAAACCTAAAATTATTTATAAGTAAGTATTTTTAATGAAATATTGAATGTTTTATTTCATTAAAATGTAAAATCAGAAAATTACTTTAAAATTTATTTTAATTTGCAATTACACATAATTTAATCAGAAAACGCCAATTAAATATTACATCATATTTTTGAAAATTCATGTTTACTACTTAATATTAATCATATAATTTTTTTTTATTATTTAGAATTAGCAAACGCATTTTTAATGACGTATTATTTAAAGAAAAATAGTATTATTTATATGGCACATTAGTTCAACGTTTAGTTATCAATGCATAAAATTATACGAATAAATCAGAAATTACTTTAACAAGAATGAAAAACAATTCCCCAAGCATAGATTATGAAACACTTTCCAACACAAACGGAATGTTATTAAGAAATTTGATTTTTTTTAATAAAATGAAATAAGATATCTAAATAAGCAACTTAAAATACACACAATTGCGTAAAAATCCATTTTCGGCAATTGCTCATCATGTCCGTTAATGTGAGTAAATTTTTTCGAGTAGCCCTGTGTGATGCATTTTCACAAATATTGTCAAAATAGTGTTTTCTTATTATAAAAATTTATCGTAAATTAGAATAATTAATAGAAAGATTTAATTTCTTTTATATATTTAAAGTTTGATTGATCATGTTTTCATTATGTTAAAATTAATTATTTACCGCCAGCGTTGTTTCATTATATTTTGATAGCCACAGGCAAATAATCTTTGCGTTCTCACAATTATTTACTACCCATGTAAGTGGGGTTATTAATATTTAAAAATATTTTTTTTCCTCGTCCTATGTCAATAAGTGAAACTAATAAAATAAGTCACATGTAACTGTTATCTGCTGTTATCTTTACGGACTATATTTTGAGTAATTCACTGTCACAGACTCACCTAACAAAGTGTTTTTGCTTACATTTCATATTCACACAGTAGGTTCTCTTGGCGGGTGTAAAAGTTCAATGGTTCCACATTATTTCGCTTTATGCCAAGCATAGGAAAATAATATACACTTAATCTGATCTAACTGTCACTGATAATCCTTTTTCAGTCGAAAATATATTTCGCTAAACTTATATAGTTGACATAGTTTTGATGTGTTTGAGACTCACACAACAGGAAAACATACATCTGTTCACTTGTGGCCTCCTCAGGTGCTATGTATTTTTTTTAACAATAGTGCATCCACACAACGATAATAAAATAACTTCTTTTTATTGCTAGCTATTCGTACCAATATTTTTCTTATAACTAGTTCAGGAGCCTGAATATTTCTATTATATAAAAAGTATGGAACTGAAACCTTTAAAATAGGTTGATTGGTTGGTTGATTTATGACGGCCGATTATCTACAGTGAGGATATAGGCCCTAGGTGGGGGGGGGTGCCTTCCGTGGGGGTATTTCTAAGGGATCGTAACCCGTATTTACGGCAAGATTCGAAGAAAACCACGGAAAACTTCGAACGGTTAGGTCGACAAGTGCGACAGGGGTTTGAACCCAGCATTTCCCGTCTACCAGCTTTGAGAGCAGAACCTCTTAGCCACTGGTGGGGCCGCTTTAAAATATACTTCATACATACTACCTAATACAGTGATAATCAGATAACTTTAAAAAAGCATACCGCAGCGTAAAACGCACATCCAGCAGTTATCAATCTTAGTCTGCCTTTTAACCGAATTCTTTTGTGAGTCTCTATAAAAGGACGATAAACGCTATGCACTCCATAATATATAGAAAACATGCTGTAGTGCACTTCCAGTAATTTAATTTTATTTAAAGTACCATAACATCATTAAAATTAATCCAAAACCATTTTCCTTCAAGGATGATAATGCAGTTAAATTGTTTTGTTTGTCCCTGTAAATAACTGTATATGCTACTTATTCCATACTCATAGAAAAGCAGGGTGTAGTCTATCTCAATAATGCATATCAATTTTATTACGTTTGAAATATCATAACATCAATGAAATGAACCGCAAACTATTTTTACCCATAGACTATAATGTAACAGAATTGTTTAGTGTTTCCTTGTAAAATAATAATAACAATAATAATAATAATAATAAAATAAACTATGAATGCTACACATTTTATTTTCAATACCGAATATAAAATCTCAACAAAATATTAAAAAAAAATCATGGGAATTCGAGTATCTGTACTAGAGTTAGAACACTAAAGGGCATACAGACAGACAGACGGCAAACAGAAAATTTGAGTTCATAAACACTGTTCAACAGATTTGGAAATTGTTAAAACGGATTAAACATAATTTTAAAGGGATGCACAATTTTTATTGTATTGAAATATAAACACAGAAAACAAAAAGGAAAATTAAATTATATTTTATATTTAAACGTATGTTTATATAAAAAATCTATTAACAAAAATCCTTTTTAATATCAATTTGTTACATTATTATATACGTAGTTCCTAATAAAAGCTTTTCATGTAATATCGTATGGCTGTTTCAATAACAAGCATTTTTTTATACTACTTATTTAAATTAGCTGTAATGGCTGCAAATAAAATGTTTGGATTTTTTTTTTCTTATGCATTAGCTATAAATATCATTCCGTGATATCTCATTAACGTAACAAAACAGAAAATCTTAAATTACTTAAAAATACTTTTAAGAAAATTCTGATTTTTTTTCCTTTTTTGCATTGAAGTGTAAAAACAGAAAATAATTGGAATAATATATTTTTATTATATATATATATATATATATATATATATATATATATATATATATATATATATGTGTGTGTGTGTTTTTATTATCACTCATTCTCCTTAGGAAATGTAAATAATGATTTTTAAATTTTATTACTTTTATTTTATTTTATCTATATTTACTAATGACTACAATTCATAAAAAAGATATATATATATATATATACATATATCATTAAAAAATGTTAATGCCACTGTATTAGAATAAATAGTGATGTCATTAAATATAATTATTGTTTTTTTAATGTGGTAGCTAAAATAGCTATAATTAACAATCCACTATAAAAAAAAAATGCGAATAAAATAGCAAATTGTCCAAAATTATTTTTAAAGGAATGCAGATTTTTTTTTTTTTTTGAGTTCCTCATTTTAGTTAGATGCATATTTACGAATGAAAGCTATTCATAAACAGAGAAACTTTATTACATTTTCTCTATGAATGGCAATTAGCAAATAAATGTTTTGAATCCTACGTTATTAAAATTAATTTTGAACACTTTAAAATAATGCTATGTAAACAGAGTTCCTTCAAATGTTCAATCAACATCCATTAAAATTGGAAATGTGACTACTATGCTCTTGAATATCGTGTCTAAATATAATAAAGAGGATATGTGCTGAACAATAACACTGCTCACAGCGTGCCCTAAGAGAAAAATGCGGTACTAGCGTTCTTATCGCAAAAACGAGACATGAGAAAAAAGTCAATTTTAATGGTTAGAGCGTCATCGAAATAGTATGAAATGATGCTCTATAATAATAAATAACTTTATTACAAGCCATTTAAATGTAAAACATTTACATTCTTACTATCCCATTAAGAAATTATAAGTCAGACGTATATTTAGAACTAAAACAACAACATGTAAGGGAAAAAAAACACGGACCCCACCGCATTTATTTTATTTCCAACTACATGTAGATATAAACGAAAATAGCCATTTAATTGAGAATTATGGTTTCGTTAAACGCATGTTTAAAAAAATAAAGACACTTTAATAGTGGCGTCATCATTTTTGGATTACTTTGTAAATTTTTCCTTGGAGTACCAGAAAGTTTTTCGGTCAAATAGAATAGGAATATAAATACGAATTTAAAATATATAAATTATGAAATTAATATTTGAAAAGATATATGTATGACATGTGCGATTTCTATAAGCTTCAAAATATGAGAATGAAAGCTATGAAATTAATATTTGAAAAAAAAATATATGCATCACATCTGCAATTTGCTACGGAAATCAATTTCTATAAGCTTCAAATATGAGAGTGCAATTTTTTCCGCCAAGTAGTTTTTGAGTTATGCCTAAAATATTATCCACATTGAAGCTTGTTTTGCAACAAATAAAGATGTGTTAAGAATTGAAAAATTTTACGTCTGCAGAATTCATAAATTAATCGACCAACTGATATCCGATTTGGATTCGATAGGTAAATTAAACAAAAATCAAAATATAATGTATAATTCAGGTGTTAGTATTATTACATTTCAAAGCATCATGCAATTTCACCATGAAGTCGGATCTTTCAACTTAGTTTTTAAACGTACGTTTAAAGATGACATACTTAAAATTCGAATGACGTTTTCGTTCTTCTCTGCATCTATTTCGCAACAAAATAGAAGGAGGGGAGGGTCTTTTTTGTCCGACATTAAAGTTTAGTTTGATAAAACACATACATTCTTAATACACATAATTCAATCAGAAAATATTAATAGCAAAAATTACTTTTTAATCTAAGTTTCATTTTATGAAATACGTATTTTTTAATGAAAACTATTCATAAAGATAAAACTGTTTTTTCGCATTAATGACAACCAGCAAAGAAGTGCATTTGACTTTATATTATTCAAATTAATTGTGCTTTCTTCAAAACATATTACAGTTTTTTTTTCAGTAGCTCTATCTTAAGCTTATATAGTTATTGCAATAAACACATGCAAAATAAATCTCAAAATAATTTTAAGTAAATACAAAAACGTTTAGTGAAACGCCAAACAAAATCAGAAAAAAAAAATAGCAGGTCGCATTTTGCAGTTTAAATAGTTAATTTAAAAACAGTTTCGTTAGATTATTATTTTCATACAATTAACCGGAACCAAAATAATTAGATTTTTTATTTTGTTTCTTGAATTATTAGTTTTTAAAACACGTAACGTTTTGCAAATATTATTCCTAGGAAACACTTTCAGAATAGTTTTTATAATGCGTATAAAATACGTTTTTTTTTTTTTTTTTTTTTTTTTTTTTTTTTTTTTTTTTTGATACATTTAAAAAATACATAAATTTAAAATAAAATTAAATTAAATTTTACAATCTCACTTGAAGATTAGCTTAGTTCAAATTAAATAAGAAATATTTAGAAAAATAATGTGCAACAAAGGATCTTGTTTCTTTCCAATGATAGATAATGAATATTTAATATGGAACAGAAGAAGTTGGAAATTGTACGTTGAACGTGACAACCAGGTGCGTTCATACTATACAATAATATCATACTATACCTTTCAATTTTAAAAATCAATGTTATTATTTCTGTGAAATTAATTATATCGTTTGTTATGAGCAAAATGAGCATGTATTTTTTCTCATTACGTATGCGATGTTTACACATGCGATTTTTTTCGACACCAGACAAAGTTGCTAAATTCACCATGGAGATCTCGCTTTGCGAATGATTACCTCCATAGTTTAATATTTTTATGACTCACGATGAACGAATTTCTAGTGTTTATTTATATTAATGACTGTCAACATAATTTCCATTGAAGTTGTCTCAGAATCTTTACACTTTTGGATGTAACTCATATATCAAACAAACAATTTTTTTTTAACGATCTTTCTAAAAATGCAACTTTTATGAAATTTTATTCGAAAAAGCATTTTTAAATAAAAATAGCCGCCTGGCATATGAAACCTTGTATCTAATAATGTAACAAATTGACATTATAAAGTTTTCGACAATTTTATTTGTTGTAAAATATGTTTAATTAAAAGATTATTTAGAGAATTGAAAGGACTACTTCTTATCTGCTTTTACATTTTAATGCAATAAAATATGTTGATTTTCATTAAAATAATAATCTCATTTTATCAACATATTATTTGTATGCATAAAAATAAACGTATGTTAATTTTTTTCAGTATAAATTAAGAATTCCTTTTTCGTTATCACTACTAAATAAAAAAAATATATATATTAAAAGTATTCTTATTTAACTCTTAATAACAAAAAAATATATTTTCTTCCTTTTAAGAATACTATTAATGATAATTTATGAATAATAAAAATAACAATAAATTAAAAAAAATCATTACTTCTATTACAGTTTTTGATAAAATTATGTGTACATAGAAAATAAAATACTTAATCCCTTTCAGCTTTTACTTATCAATAAAAAATATTAGAATTTCCGCAAATGTACTTTTCATGAAATTTAAACTACTTTGCGCACATTATTTTACTGCGTTAAATGATGGATCATTAAATATGTGTTTCAGCTAACACATATGAATAAAAGTAATTTCCTGTGAAATCATTAAAATTAATTTGAATAAAATGGCATAAGAATTTCTTGGCTAATACTCTCTTTTAAAAATGTGATGAATGGTTTTATATGAACAGCTTTTATTAGTAAATATACAGCAATGGTACCAAATTGAGATTGAGATATAAGTATATATTTTTTTATATTTTAACATAAAAATAACATTTTAAAATAATCAAATCTACGAATAAATATATAAGATGTCTTATGTAAATAAATGTTTCATTCATTATACTTATTTTTTTAGTTAAACAATCGACAAAGTAAGCGCAAATTTTATTATTATCATTTTCAAAACCTGGTAGTCATGACAACTGTGAAAAATTTATTCAGATGACTAAATAAAAATAAAAAATATATATATTGCAACCGCATTGCATATATATTGCATGTATATTACTAATTTTGGAAACTATTTTTTATAGATTATTTTACATAATAATGAGCATTTAAAATTTAACTGAATTTTCTTTTGTTACGGAAACATCAACCGATTATATTCCTCATCGTTATCTATTGACGAATTTACTAAAGCGCTTGACAGATCTGTTGCATACGACGCGATGGTGTATTAAATCAAAGTAAGAGACATCTTGACAAATAAATTACTATATTGCATATAACTGCAACAAATACAAACGATCGCATTTTTGCTATTAATAATATTAATCAACCGTAAATATAGATAAAACATATTTAAGCGATCAAAATTTAATTTTATTTTAAAACAATTGCATGACATTTTTGAATCAGCAAATCTGAATCAGTGGTGTCAGTTCAACGGGCCTTTCGTAATAAATATCGAAAACAGGGACGAACTGACAAAACAATTCATGTGTGGTACCGGAAATTTAAAGAAACGGAGTATGGCAGGAACTGGGCTATCGCATGGATGTATGCCGTGTGACCAAGGGTTCACACATAGAACACCTGTAATGTATGTAAGTAAAACTTGAATAGTTTCGGAATAATTTCATATGTTTCTTTTTTTCATATTCGTCTTCGTTTTTTTTACTATAACGTTTCGAAACCCCGGAGGGAATTATGAATGACCCTATATATATATATAATCGTTACAGAATTTTGTCGAGTCATTTCAAATTATATAAAACTCGGACAAAAACAATCAAAACATCGAATACTTACATATGGAAACTTTTAAAATAAAACATTATTACTGTTTCACTAACGGTCAAAAGCAAAAAAATTCTCTTGGCATTCTGAATATCTGTTACTATATATAAAAAAGACATTTTTATGCTTTATATTTTGCTGCTAGCAAATAACGCCTATCTAAGTGGTCTGATATATTAGATGACTTCACAACATGTTAACGTAACCAATTCACCTGTCACTCTGTAGCACAGTTTGTGTACCCACTTCACTTGTTAATGTGTGACGTCATTTATAGTAACTCTTAAGAGGAAATGTTAACATATTCCTCTATAAATCAGAATTATTATTTTTTTTTTAGACTACGTTATTCAAATTAATTGTGAACACTTAAAAATAATTTTATACTTTTTTTCTGTAGTAATGATGCATCATTAGGTTATTAAAAATTAAACCTAAAATTACTTATATGTATCTAAAATAACATCATGGATTTGTTACTGCATTCAAATTCAAAACAAGAAAAAACTGTTAATTTTATAATTAATGTTAATTTTATAATTACACATATATTTATCAGAAACTGTTAATTAAAACATGATTTTTTTATATTTTATTGTATATATATTTAACTATAAATTATATACATAAAAATTATTACTTATAATATTATGAATAAGCTAATAAACATTTTTTAATGTCACTTTATTAAAATTTATAATGATGACTTCGAAGGATGTTATTTCTTTCTGATATGCTGCTAACATTTCCATTTAATGTTTCATCGTCAATGCAAACATAATATACAAAACAAAAATCCGAAAATGTTTCATCTTTTTTGTAACAGAATGTAGATTTTTCTTTTATTGCATTGAAATATAAGATCAAAAATATAAAAAAAAATAAGTACAGTGTACTAAAATATAAGTGCAATAAAACTATAGTGCAATAAAATATAATTTTATCCAAAAGAAAGGTTATTTTTAATATTAGTTTTTATATTATACATTAGTAATTTACACATTATTCGTTTTTACAAATAATTAAAAATTAATGGTATTCATAAAAATAATTACATCTTTCTGTATGAATGTGCAAACCAATTATTTTAAATGCAACATGATTCAAAGTAATTTTGAACGCTTCAGGCTTAGACTATTCGTTTATATTTTTCGGATATTAAATATCCCCATTTCTTAATATTTGCTTTATTTAATCACAGACATCTACGATTAAATAAGAAAAAGGTTACTATTAAAATTGCCAAAGTCCAATGACCATAAACCATTAAACATATTTTCTAATTACACATAATTTAATCAGAAAAACAAGTCAAGAACAAAAGTAGTTTTGATTCATAGATTCTTACTTTATTTATTACAAATTTCATAATGACCTTTTTTATGAATATAACTACTTTTTTATTATAAATGATAATTAGCAAAGACATTTGTCCAATGTTATGTTATTCAAATTAATTACAATGACTTACAGCATGTTGCGTTAAAAAAAATACCGCAAAAGCTAATTTATTCAAACTTTCATTACATTTGATAAATTGATTAATTCTATATGGAGAAGAGTAATTTTGACATCAAAGACGTGAAATTTTGTATCAAATTATCTCTTAAGCCGCTATCAGATTCACCAAATTTTCGAGCAACCAATTTTTCAGCCGAATTTAACCCCAACTTTTTCGCCCTCAAAGTGAAAGAAGGGTTGCAATTGTCGTTGATAAAGTTGGAGGAAAAAACGGTACTACGAGTACCAGTTGTTACTATTTATCACTCTTTTGTTGGCGTAAATAAATCGCTCCGTACTATGGGACTTGCTACAAAACACGTTTTGTTTACTTCAAATTGTTTTTGCTTTCTTTTGTTCCAATCTTTGTATCGCAAATATGGTAAACAGCAAATTTTTATCGTTGAAGGATAAAAAAAAGTTGTGTTTAGCAATTTTATTATTAGATTCAGATAGCATAAAGAAGAAACAGAAAAGACAATTTTGGATTAGAAGTTGGTTATTAAGAAGAAAACAACAAGGCTGTTATCATAATCTGTTGCAAGAACTCGCTCTAGAGGTTAGTATTTTTATTTTTTAACTAAACATGAAAATATTTTTCTTAAGTAGCTATCAAAATAGATGCAAATAAAAAGTTGAACAATATCTTATTTATAATTTATTTTTATTTTAATGCATGAAATTGATTATTTTTTTGTAACTATGTAACTTTGCTATTTCAAATATGGTGTAAATGTGCCTGGACACCTTCAAAGTTTTTCGTTTATAAAAAAATAACCAATAAAAAAAATCAGCTTTTAATCTTTTTTTCCTAACCCTTTGCCTGTTTTTTAATCTGGGTTACTGTAGACACACACTTCTCTTTATCAAATTTGTTAATAAGCAGAAAATAATGTTTCACAGTTCCAGTGTCTTTCAGTGAAAATTTTATTGAGCTGGTTTTTCTTAATTAGTATTTTCCTCATTTTCTAGCAAAAGTGCATGTTTTTGTTTTGATAATAATAGAAAACGTTGAATTTTATATACTACTCTATTTATACTCTACTATTTATATTTACATGGTTTCATTTATTTTTATGGTTTAAAGACCAGTATCAATTACTGGAATACTTAATTGTATCAATTACTGAAATGCTTAATAAATCAATTTCCAGTTACTGGATACCTTATGTGACCATTACTAAAAATGTAATTTTAGTAATAGTCATAGTGCATAAACTCGTTTGACTTAACTGAAAAGCTAAGTAATTAAATTTAATTTTTAAATTGCACTTTCCAGAATATAATAATAACATTATAATAAATAGTTGGTTTTAATTAACTTTAAGTGGTTAATAATTTTTTTAATATTAAACCATATTATTAATGTCTTGCATATTTTATTATCTGGAAATCAGCCAAACCAATCAGGAAACAAAGAATAATGTTCAAGGGCATAGGAAAAGGAGGGACTCAAGCCCTCTCCATTCAAATAAAAACAATTTTTTAAATCACACATCTTGTTAAAATTCTATTACTTCCTGTCTTCATTGTTTGATTATTTATCAAGTTTAAAACATTCAACCCATAGTTTTATTTCTTTCATATTTTTATTACTAATTAGTACAAGTAATATATCAAGTACTTAAAGGAAATTAAACTTTAAAAATTGTAATGGGAAATACTATTCCTTCCACTGACTGATATTCCAAGACTTTTTTTTTTTTTTTTTTTTTTTTTAACCAGCCTCCTAAACATCCCATCACACAATAATTTGATAACTGTAATTCTGTGAAAATCAGTATTCTAAATGTTCCATCTAAAATAATGGAACAATTAATCTCATAAATATTTTATTAATTATTGATATCCCAATTGTTAAATTTATTTGAAAATGACTATTTTACTTCATTAAGTTCTGATGCTAAATACAATAAAAAAAATAATCATATTATTTTTTGTAGGCTGTTCATTAGTGTAATTTAGGACATTTGGATTTATTTCTGTTATTGCAATTAAAATTTAATTCATAATATCCCACTTAATTTTAATTCTCAAGTGCTACAATGTCACCAGAATTTTAGAATAAATTTTTGCTTTTATTATAAACTATGAAAAGAAAAGTTTTTACTTATTTTTAAATAAATTTCTTTGCAAATCCTGGTGTCATTCAATCATTTTAGCTACAAAAGTACTTTGCTCCTGAGAGGGTTTAAAATATGCAGAAAGATTTAGAATAATTAATTTAACATAATTATCTTGTTTTTGCGGAAGCAATTCTCCTATGCACATCTTGCCCATGCATTTTTTTCATGAATGTATATAACATGTATATAACACAGTCGAACCTCATTAACTGAAGGGTAAACTTTTTTTGTTTGTGTTATCCGAACTTAAATACATTGCATACAACTGGACGGGGCAATTGGAAACAGTTTGTGCTAAAAGTAATTCATGTTAACAAGGTTTGACTGTATATATATATACACACATATAGTTTGGTTTTCTTCCCTTTAAAAAAGATAAAAATTCAACGAGAACCTACCAAACACTTTGGAACTGGCTGTGGTTTTTTAATTAGCAAGCTATAAATGTAAAAGCTAAGACAACATTAAAATAATTCTCTGTACATAATAAAGCATTTCATAGTTTCTTTGATTGATTTGAATTTTAACAAAGTATGAAACCTTTAATGACAAATATAATGTTATTTCTAGGACACAGAATCTTATCGCAGATGGTTAAGAATGGACACTGCAAAGTTTGAGTATTTACTGAAATTGGTGACACCATTCATCATGAAACAAAATACGAGAATGCGAAAAAGCATAGCTCCTGCAGAGCGTCTTGCCCTGACACTCAGGCATTTGGCTACAGGTGAATTTTTATTCTATATATATATATATATATATATTTTTTACACTAACATTAAATTTCCTATTTGCTAATTATTGTTTGAATGCATTTTAATACTAAAAGGATACAACATTAAATTAATTCTCTGTACATAGTAAAGCATTTCATAGTGTTTTTGATTGATTTGAATTTTAACAAAATATGAAACCTTTACCATACTTTTTAACACTTTCCGACCTAGTTGAAAAGTGTTTATGACTTCGGTTTGTCTGGCCGTCTGTCCGTGCTTTAACTCCCATAAATATGTTCGGATTGCCCTGCAATTTCTATATGTTATTGTCATTATCTATAGCATGTTCCTTATTTCAACTGAAGTGTGTAGCACTTAGTTTTTTTACAGGGATACTCAAAAGAATTATGTTACATTACGGTCTATGGGGAAAAATCATTTGCAGTTTATTTTAATGTTGCACAATTTCAAACACATTGTAATTGATATATATCACTGAGGTGCATTACAAGAAGCTTAATATGGTGTGTATAGCACTTATAGTTTTTACAGGGACAGTCAAAAGAATTCTGTTGCATTACGTCTATGGAGAAAAATTGTTTGCGGTTTATTTGAATAATGTCTCACTATTTTAAACACATTGAAATTGATATACAACCTGTGGCCAGAAAGTTCGGTGAATGAATTTTTATTTCAAATACAGTATTGTACAGCATCAAATACAATTTACTGTCCTTCAGAATAATCTCCATGGATGGTAATGCACTGTTGAGAACGAGTATATAAGTCCTGGAAACTCCTGTAAAACAGTTCTTTCGGAATGGCGTTCAGCTCGGTCGTTTTTAAATATGTTATGCGTTTTCCAAATTGGTTACTTAGATGTTATCTTTCAGCTTATTAAACGGTAATGATTTGTAAAATTATTTTGGAAGCATTGGAAAGTGTTACATAATCTATGCTTGACGCATGATTTTTCATTCTTGTTATTAATTTATTCAGTTTGGACTTAGTTCCTGTTAATTATAAGCTGTTAAATAAGTTTATTTTATTTATCAGATGATTAAATATATTTTTAATGTATAAATATACAATTTTTATTATATTTTACTTTTTGTAGGTGAAACACAGTCGTCTTTGTCTTTTCAATTCAGGGTGGCTCAAAACACCATATCATGTTTTATACCAGAAGTGTGTGATGCTATATACAATTCGTTAAGAGCAGAGTACCTCAATACACCTCACTCACATAGTGAATGGAAGACCATTGCTGAAACATTTGATAAAAAGTGGAATTTTCCCATGTGTTTAGGAGCCATGGATGGGAAGCACGTGGAAATTGTCCCACCACCTGGATCTGGCTCTACATATTACAATTATAAACAGGATTTTAGCGTCGTTTTACTGGCTCTTGTAGATGCAGACTTAAAATTCCTCTACGTAGATATCGGTACAAATGGCCGTATAAGTGATGGTGGTGTTTGGGCCAAATCGGAACTTAAAAAAGCTATGGATACAAAGGAATTAAACATTCCCGATCCAGAAAAGTTGCCAGGCACAAACATTTTAGTGCCTTACGTTTTAGTTGCCGATGATGCATTCCCTCTTGGGGACTACATTATGAAACCTTTCTCTGGCAAAAACATACAAAAAAACCAACGCATTTTCAATTACCGTTTGTCAAGAGCCAGAAGAGTTGTCGAAAATGCCTTTGGAATCCTGGCAGCTCGATTTCGGATCTATAGAGCTCCCATCACAACAACAGTGGCCAATATTAAAAAAACTGTATTGGCCACATGTGTCTTACATAATTTTTTAAGATCAAGCAAAGGATATATTTCTCCAGGGAGCCTGGATAAAGAAGATTTAATTAACCATACTATTAAACATGGTGACTGGAGAAATATGGACAGTAGAAATTTGACACAATTAGGAAGAAATAACGCAACAAATTCTACAGAATTGGCCAAAGAAGTCCGAGAAAGGTTTTTGAAATATTTCAATACAGTTGGAGCAGTGGCGTGGCAAGACCGCATGTGTAAATTACATTAAACACAAATAAAAATTTGTCTTTCAATTTGCATAATATTTAATTATTATTCATAAAGATATATTCAGGGTTAGTGCTCATTTTACATGCAACATTTTAAAAAAGATAGATTTTAACTAATCCGTATAGGGCAAAGATATGACATTAAAAGGGAAATAAAGTGGTATAGACGCTTTCAGTGTGACGTCAGTGATGACGTTTTGGTTGGATACTGACTCCAAACAAACGGTTGCTATGTTTCATTTCTTATTAAATATGAATCATAAAAAATGTTACCGCTGCACATAATGTATTGAAACACTTTACCGTGAGATATAGCTATAAGATATAGCTACATATATAAAATATAATAGAAAATACAACATAGCAACCGTTTGTTTGGAGTCAGTTTCCAAGCAAAACGTCAGGATTGACGTCACGACTGAAAGCCTCTATTGACTTCAGGTGGCAAAATACCTAGTTCTAACCCTGAATATATATATATATATATATTTTTTTTCCACAGGCAGTTTTATTGTTTTATTAATACATGTATACAGTTGTTAATCTTTAAGTAATTATTTAGTTTACAGCCACATAACAGCTATAATAATAATAATAAGATGAAATTTTCTGTTTCCAAAATAACTTCTCTACATGTATTACGTCACATCCATCAAAATAATCTCTTTGAAAATTTGTTTAAAATCTATTTTGAAAAAAAATATTAGTTCTTGAAATATTAACCTGAATTGAAATTATACCATTCTTAAAAAAATAACGAATGTGTTTTCCTTCAAACCCAAATAAAAATGTTTGAAAATTTTATATAGATGTTGCTCATACAAACCTACTTTGAAAATATAATAACCAAGGCTTAACAAAAAAAAAAAAAAAAACTTTCAGCTGTTAATTTTAGTAAATGTGGAAGACAATCAATTTTTCTTTTGTACCAACTGTGTCAGCTTATAAGTTGGAACATATGGTATATACAATCTGCATAAACATTTTAATGCTTTCTAAAGGCTATACAATTAAAATAATTAATTTTTTTATGTTATTTTTAAATTCATGGAAATCTGCATTTGTACACTACTCTCCCCCCTCCCAATCTATTTTATTCCCAAATAGATGTAGAGAAAATTGGAAATAAGCCATTTTATTGAAAGTTGTCATCTTTGAATGTATATAAAATAAATTAAATGTAAATACAAAGTTTTGACACCATGTTTAGATTCATCAGTAAATCTTGTATTTACATTGAAAATTTCAATACGAAGATGACCCTATAAGCTTATTTTTAAAACATACTGTTAAAGAAGATGCAACTATTAATCAAAACAACTGTATATATTTATGAAGGAAATTAGTATATTAAATTATGTTGATTTCAGTATTAAAAAGAAAAAAATATATTTTTTAATAGAAACAAAATATTATTTACTACTGATAATAAAAGAAAATAAAGAATTACAACAACAAGTTTTAGAATTTTTTTTACACAAAAACAAGACAAATTCTTTAACTTTTTTTTTTATTATTGTTCAGTCACAGTAATATTATGTCTCATATTTAAAATCACTTTTGCAAACTCTAATTTACATAGATCCTTTTTTACGGGATCAAATGATCTCAAAACTTGAGCAATGTAATGACCATACAACTCTTCTTCGTCTTCACATTTATCATTCAACTCTTGTAGTGCCTCCAAAGCAAACTCTCGAACTTCGTTTGAGTTCTTCCTTTTTCGCTTTTTCCCCTTGTTGACTGCAGTAGGTGATTGTATTTCAGAATTCTAGAAAATAGAGAAAAAAAAATCTAATTAAAAAATGATAATTTTTTTTAATAAAAAATTTCAAATATTGAAAAATACTTCTATAATTAAAATTGTTTAACATTGAGTTTCTTAAGGCTGTTTGTCAGTCAACTACCAAACTCCCTTCGCTTAAACCTATGGGTGTAGAATGCATTCATATATTTAAAACATCTCTTCAGGAAATTAATATTTTTATTTTCTTTTTTCTGTATATACTCTTCTTAAAGGATGTCTTTTTTTCATGAAAAAATTCAACTACGTTGAAAAAGCCAAGCAAAATTCTCCCGACACCACTAACACTGACTCTTCTTCTATCTCAAAAACGGAAAGTTATCAGGAAAACCCAACACCTGTACCTTCCAAATCTACTAACAACACTAACTCCCCCCCCCCCTCTACTTCCTCCACCGAATATGTCGATTCCTTTAACGAAGGAACTCCTTCAAATAACTAAACTGCTCAAATGCATAAAAAAAATAACACCAGAAACCCTTTTGAAAAAATGATTATTATTATTAACGAATTAGACAATTTTGCTTCTGAGCTTAATTTAACTCACCATGATTAATTTTTGCCACTTTTCTGGGTCGAAACATAAGTGTTTTATCTGTGGATTATAGACTGGAAATTACGGTACATATATTTTAGAAATATTAATTTCCTGAGGAGATATTTTAAATATACAAATGCATTCTACAGCCATACAAGAAGCGAGAGTAATTCGGAAGTTGACTGACTTTTTATTAAACGCCTTAATATTATTAGAATGCAGAAAATATTAATGCAAAAAAATCTCAGAAATTCTGTCCATAAATAAGATGTAGAACACTACTTAAATTTATCGGTATCAATTGTTTCTCTGGTTCCATCACTGTTATTGTTATAAAAATCAAATATTATACAGATGAATTAATTTCACAAATCTGAAATTAATAACTAAACATATTTAATGTGACACTTTTTGTTTCCTGACTGATATAGAGTTATCAAAATTTCACTGTATCAAAGAGTGATGTTAATACCCACATATTTGAATAAAATTGTCTTGTATTATATAAGCATGCACTTACACTAACTGTAATTGCATTGGTACTTTTTCGGTTAGCTGGGAGTCAGTGAAATATATATACACTCGTCTAACCGAAAAGTACCATATATACATATATAAACACATACATACATATATATATATATATAATTAGCAGTAAAATAATTAGCACCCTTCTTTCCCTCAGTACAAAAAGTGCCCTTTCTCCTTTTTGCATTAAAAATTTTGGTTTCATAGTAAAAATTGACTCAATGTTATCTTGAAAAGAGTGCCCTGACTTTTAAATATCAAAAGTGGCTTTAAAAACCAAAAGAATATCTTTAACAATTTTAAAAAGTGCCCTTAAGAATCTGAAGAGTGCCCTTAAAAATAAAAAAGTGCGCTTTTATCACCAGCAGCACCCTGCTCTTTTTTTAACCTGGGGAAAACTGTATATATACATAAATATTTATATATGTACATATATCACTGTCACTCGGCTAACCAAAAAGTACCACATATATATGTATATATATGTATATATATATATATATATATATATATATATATATATATATATATATATATATATATATATATGTATATATATACACATAAATATTTATATATGTACATATATCACTGTCACTCGGCTAACCAAAAAGTACCATATATATATATATAAATATATATGTCAGTGGCGCCCGGCTAACCGAAAAGTACTCTGTAATTTAACAAATATGCTATAAATGACCTTAACATGCCCATTTGATAAAATAAAAATCATATGCACACTTAATTATTAAAACCTAAAATTTTTGTTTTAATCAAATTTCTTTATTAAAAATCTTAAAACATAATATAAGCATTTTATTCGGAAAAAAAAAATGAAATTTTAAACATTTTATTCTGGATATGGCGATTTCTGGTTAGCCGGACGCCAGCGATATACACATGTATCTATACACATATATGTATATATCACTGGCGCCTGGCTAACCGAAAAGTACCAAAATTTGATTGCACTTGCACAGCTGAAGTATTATAATTTTTTAAAGATTAAAAATAATGGTACTTTTCAGTTAGCTGGGCACCAGTGATATATATACATGTATATATACACACACTTATATCTACACATGTACACATACATATATATTTATATGTGTACATATATCACTGGCGCCCGGTTAACCGAAAAGTACCAAAATAATATATGAATTAAAGACTTACACTGTCAAGAATGACACTCGAGTCTAGATTTAAACTTGTTTCATCCTGCTCCTGACTGAAATAGTCATAGTTGTTCAGTTCAGGGTCTACATTTTCCTTTGTCGCATCCAGTCTTTCTGGCAAGCTACTGGTGCTCTGTGTTGGTTCCACAGTATCTCCAAGGAACTGAAGATTGTAATAATGTTTCCACTTCGGCAGAAAACCAATCGAAGCGGAGCCGCTGGGCTGTACAGTTTTCGCATAAAGTTTGCGAAACTGTGTCCTCAAATTTCCAAATTTATTGATAAGTAAATCTACGAAGAAAAAAAAAAAAAAAGAAAGTATTAATCAGCAGTTGAACAGAAGATATCTGAACATATGCAATACACATTGACTAAGAAACTGAATATTTATTTTGAAAATACTGCCATTTTTACAAATATTTAAATTTATAAAAGAAAAAATATATGTTGTGCCATAGTCAATACGCTAAAGATTAGTTGTATTAAATTTTTGATATTTTATTAATAAAAAGTGAAACAATTATAGGTACTTCCCTGTTATAGGAGCCCAGGTGTGAAGCAAGAGAAGGAAATTTATTTCATAATTTTTTGTACAGTGACCTCTCATTTGTATGCAATGTTCAGTAATTAGTTTTTAATACCACTATTTTAAGATAGTAAAATTTTAATTTATAAATTCTTCAAATGAATAAGACTAAGTTATTTTAAAATAGTTATTTTAAATAAAAACTGGTACTGAAAAATAATTATCATGTATCGCGTATAAGTGAGAGGTCACTGTATTTAATATAAAGAAGCGCCACATATCTCTTAATATATACATTACAAACAGAAGCAATTAATCTAATACAATACATTCAATCAGAAACAATTTTTTAATTAGATGCGTAAACAAACTTGATGACACAATTTTGTTTTCATAGTTTTGCATTTTTTAGCTCGTTGGTTGGTTGATTTTATGACGGCCAATTATCTACTCGAGGGATATAGGCCCTAGGGGGGAGTGCCCTTCGTGGGGGGGGGATCTTTCTGAGGAATCCTAACCTATATATACGGCAAGGTTCGAAAAAAAAAAAAACACGGAAAACTCTGAACGGTTAGGTCGACGAGAACGACAGGGGTTTGAACCCAGCACCTCCCGTCTACCAGCTTTGAGAGCAGAACCTCTCAGCCACTGGTGGGGGAGCAGGAAAAATTTAGTGTTAATCTCTCAGGGAAGTAGTCAAAAATTAAAAAATTATTCTCATGTGCCCCCCCCCTCTCCCCTATTATTAATTTGAAAAACTATCATACAATAGCTAAAATGCTTTTAGCAGTTTTCATATTTATTCATTTTTACAATAAGTAATGCACTCAGAGTTTGCAAATACCTGATATCTTTTATTCAATTCCTACTATTAGTTCACACCCTCTATATATTTATATATCTTGTTCCAATTTGCAATCGTTAATAAAATACTTTTTAGCTCACAGACTACCAAAGCCTGAGAGCTAATGTGCCCGCCGGTTCTGTATGTACGTAACGCGATAACTCTTGATAGAAATATCTGTTTTGCTTCAAATTTTGGTTACAGGTTTATAGTGATAAGGCGCTTCCCTGATTAGTTTCGGGGGTTCATTGGTTAAGTATAAAGGAGGGAACGGGGGACTAATCCCCCCCCCCCTTTATTTTTGTAAATGGGTTTTTCATGCAGAATTACCCAATTTGCTTCAAATTTTGTATATAGATTAATTGTGGTAAGGCGCATCCCTGATTAGTTTTGGGGGTTCAATGGTTAAGTATAATGGGGGGAAACAGGGGGCTAATCCCCCCCCTTAATTTATTGTTGATCTCTTTATTTTTCAAGGGGCATTATTCTTTGAAATAAGAGTATAATATACAATTAGTATGAATAGCCTGTGAGCTCAATGCTATCAGTTTAACTGGACACTTTTCTTTTTATTATTCATTCAATCAAGTAAAAATACATTTTCTTAAACTTGTAGTGGATGACACTTCATGTTAATACAGTTTTTTCAAATATTAATTCAGTAATTAAATTAAATTAATTTTAGTTTTATATTTATAAAAAAATCGGTGCTTTCTTGTTATACGAGCTTCCAAGGTTTAATCGTCAAGCGACCGAGATACTTATTTTATTACAGAAATTAATCTGCAAATGATATAATTCATTTCACAGAATTAAAAATAATCAAGATCTGAATATTTATATAACTAGCTATAGTACGAATGCATCTCATTTGTCACGTTTGATGTACAATTTCCAACTTATGTTTGTAATTAATTAAATTAATTAATTTTACTTTTATATTTTCAAATTTTCAATCATTAATAAAATACTTTTTATTCATCCACTCAAGTTCAAATACATTTTTTTAAACTTGTAGTGGATGACACTTTATGTTAATACAGTTTTTCAAATAATAATTCATTAAATAAATTTAATTTCTATTTTGCCACTTAATATTGTGATTCTGTCATATGTATATACATATTTATATTAATTGTAATTATTTAATAAAAAGTAACTAAAATAAATTTTTTCTTTGATAACCTAAGTAGGAATTGACTTTAAAAAAATTTCTTTTATATTACTTGTTTAATGTAAAACTACAGTGTCCTATTTATTTGTTCATAACAAAACATTTTAAACCCATTGTAGCAATTAAGAAAAACACAAGGCATAAATATTAAAAAAGTTTTTTGATTTTTGTACTCCTTCTTAAATCATAAAACACAGAATTAAATTTTAAATATATATAAAAATATAATAACAAGATTTTAAAAACACAAATTATTCTTATTATTTTTCTCAATATTTAAACACAAATAAAAGTTTATTGGCTTTTTCAGTCTCTAGTCAATTGTGCAGTTTGGGCTTGTTTGGCCAAAATTAGAAAAGTTTTTCTCTGATGAAGCAATACAGCCATTGTAAAAAAAAAAAAAAAAAAAGTACGTAAATACCAAGCTATTTTCAAAAATATCAAACAAATCCAATATTTTGATTTATATTGAATATTTTCAATAGGTTAGCCAACCTATTAAACTTACAAGCATGATAAAAGCATGAATTAAAAATTAAAATACTTCACTTAACATAAAAACTGTTATTCTACATTTCTTAATAAAATATTTTAAATTATTTATGCATTCAACGACAAAATTGTGATAAAATATAAATATCAACAAACACAAGAACAGATTTTTTTTTTTTAAATTTATTTCTTTTAAAAGAAGTATTTTATTTTTGAAAATGGGTTTTAATTTTATTTAAATATTATACTTAAATTGAGGATCAGATGTTTGAACTAATTTTTTAAGCTGATTATTTATATATTAACTGATTTTTAATTCCAAGTTAAAATTAATCTATGTAAATTTTAACTGAAAATATGGAAAACCTTATACAAACAAGCAATTAAACATTAAAAACATGTAATAGGATACCTATAACTGATTTTACAATGTTTTTGTATGCATCCAGAATAATTATATCGTAGGACTAATAACTACATACAAAACTTTGATTACACTGTAGAGATTCATAACTAGACGCTTTAAAAATCAATACAGAGCAATACTTTTTATGCAGAATTCATTACATGGCAAAAGTAGTAAAATGAACACTTTCTGCTATTCCTACGCAAGGATCGATCCAGGCAAAATTTGGGGCCTATTTAGGGCTCCTTCACAAAAATCTATTTAACAAAAGAGGCCCCTTAACAAAAATCACTTTAATAAAATAGGCCCTTAAACAAAAATCAATTTGATAAAATGGGCACCTTCACAAAATTGCTTTTAATAAAATAGGCACTTTCACAAAATTCTATTCCATAAAAACTTACTATTTATTAATTATTTATTACATTGTGACATTTTAAAATGTGTAATTTGTAAACAAGCAAGTTCACCAGAGAGGAAAACTTCGGCAAAAGGATTTTAAAAAGTTTTTGTTAATAAATGCTTTGTTCGAATTTGAGCAACTGGATAACTTTCGTTACAAAAAGTTATTTTTCACAAAAATATAATACATTTCACAAAAATAACCTTTACTTTTCACAAAAAGGGCCCCCCCCCCCAAAAAAAAACCCTGCATCAACCCCTGTAATGTTTACAAACATTGGCGATCAAACTAGGCAAGCCAAATCACGCCAATCTCATTTCACAGCAAATCAAACAATATGAAAAAGTGGTTCTTTTTTTATATAAATAACTATCGCATATATACGTAAGCATATAATAATATAATTTATAAAACAATTATTAACAGAAAGTATAATAAAATTGTAATTAATAATATTATATATGTAACATGAAATTGCACTTACCAACAGTAAATAGCTTTTCAGATTCCGGAAACTTTGCGATGAGAGTTTCTGCTATTTCTTGGTAGGAACATCGTTTTAGTGTTCTATTTACATAAAATTCATCTTTGATGTCCCATAGATGCCTTTTTTCCCTAACACATTCGATTAATAGCAATTCCTGCTCATCTGTCCACTTAAACATTTTTCTCAACGCAGCATCGGCCATCTTGGTAGGGAAATGAATGACGTTCCAAACGCCTCTCTCTGATTGGCTGAAATGTTGGAAGTTGGATGAAATGTCGCTCCTAGCCGCGATATTTTTAGAGCTATGACAAATAAATTGGGGATATTGTTGTTTGCTATCACACTGGGTGTTGGGACGATTTTTCACGGAAAATCGGCTCAAATCAAGAGTTGGCTCAAAAGTTGCTCGAAAAGTTGGTGAATCTGATAGCGGCTTTATAGTGCATAGATTCCGAATACTAATTAAAAACAACATAAATGTCTAAAAACATATACATACCATTTCATAAAATATTTTACTGAAGGTACTTTGATTTAAATAAAAAACTGTATTTTACATATACAACCGAGCGCTTTCGAGCAATCCTTTGCTCATCTTCAGGGTTTCAAAACAAAACCCAAGTACACAAATTACAAATGGCGAAAAACCAGTAAGATAATCGTTCACTGCCAGAGAATTGAACAAACCATTAAAACAAACCAACAGGGGTGATATGCAATAGGAGGGGTGTGAATCATTACATGTGTTCATTATCCTACAATATTCCCAAATTATGGTATAGACTCTTAGGAAATGTTCAAGACGAAATACGATTATCACACACTTCCCATTGCCTCCCACCCCTGTTGGTTTGTTTTAATGCATTGTTCCATTCTCCAGCAGTGAACGATATTCTTACTGTTTTTTCACCATTTGTCATTTGTGTACTTGCGTTTTTGTTTGTAACCCTAAGAAGAGCAAAGTTTTGCTCGAAAGCGGTTGGTTGTATATATAAAATACAGTTTTGTATATGAAGTCAAAACACCTTCAGTAAAATATTTTATGATGTGGTATGTATATGTTTTTAGGACATTTATGTTGTTTTTAATTATTATTTGTAGTACAAGGTGAACATAGAATAAAATAGCATGTTTTATCATAACGCAAGTTGTTAATTACTTGCATAGATTCCGATTTAATTTTTAGTTTTTGAATCTGTGCAGTTTTAATAGAATACTTTTTTAATTAGAATGCATTAAAATTTTAGCCATAGCTCACCGTCTCACCCACGCGCTCTAATTATGGTATTAAAACGATCGAGAGGCAACTGGTGACATTTATCTGAATGCTCTTTTAACAAGCTGTTAAAAGTGATATACAAGAAGCACTTGATTGGATTTAAGGCACAGGACCCAGGAAACATGTGACCACAAGCATGGGATAGCACGTAAACACACCTTTACAACTATTATGCAACACGAGTAGGCAAAATAAAATGTCAATCCGCTAGAAGTTTGGTGACACCCTCACAAATGGAATCGACTCGACAGCTCCCTAGTATATCTTCTCAAAAAATTGTGTTTTCGTGTTTAAGAATGAAAAATTAAAAAAATAAATAAATAGAGATATTTCTACGTAGTTTGTAGAAGAGACTATACTAAGAATCTATGCACGGTGAAAACGTTTTTCATCCAGTCAACTTGGAAGCTGACGTAGGAAAAGAGATACACGATTTTGCATAAATAAGAAGCGGTCCGATCTGCAATAATTCCACACAGTTACGAGATTCACTAGAATATTCGCCAACCAGAAGTGAGAAGTCGAACGACAGATTAGAATTGCTTAAACCCCGATGAAAAGGATCTCCCAAACCACAACTGCGAGCAAGAATTCTAGCATCAAAGTGAGCGGAGTAGTAATATTTACCAGAGTCATATTTATTTGCTACCTCAGGAACTTACAGCATAGATATAGTTAATACACTATCAAGATAGTTTTTCGAGCAATATTTGTCCGTCAAATACTGGTAGTCAACGCAGCAGCAAGTGACACCTGAACGTTCCAATTTTACCAGTCACCTCTTAATACCTCTGAAATGTACAGCGAAATATATAAAAACGAATTATTTAATCGGACAATCCGATGGTTGATGCCAGAAGGCGCCGTTCTGTAATACAAAGAAATGACTGATAAAGTGCCTAGAGCTAAAAAAAAAGGAATTACTTCTACAGTTTCTTTCAATCGTCGTCGGTTGGTGAGACCCTTTTCTTTCTTTTCAATTTCGATGGGTATTGCTATAGAATTTTTATTTGTTTTTAATTTGATATATAGTTTTTATTTGTTTATGCAAACACTTTGGTATTCTTTTTAATAGTTATCTAAAATAAAATAAACAAACAAATGTGTATGTGTTACCAAAAATATATTTATTTAAAAAGTAAATAATGAGTTCAATGCTGATAAAATATTATTTGAAAGGTATTGTAATATGAAGTTTTCTATATATGGAATGTGCTGTTGATATCTGACTATTGACTAACATTTTAATTGCATAATGTTATGCAATCTCTCTTTTCTTTGCTTTTATTTCTTGAATTACAATAAGTAAATTGTACATTTGTTTAATGAAACTTACTATTAAAGCATAAGCCAGTCTACGGGCCAATTATTGCCTGTCAGATACCTTCCACGATAAATCACTTCTACGTATTTCTGAGCCATTTCCGGCCCAAAAATAGACTTCAGAGAAATGTCACATAGTTTTGAGAAGCAGCTTCGATGTCACCTCAGATAATAAATACATGAAAATACATCCGAAAAAAATATTGCAATATTTAAAATAAATTTATATAAATGCAAATCATTTAGTGTAAAAAAAAAAGCAAAATCATGAAAAATAAAATTATTTATTAAAATAGTTAAATTAAATTAGTTTTGTTTAATATTATTCTTAAATTTTTTTCACAACATTAATATTTAGATTATACAATTTTTTTGCACGCATAATGCTTTAATAATTAAATCAATGGAAACTGTTTTAGAAACGTATCAAATGCATATAAAATAAGTTAAAAAAATTTAAATAACCCAGAAAATACATAAATTAAAATAATGAATGCAATTCAAAACTAATTTCAGAAATTGCTTAATTCGCATTAAATATGAGAATATTTAAATGAGAATACACAGTTCAAATAAATGATGTTGAATCTTTCCAATGACGGAAGAATCTTAATTTTAAGAAATGTATATTTTTATTTTAAATAAAAATCTGAAATAATATCTCTGAAAAAGGCTGAAATTATATTCATATCTGCCTAAAATAAGTAATAGTATTACAAAAATGTAGTTTTTTTATACTTTGCTGCTATATAAAAAAAGTATTTATTTTTTAGTTACAATATTTCAATTTAAAACATGAATATAATATTTCAGATTTGCGCAGATATAAATTAAAAGATATATATATATATATATATATATATATATATATATATTACGTAAAGTTATGTTTATTGTTCATACCAAAAAAAAAATACCATTTCTCAAGAACCCTTTTAACACATTGCCGAAACCAGAAACAAGATGACTCGTTTTTATTTAAAAAATGCGTGGCTTCTACCTTTTAGGAAAAATATTTATATTATGTTGACCATATATGAGGGTGAATCCAGAAAAAAGCTTACAAGCAGCAGCATTTGAAAAGTAATTATTTTGGAGGAAATATTTTTCCCAAAGTGGTGACAGATGGCGCTAGCTGTCTTACAGCGATTGTTCGGGTAGGTAGTGTAAATTCGCAGACACGTCAGAGCAATTGAAATGGCAAGACGTTTTGATAAGTGGTATCGCTTGGTGCGAGCGTGATTCGTTTCTTACGGACAAAGAACGTGTCCTGGCATGTTTAATGATGGTGTCATATTACTGCATGACAATGCTAGGCCACATACTGCTCACCAAACTCAAAAATTGCAGAAAAAGTTCAGGTGGGAAACGTAGAGTCGCCTCCTACATACAAAACAGATTTGGAACGCAGTGACTATTTCATTTTTTTCCAAAATTAAAGGAACACTTATCTGGAACAAAGTTCTCTTCAGACAGTGATATAAAAACAGCTGCTGAGAACTAGGTTTAGTGTTTATGTTGAAAAGTAATCGGCAAGTATGGCCCTTAATTTCTTTTTGTGTTTTATGTACACTGTTAATAAATATTTTTTATTACCCTTGTAACATTTTTTGGATCCAATCCTCGTATTTTTTTAGATTGTAACACAGGTTATAATAAATCCATACACTGAAAGACATTTACTGATACATAATCTCAATATACCTATCTAGGAAACCAATTTAAAAAGCCTTTCAATAGAGGGAGGAGCTTCTACTGTTTTAAAACCCAAATTTCAAAAAATAATTCGGTCGGTAATGTTTAAATAACATCTCTCAATATGTTATCTAATATAGCATAAGAAGAAATAAGCATATTGTAATCAAACGAATGGAAATACCAGAAAAAAATAATTATACTGCTTTACCACCTGTTGTTTTTTACACTGCCTTTATTCGAAAAATACTGAATTATGATAATCGTCCCAGTATACTTTAAATATAAATATATGACATGTCATTTTAAAAAAATACGTTCATTTCCCCATAAGAAAATTCAACATAAATATATCACTGTGTAATACATTCATATGCGAAAATTCGTCATTTGTATATCTATATATTTTTTCTGTATTTTTCTAACGAGATTAATTGAAAATTCGCATTCAAATGAGGCATAAAATTTCTCTTAATTCTTCATGAATGTTTCTGACAGCATAAGCTTAAGTTCCTAATATTTTAACCATCGTTAGGATTTCAAAATTGGAGATAATTCTTAATTATACTATTTAAATCCTACACGCAATTAAAAATGCTTATTTAAAAATACCGGAAATTGTCTAATGATTTCGTTGAACTATCTATAAAAAACAGTATAACAGTGTACGCTAGAATGTTTTTTAATATAATATATTTTGTTAGATAATATTTTTGTTGTATAATATTCAAACTTGTTTAAAGCACTTTTGGATACGATAACATCACAAGTGTTGTAGATTGTTACCTTTATATTCTTTTTCTGCGTTTTCGAAGTTGAATCCCATTTTTATTAGTATTAGTTTTCCATGCTAAAGATATCACATCACATTTGTAATTCATATAAATAGATAAAATACATTTCTCAATTCAATTTTTATTCATAAAAACTTTAAAATATAGCTGATGCTGAACATAAAGGTATGTACTACTTACCGAACTATATTTATATATGTTACATTCTTCTAATGGTTTAGCTCCATACAACAGTCGAAGAAAAAAGATGGTAAACGTCTCCAAATTAATGCAGTCATAGTTTAAACTTTAATTAGTAGAATGCCGAGTAGTAAGCAGAATGAAGGAAAGAAGAGCACCATGGCACTCGTATTCATTTATTAAAATCCATTCATCTTTTAAATTCCAGGGGATTGCTCTCTATTAGCAGTTCTGTATGCTAAAACATACTAGAACGCCAGAAACATTTTACTTTTAAAATTTTCTTCAACGACAAAATCCCATCCTCTCTTAGTCCGTCAGCTTGTTTTTAGTAAAATAGCGCAAAAAGAATTTCGTAACACGTGACCTATTTTACCGAATGCATGTTCAACTTTAGCCGCATACTTATTTTTATCCGTCAATTGACATTGAAGAAATAAGTATCTCCTACGCCTTTGGCAGGGAAATAATTTTCTAGAACCTTATAGAAATTAAAAAATGCGGGAAAGTGAAAGAATAAGTTCCGGTTCTTGCATATTGAAAACAGTTTAAAAGAATGTTTTTTTAGACTATTAGGAGAAGGAAAATGGTGTATTTACGTATAAGTTTTACGTAAAAGAAATACAATAGATTTGAATGCGGGAATATTGTTTGTCGGGAAATAAAAAGTAAATTTAAGTAGATTAATATAAAACATATTTTAAATATGGACAGAAATGGAATATTTTTAAGAAAGGGAATATTTTAATAAACTGGATTGTAAACGGAATAAAGCGTTTTGCCGTAATTTTTCCGTTTCTCAAAAACAACTTAAATCGGCTTTAGACAAAAAAAAAATAACAAAATTGTATTTTAAGATATATGTAACATAAAGAAATACGAAGTGTATTTTAGAGACAAACGTGGAAAGAATATTCAAATTATTTTAAAGTTTTACAAATGTTTTTGTAAAAATGCAAGAAAGCCCTCAGACGCTCAGAGGGTTAATAAAAGAAATTGTTTATACAATGAATTTAATAAGGTATGTAGTTTTAAATTTTGTGATATATATATTCTTTTATGTTATAATGTTTTTATGACTGAAAGTATAAAGAAAATACTAGTGAAATATTTTTTAAACTATCTATTTAATTTTTATAAAAAACAAACACATTTTTTTTTGCTGAAATAAACATTTATTGTTTTATATCATTATCAAAGAAAAAAAATATTTAAAAAAAAATGTATTTTTCTTCAAAATAAGTAACATCACAGTACAGATGTTCCATTAAAATGTATTGAAATACTCTGAATTTTGCCTTTTATGATGCAACAAACAAAACAGAATTGTTAATAAAGCATTTCATCAATTCTATTGGAAATAGCAAAGCCAAGTAGAAACATTGTACGAATAGCTTTGAATATTCTTACATATTCTTAGTCAGAAATAAGCATTGGAATAACCGTAAAGATATGTATATGCAATGCATTTTATGTAATATAATTTAATATTTTATGATTTTATTTGATTATAAATAGAATAACATAGTTTCCACCCGGGTTGCTAGCTTAGAATACTGTTTTATTTTCTATCTTTTAAAATTTTGGAATAATAATTTTTACTTTATATAATGCCAGAAATTTCGTGATTACAGAAAGTTAAAAAACTTTATTTTCAATTTTTGGTAGAAATTCCAAATTTCACAATTATAAAGTAGGTCATTCTGGCAACCTTCATTTACACTGCAAATAACATTTAAAAATATTAATTCTATTCCTAACCGTCTGTTTCTACAATATAAAATATAACAATTAATATTTTATTTTGTTCATAATGTATATATATTTTAATAAATTGGTAACTATACAATTTTATGTAAACCAATATCTCTTATAGTAAAGAACAAAAGAATTTGGATAAATTATTAAAGAATGAATGAAAATCCTTTGAGTAATTTCTTTCAGTATAATACATTTTCTCTATTCTAAATGACCCGAATTTAATCCAAGCCATTCATACGGATTAGAAAAGATCCCTTAATAACCATTTCTTAAACGCGTATGCCAAGATTTATTATGGTACATTTTCATGATACTTCATCAATTGTTACTGTTCTTCAATTTAATTTAGAAAAGTTTTTGAATTTTATGAAAAGTTAATGGTATGATGTATTTCGCATTAAATATATGCTAAAATTAATATAAACTAAATTCAATGTTGACAATAAATTAGTTATAAAAAATTTTAACGTAATAACAAATATGTAACAGTATATCTAATTTTTATGTCTTCTCATTAAAGTTCTATCAATATTTACGTTTTATAAATGGGGAATTTTATTAGGAATATAATATATGAGTTTTGAATACTATGTAGTATACATGATGTTTCAAAATTCGACTGACAAATTAAGAGGAGTGATAGAAGGCATCAAGAAAATTAGAACTTAGCATAAAACATGGGGTCACGAACCAAGTTTAGTGAGAGAATATCGCAAAAATATTTACAAAGGGCGTAACGCCGACTGGAATAAAAAGGGCCAATAATAAATAGAAAAAACATTTATTCGACGTAAACATCATTACAATGCATTACAGTTCCACGTCAGAAAGAAGACGACGAGACATTTTTATAGGAATATATTTCAACACGTCCGGCAATCCTTCATCCGTCGGTGTAAGCTGTGCAATGACCTCCGTGGCCGCAACTTCGGACAATTTATATGAAAATGGGTAGTCGTCTCCTTTCTGACGTTGAACTTCAATGCATTGTTATTATGCTTGATGATATATTAAATGTTTTTCCTATTTATTATTGGCCTTTTTTGTTCCACTCGACGTCACATCCAACATAACTACACTCTCAGAAAAAACTGTAAATTTATGAGCGGATGCCCTTCAATTTTCACGGGCAACAGCCTTATTTGATGAAAAATTGTCTGATCCACTAAATAAGCGACCTTATCGCTTAGATACTTAGAAAATTAAGAGCAATAATACGGCACGACCCCATACATTGTCCTCCGCTAGGGTGTAACCCTTCATTTTACTCGTGTTTCGAAAAAATTAACCCGCCAAAACAGCGATTCTGTGATGATTATCTAACGTGCTACGTGCTACGGAACAGTAAGTAAAGTGTTATTATGTTTTAAAGTGCATTATATCCTGTGCATTATAATGTATTACTTTGCCCCGTAAAAATAAGGGCTGCACAAAATGATGGGCATGGATTTTTTTTTTTTTTTTTTTTTTTTTTTTTTTTTTTTACGGGTTATGACTGGAATCTCTGCTGCCGGCCTCTACCCGTAATTTTACTGCAATTTTTTTAACAGTGTGTTTTTGCAATTCCTTCCGCTAAATGTGGTTTGCCACCCCATTTTCTACAGTAAGTTTTCATCCTCTTGATGCATTCTATCATCCCTCTTAATTTGTCTGTCGAATTTTGGTAAACCCTGTACATATATATATATATATATTTGTTAGAATAAAATAATAGTCGCTCATGTTAGTGCGTAAATGCATTGAAGGAGATAACATATGTAGATTCGATATTTGATCAAAGAGAGACACTCATTAATAGTATTAAGATGATTTTGAAATGTTTTTTATGCACCCGCCATTGTCTTGCGCGACTTTTTATATACATGTGTCAAAAACCTACATGCTAAGAATAAAAGTCAATTTTCCCGATAGTACTGAGATTATTTGTTTTTCAATTGTGTGATATGATCTTAGCTTTAGTCAATTTAAACAATTTTTTTTCTTATCAATTCACTCAGAAAATAAAATAGTAATCATTACTAGCCTTCAGAGATTTTTTTTTTTTACAAAACTGCATGCAGACTGCCGACAGTTCAGACAAAGAACTGCATCACATTATAAAAAAAAAATATTTTTTAATATAAGAAAATGTAATTAACAAAATCAAATTTAGAGTAACCTCGCCCGGTTTACTCACGATTTCTAAAAGCTTTTTGTCTTTCTTTTCAGTTATCTTTAGAAACCATGGAAATCAATATATTTTCAAGATTTAATGAATAATGTATAAAAACAAAGTTTTTTTTTTGTTGCCGCTAATTTTCCGGAACGTTTCAGAGTACTTTTTACAGTGTATTAAGCAGTTTTCTCTACTTGAAATATAGGATTTTTGGATACTATCAATTCTCAAGTAAAAATTTTCATGTTTAACAAAAATGTTTTAAAGGCAAATATGGTAAATTAACAACATTAACATTCATAATATAATTAATATTATTCTGTTACTTTTGCATGTAAAAATTCAGTAAAGCTGATCAAAATGTTTAATTAAATAATTGATAGCATTCTGAAAACAGATATTCCTGTTTCAGAAATCTGATTAATACATTACAAAATCTATTTACAGCTTTTCTGAAAATCAGTGACAGCAAAAGAAACGTTGTTTTTATAAATTAGTCTTTAAATTTCTAAAATGCATTGTTTTCTGTGGTTTCAAAACATAAAGAATGCGTTTCCGAATCGTGTGTAAGTCGGAAGACGTAATGGTATATTTACGTACATTGTTATGTTATATTTTTCGTTGTCTAAGAAACCTTTATCTTTTTCTACAGTATACAAATAAAGTATTGAGTCAAAAGTGTTCCTGTCACAGACACAAAAACGGTAGATTATGGAATTTTTACTCGGTTTACAGCATTGCCTTCTTTGCACTTTGATGTCGATGGCCTTACTGTATGTTGGAGATCATCTTGAACTGAAGCTGTTATCCTGAATTTCTCCACTTGTTTATAAACGATGTGTCTGCATGAACTGATGTCGGATGCAAATTTTATTTGTTCTGGAGTCAAATGAGCATTCGAAGAATACTGCTTGCAAAGATAATATTCCAAACGAATACATTTAATTACTTGAATATAATATTTCATTGTAATTCTTGTATGCAGGGTAATTATAATAAAACTATCCCGACATTTGGGCCCCTAACTATCATACCATTCACAGAAACTGAATGAAATTTTGGCAAAAAGTATTTTGAGGTATGCGCTCAAGAATGATATGGAAAACAACAGTGTAACTCAAACAGTTACGGTTACAGTGAGAAAATTTCGAAAAAATTAAATGGCAACACCCAGTTTTTTGTATTGGAATGTGATCTCCATTGTGAAAATCCCCAAATAGCATTGGAACGGCAACTGTAGCATGAAAATCACCGGTGGTAGATAGGCTAAAAGTGAGGACAACCAATAAGGACAGAGAAGCAGCGTAAAATAAAGCATTTTATTGTGTTTCACAAATTTTTCACATGGCCTCCTTCACACACAATGACACTTTGCATGAGGCTGATGGTGGATAGCACTACAGCACATATCATGGCAATAGTAATCTCTTGAATCGCAGTTCTGATGGCATCTTTCATATCAGATGCAGTTTGAGGACGAAACTAATACACTTTGGATTTCAGATATCCCCACAGCCAGAAATCCATTATTGTCAGATCAGAAGACCTTGGTGGCCACGGAAACGGGAAATGACGGGAGATAACTCTGTCACTAAACTGTTGAGTTAAGACACGTTTGACTGAAGACCCGACATGTGGAGGGGAGGAGAGCCATCCTGCATCCACACAACGTCATATAGAGAATTTTTCCGTTGCAATGCGAGACTCGTGTAATGAGGAAACATGTCCAGATAGCGAGCACTCGTTACTGTACACGTTTGCAGATCACAGGCAGTAACCTCTTCAAAAAAGTAAGGGCCGAGGATGAACGTACTCGTTATACCACACCACACAGTCACTTTTTCCTCGTGTAATGGACGTGCATGCATATATTGTGGATTATTCTCTGTCCAGTGCACACAATTTTTCGAATTCACGGTACCAGTTAACGAGAAATGCGCCTCATCTGTCCTCAGAATGCGTAAACGCCAGCTGCTATGTTCATCGTACCGGATAAGGAATTTATTTGAAAAATCCAGCCGTAATTGATAGTCTCCCGCTTCCAACATCTGGACACTCTGGAATCGATACGGAAACATGTTTAGAACAGAGCGCAGAATCTTGCGTACAGTTAAATTCGGCAGATCCAGAACACGTGAAACACCGCGTGCAGTTGCGGGACGAACTGTGCTTATCGTCTGATGGACTTCTGCAACAGCTTCCACATGAACGGAAAGTCGTCCAGGCCGAGGTATTTTGCATGTGCAAACAGTTTCTTCAAATTTATGAATCAAGTTCCGTACAGCTTTGAAAGTGCACGGGAATCGCCGTAATCCATGGTTTCTGCGGTAAACACGCAATGTCTCTGCGGCATTTCGTCCATTCAGGTAATAAATCTTTACGATTTCCCCCACGTTCTTTCCCTGAAAGCGGCATCTTGTTTGGAATGGCAGAAAGGAACATGCGCGGCTCGTATTTCACAGTGCCTTTTCTTTCACCTAGCGTGACGACGTCAGTCATGACTGTGTCTTACGTAGAACCCGAAATTTGCGTTTCTTGGTTTCTTCTTCTCGTTTTGTGGAGCACTAATCAGGCTGGGATATCAGGCAAAGAAACGGTGTGACTTGTGACGTAAATGAAACGAAAATTAATGTTCTGGTGCAAGGCAAAGTCCTTTTTTTCACTTGCCTAGTTTCGGTGATTTCCATGCTACAGTTGCCGTTCCAACGCTATTTAGTGTTTTTTACAATGGAGGTCGCATTCCAATACAAAAAACTGGGTGTTGCTATTTGATTTTTTCGAAATTTTCTCACTGTAACCGTAACTGTTTGAGTGACACTGTTGTTTTCCATATCATTTTTGAGCGCATACCTCAAAATACCTGTTGCCAAAATTTCATTCAGTTTTCATGAATGGTATGATAGTTAGGGGCCCAAATGTCGGGATAGTTTTTTATAATCACCCTGTATATTCTTTTTTATTATTTGTCATACCAGTATGCGCAAAAAAATTCAAGCATAAAATTCAAGCATCATACAATGTTATGTGCTTGAATGTATTGTTCAACTTTGAATACGCGCTGCTTGGTGCCAGAATCGACCACTCTTTAATCGTTAACTATCATACCAAAACATTTTTAAAATTTCCTTGCTACCACGAACATAAAACATATTTTTTTTTTTTATTTAACCGCTATAATTGAATATATATTCTTTTGTTGGTTTTAGTCCAACCGAAATATGTATAGTATTCATAAAGAGGTTTTTTTTAATTACATGAAAAATGCAATAATATAGATATTTTAAATACAACAAATATTTATATATTTATCATACTATATGCTTAATAGTAAAATATTCTAGGAACGCAGACAATTTGCATCTGATTTTATACAAGTAAAATAATTTTTCTACACAATGTTTTCGAATTTCTGTAATAAATTTTGTCAGAATTTTTTGGAAACCACTGAATGTATATAACTTCCAAAGCAAATAAATATTTCCTGTCTGATGTCATTTTTTTTTCAGAAAAATTGCATTCTGTATTGGTAATATGCTATTCCTGAATTTTGAAAAATGATGGAATTTACTTTTTTGAAGTTACACATTCCTAATTTATTCGACATTTGTCATAAAATCTATGATACTTTTTTAAAAGTTAAAGTACGATGTATTGTATTTTGAATAAATATATATGTAGTACAATTTTCAACAGGTTTCACATAGAGTTTATTTTATTCTAGTCGCACAGAACCCATTTATTGAACATCTATCTACGTATTAACTATGAACATATTATAAAATGAATAAACACAGATACCCCCCAAAATTTTCAATCCGTATTATTATTTCTGCTTACTTTTCACAGATAAGTAGGCAATGAAAATTGCAAAAGTGTTCAAAATGATGTAGTGAATTAATATTATGTCAATTAAATAGTCATATTTAATATTTAAAAAACTTCCACTTATTTAAATTTGAAAGATCCTCCTACACAAAATCGGCCAAATACTTTTTTTTTCAGCAACAAGATCATTACAAAAGTTTTCATACATATATCTTTAAAATTGAATGACTTATGCTTAGGTTGAACATTATTCCTTGAGAATGGGGAACATAAAAAAAATTAGAAAGGTAAATATGTACGATACGACAAGAAAGAGTACATGAATAATAACAATAAGGGGAAGTTTGAAAATTCTATTAGTAAAATTACCATTAACGGAAGTTTATATTGATGAAATAATTCACAATAATTCTGACATTTATTTATATTATTATTAAATTCCATATATAGTTAAGCATACAATAATCTAAGTATATCAATAACATTTTTTATATTTCTAAAATCATAACAACAATGCAGTATTTATTACATTTTATGGTCTTGGCTGGACAAAAATTACGTAGCATACGATAAAATCTCTTATTAAATTGTATATAAGAAATAAAATATGGTAAATCAAAATAATTAAAAAGGAAAAAAATAGGAACTCCAGAAAATCGTAGAAGCTAAAAATCGTAACTGGTGTTATCTCCATTATGCGTAAGAACTGTTGTTGTTTTTAGGCCAGCAGGAAATCCAGCACCATCAAAAGGTCATCAGTAAGATCCTGCTCGGAGAGCACCAGACACGCAAGGATATGATCAGTGGAGGCCTGCTCAGTGAAACACCTGGTGCATATTCAAAGCACTTGATTTCCTCAGAAAATTTCATAGTGCTAAGGTGCCCACTACGAAAGCGAGCAAGAGTGGTTTGTTCCTGCCTGTTATAAACCAGAGCAAGAGATTCTCCCGGACGAATACTATGGTACCAGTGGTGCTCTGTTGGAACAATCCAAGTGATCATATCCTTGCTTTTTGTTATTGAGTAAGTCTCCAAAAATGTGAGGGGTGCGGACGGCACCGAGACCTCACATGCACCCGCCTTGGCCAAGGTGTCCGCGATCTCACTTCCCTCAAGAATGCGTAAGAACTTGTTAAAGTTAGTTAATTTTAATTAAAGTAGTAATTTTAATAACTACTTTAAACAGAGCACATGTTTTCGGAACCTGTGCGCGCAGGTCTGATGTATGGTAGATCTTATTTACGTAACACGCATTGTGGTTCAATATTTATCCAACCCACATCTTAATTATGTTTTGCATCGATGCTAAATGATTTTTAACACTTTCTCTCAAAAATCCTTTTTGAATTGAGTTTATTTCCCTAATCAGAATCATGTGTATAAGTTCGTGGAAGTTTTGAGTAGTCATGACATTTCTATAAACAGACTGCCATACCTGATAATCATTGTTTAGATTAAAATGAAGACATCTTGGAGTATTTGTGGATACATTATCATTCAATACAATATTTCCTTGAGTAAGTATCCATTCTTTGCAGCTGTTATTTAAATTTAAAATACCACACTCTTTTAAACCTAGTATTCCATATTATAAATTGGTATAACACACAAGAAAATTAACAGATCTTTTAAGTTTACCTATTTTTACATACATCCTACATGATTTGTTTACCTGTAAATGACCTTTAGCAGGAATAATATTAACTGGAGAAATATATTTGATCTTAGCATTAATATTTGTAACAAATTTAAGATGTTTAATATATATTGTTGATCCCGAGTCCATAACAAAAGGAAATGTATACCGATAATATATTTATACAATGTTAGTTGTCAGATTTAATTAGAAGACAGTTAATTAATTAGTGGTGTATAAGATGGCAAAAAGACTGGCATTGAATACACAATTTCTTGCGCAGTGGAAGGAATTAAAAAATAATTTTGTTATTACAAATTCTACTGAGTCTGAATGAATATCTTTGCTCAAAGTGGATGGTTGGAGCTCTGGAAGTAAAATATCTACATCTATGTATTTCAAATTTAGGATATGGAGGCGAATCCAATGCTTAGGTGCATTATTTTGATAGTGGAATTCTCTTACAATTCTGAAGTACTTCTTACAGGTGTAGCAGCATGTGTTCGGACTAGTATAAGTTGCTTTACTACCGTTAGGCATTCTGAAGTACTCATAGGGAAGTTTGCAATTAACACCTTGTAGTATTCAGGTTTTAAACAATAAGTGAAACCTTGTAGGATAATTGTTTCACACAGACTGAATTTTCTACCAATTTCTAACTTCTCCCGAATAGAGATATCCATCTTATTCATATTAGTTAAATATAATTTAGAAAACTTTGGAACTTGGATATTAACTAAAATTTCGTAAGAAATTCGACAATTGCATCATATTAGGTACAAAACTCAATCAGTCATTAATGTAAATATTTAGTCATTCTCCTTTCAAGTACTTGGAAATATCTTGTAATTTCCACTCAGCATATTTATTATCTTAAGTACATGCATTTTTTAAATATACTGGCCATGATTATATACTTATCCGTTAATCAGCGTCTTATGCTACAATATTTTTTTCAGCCATAGTTCTTTAACTTAAACAAATGGAATTTCTAGTATCAATTTAAATTTTCGGAATAAAAAAAAATAACATGTAATAAATAAACTCTTTTAAAACAATAATTAAATCATAAACAATAAATTAGATCCAACATTGTTTTTTCAAAAGCAGTTAGAATTTCCTCAGTAATAGCAAAAATAAAAACAACCTATTTAAATACAATTTTCTAAACATAATTAGAAAATAATAATAATAATGATAAATTAATATTTACAAATTTTAAAAAATAATAAATAAACTGAATGTTAAAAATTACTCACTGAACTCTTTATTTATTCAGCTAAGTAGCCATATAACATATATATACATTTGTTTAGTAATAGATATTTAATTTCAATAATAGGAATACTCAAATGCCCAACAGTCTTATCGTGTCCGAAAACCATAGGATGCAAAATTTAGTGTAAATAGTCTTCGCCGTTTTTTAGATAAAATTAGCTTGACCCACAGTGACCCAAAAATGACCAACTAATCGAATTTTTTCGGACATGTAACCTAGCCCACTGATTTTTTCGTGCCCGTAACTCGTAGGATACAAAATTTACTCAAAATCGTTAGAGCCGTTTTTAGATAAAATTAACTTGAATTGGAATTAATTGGAAGTTCTCGAACATGTGACCCAGTTCAATAGTCTCCTAATGCCCGAAAATGGTAAAATACAAAATTTAGTCAAAATCTTTTGAACCGTTTTTTAGATAAAATTAGCTTGACACTGACCCTTGATGGCCCATGATGACCCACTAATCGAATTTTCTCGAACACATGACCTAGCCCAGTGGTTTTCTGGTGCCCCACAACGGTACTTACACAATTTCGTCAATATCGTAGGAGCCGTTTTTAAGATAAAATTTGCATATATATACATAACCACACAAAAGATTTGATCGTATTAGAATATATGATCTAATGCCAAACTGTAGTTTTGTATAAAAATTGTAGTAATGTTAGTAAGTGTTTTATAATGTATGCTTATTTTTGTGTATTTTAATTTTGAAACTGTGTCAGTTATTAAAGAAACTTCAATAGTTCATCTATTTGTTTTCTGCGCTTTCTGAAAAAAATATGTTTTGATTTTTCCAAATAGAATTTTTCTAAACCAGTTTAACGAGAGATATGTATGAAATAGAAATAAATAAACCATCAAAATACTACATGCAGGGATAATTTAACGTTGTTTACTTAACAAAAGAAAATTCCATTGTATTTTCAATGTGTATTAATATGTTATTAAAAAAAACTGATTAGTTCAATTACAATATGTTTTTTAAAGAAATGCTGAAGAAAATTAAAGGATAGAAACTTAGTTGTAATAATTGTTTGTGAATTATTCTTACACATTCACATTTTTTTTCCATAGAGGTGACTGTTATGTTCATTTAAGAATGATAATATTGAAGTTCCCGCGCATTTTGTACCTTGTTTTCTTTTACAACTAATAATCCGGAATCGGATACATATTTTTATAAAATGCATATTTAACTGCAATGTATAGATGGGAAAAACAGTTTGGTTAGCAGGTTATATCGCTAAATCACCTGCTTGGTAATAGGTTACAAACACATATTAATATTGTATCTCATTACCACAGACTAGATTTTGTTGAAAGTTGCAGAACTTTTAATTTTGATGAATTATTTTCTTAAATATATGTAATATATTTCTACAATTTATATTATATTATAGGAAGCTTTTATACTTGAAGAACATTTCTTGGACATTTGGGTAGTATTTTGTATTATTTTTGAACTACTAAAATTTGAAAACAATCTAACCTTTCATTAGAAATGCAGTTAAAATTTATAAATGGCGAAAATAACCTTTCAAAAATAATTAGATTGTTTCTTTATTTATCGCTTTTAAAAGTATTTTTATACGGTAATGGTGATAAAACAAGATTGAATTGCACTATCTCTTTAATAATCAGATAAAAATTCCACCTTCCGGCTACAATATTTTTCTATTCTTTTAACTGTACCCCCTTACCTTTCGTTCGCTCACCATTGAAAGTATGAAATATATCATCAAATAAGATACGAAAATATATCGAGATAAGAGAAAAGGACAAATGATTAATCGTTTTTGATTAAAAATATCACAAGTTACAGTAGTCTGTAAAATTAGTTAACTTTTTAAAGTGATAATTCATATATTTTAAATGTAAAGTTATAAGTTTTTAAGTAAATTTATCACTAACATAAAATCGTATGACTAGTTATTTTGTTACTCTCTAGATAGCTAATTTAATGTGTATTTTAATAAAATGGACCTTTAATAGGTTGTTTTTGAACATAAAAATATAAGTTATTGTAAATTTAGTATTAAATAGAAAAGTATTTTGAACTTTTAGTTTTGAAACTATAATTTATCAATTAAAATATTTGTATTGGAAAATTAGCTATATGAACATTAAAAAAAATTCCAGTTCTTCCAGCTACAATATTTTTCTATTCTTATACCTGTACCCCCTTCCCTGTTGTTCCCTCACAATCGAAAGTATGAAATATGTCATAAAATAAGATATGAAAATATATCGAGATAAGAGAAAAGGACAAAAGATTAATCGTTTTTTATTTAAAATATCACAAGTTACAGTAGTCTGTAAAATTTGTTAACTTTTTAAAGTGATAATACATATATTTTATATGTAAAGTTATAAGTTTTTAAGTAAATTTATCAGTAACATAAAATCGTATGACTAGTTATTTTGTTACTCTCTAGATAGCTATTTTAATGAGTATTTTAATAAAATGGCCCTTTAATAGGTTGTTTTCGAATATAAAAATATAAGTTATTCTAAAGTTAGTATTAAATAAAAGAGTCTTTTGAACTTTTAGTTTTGAAACAATACTTTATCAATTAAAATATTTGGAAAATTAGCTATATGAACATTTAAAAAAATTCCAGTTCTGTTTTCACCATTTTTATTCACTAATAAAATGTCCATTGCATGCCGGCTCAGAATATGTTTTTCAAATTAATTGCATTCTTTAAAATATTGCATAATTGTAGGCAGAAATCCTGCAATTATTTTCTCCCTTTTTTTATACAAAGGGGAAAAAAAGTTTACTAGCTCTAATTTTCCAGAAAAAAATGAAGATTTAATATTTGCATCAAATAAAAAATCTTCAAGCAACATGCGTATAGAAAAATAGTGTTGCTTTTTAGTACTTTCAAAGCCATTGCGAGACAAAAAACTCTCATTAATTTACCCCCATAGCCTATGTTTAGCACGGATATGTGTGAACAAAGATGCCTGATATGCACTCCTTACCCTTCTAACAACCTACAAACACGACCAAAATTAAAAATTTAATTATCCTTCATTTAATTTTTTCATTATAAAAACATGTCACCGTTTCCAATTCCCTTCAATGGATAGGAATATTTATGATTTGGATCAGTTGCACAATCAGTTGGAAGGTTTTAAATCTATACAGTTGTGAACATTTCAAGAGATTGGAATAATATATGATTCAACTGAAATATCAGTGTTCACAATGAAGATTACTCCAACTAATATGAAGATGCTATGTATGTGAATGCAGTTATATCAAGAGATTTCCAAGACCTCATTTTTTCATCTTCTGAGATAGAAGTGCCTTGGCTTTGTAAATAATGGAAAAGAGAAAGACAAGAAGACAAATCTATTCACCACTATTGGTTAGTTGGATAGGGATGAAAGGGAGCGTTGAGTGATTGATAGAAATAAATTTCACGTTGTTTTGTGTTAGTAGTGTCATAATTTTTTTTTAAGAGTGTCTAATAATAGTCTGTTTCCGTGATAATATATGTTTTTGTCTCTTATTTAAATGAAATTTATAAGTTAGAAACTTATTTTCGATAAATTTATTTTCATTTATAAATACATATGTATTCCTAAAATAATGTTCATCTCTACTGCAAAGTTGATCGTTGCATAATCATTAGTTGATCGATACAATGATATATTAATAGCTAAATATATTTTAGAAACTTATTTTGTTACATTAATGGATAAATACATCATGGTTAAAAAAAAAAAAAAAAAAAAAAAAAGTCAACAAACATATTGATTTAACGAAATTTTAATTAGAGTGACTTTTGTTCGTGTAAAACGTAAGTATATCAAAGTGGCAGAAGTGGATACCATATATAACCAAATAGCCTTGAACTAGACACAACATATTTTCGAGGGTTGTTGACAGTTCATACGGTTTGCCACACCAAACTGCTGCAGAAACATCCATCATTTTTATGATATCATTGCACTTCACACAAAGCAACGTAAATCTCTTCAAAATTTGTTTCAAATATATTTACTTTAGAAGTTAGGGCATTCTGTTTTTTGAGTGAAAATATGGATTACGAACCTGCTTTTCTACACAAAATGTTTTGTTTTGATGTACACTACCAGGTTTTAAAGTTTGTGATTTTTTTTCAATAAATAGCCTTGGAATTGGTAATGATAGCTTTTCATTAAAAAAAAAAACATTTTATCACTTTTTAAGCAATGAGCATTAGTAAAGTAATTCTGTTAATGACCTTTTATTCAAATTAATTGTAATGAGTGCAAAGGCCAATTACATTTTTTTATGTTATACTTTACAATTGTGTTTTATGATCCCTCATTAATACAACAGAAAAATTAAAAACGTGTTAAAAAATAATAAGTACATTTAAGGAAATGGTCAATTTTGCAGCTGTTTAAAAAGTAAATGGAGAAAAGAATTATAATTAAAATAATGAAATTTTACTTTATAACTACACATGATTCATAAAATAATTATCACGAAAATGGTTATTCAATTTCTCTTTTTGGTTTGTTTTATTGATATTTGTGACTGAAAGTATTAATTAAAAAACTGTGTTAATAGTCGATTTAAAATATGAATTTTGAAAGTAACATTCATAAACATTGCGAATTAAAATCTGTAAGTATTTTAATTGATATTGTTTTAATGCCAATTGTTCTCCAAATTGCGTATACATATTTTTAGCCAATGCTGACTAGCTCTCTGTGTAGTATGTTTAAAAGCTATATGAAATACAACTTGACGGACGGGAGATAAATTGTCAATGAAAGTTTTTGGCAAATGTAATGGGAGAATGTCTTGATTTTTTTGAAAGATTTAACAGATTCATTTACCAATTTCTAGCTGAAATAGTATATGATATTTAAAAGCATTAATAAATTTTTATTTTAGTTTTGTGATCACTCCCAGATTAAATTCCGTTGTAAATATTGAATATCGCTATACCTAAATATCGAAATTTTGATAACATTCGTATGTAAGCTGATTGATTGTTGTAGGATATAGTAATGTATGAAATGTGAGTTCTACTATTGGAAAATTTATACCTTTTGTTTATTTTAATCTGGGTATAAAGAAATGAAAAAAAAGGTAAACTTTGTTTATAACTACCAGATTTTTTTTTTCTATTATTATTTATGACAGAATTAATAAGGTGTGCATAATTTTAAATTTAACATTTACTTTATATAGAATTATAAATTTTATTCAATTATTCCAGATACCATTTTATAATATCTTTTCTCCCTTTAGCCTATTCCCTGTAACTTGTGAATTTTATTTTTCTAAATGTACGTATACATCCCTAGCACAAGTTATATTATATCTTCTATATTTTTTAATGTTTTGTGCATTAACGGAATGCTTTGTTGGCAGCTTTGATTCAAGGAGATCAACGAAAATGTTAGTGTGTGATACAATTTAGTTTTTTAAAAATTGAATTGATTATTCTGTTGCCTATTTTTAAATTTACATGCATTTTTGGGAAGACAAATTTTTCAGTAGAGTGGAAGCTCTCGCAACTATTTTATTGTCTGCAATGTTTACCTTTTTTTTCTTTTAAAAGTTGTGTCAAATGTTAATTAATAAGCATTGCATTTTTTAACGTACTTTTAATTTTATCGATAAATCTTTGTGTCAAGAAATCTTCAAAAATTAACCAAACAAATATATTTTGTCAAAAATGTGAATATCTGACATATGTAATCACATATCTAATTCTATTTATTTCCCTTAACTGGCTAACGGAAATAATTCGAAATCGAAATTTAATTGAGGCGTAAGATTTCTGCTAATTTCTCATGCATGTTTCTGACAGCAGTAACGGGAAGATATGCTTAAATGCTTAATATTTTAATCTTTGTTAAAATTTAAGATATTTCTTAATTGGAAAATTTAAATGTTATCTGAAGTTGAAAATCCTTATTTTAGAAATACCAAAATAGGCATTTTAAAGATTATTTGGAAATTAAATAATAAAAAATCTCTAAAATTAAAAAGTTTCAGACAGGTTTATTCCTTTTAAAATACTGATATTTTCAGATAAGGATTATTACTTATATATATATTTTTTAATTTAGTATTAAGAAAACTGAAATATATAATAATATTTATTTTACTAAAACGGTGCAAATATAAAAATGTTTTTAAACGTACAAACCCGTCAAAAGATGTTAAAAAGATGTTATACATAAAATGTTTTTAACATCTTTTTACCATCTTTTGACGGATTTTTACGTTTAAAAACTTTTTTATATATATTTGCACCCTTTTAGCAAAATAAATATAATTATATATTTCATTTAAATTTCAAAGTGGACATTTTTAAAACTTATAGTTTAACTATATTTTATATTAATAAAATTTCGATACTGGATTAAAATGGAACGCAATATTATAAAGAGGAGTTATAGATGTGAAAGAATGAAGTTGGACAGATAAATCATTAATATAAGATTCTTACAATTGTGTAGACATCGTGGTTACGTAACTTTCTTAAGTGCAGAAATCGGTTTATTAACGCAGAATTACCAAAGTTAAAGAAGAGACTTGAACTTGGCAGCCTTAAAACTTGCATTAGGAAAAAGTTTAAAAAACTGGATTTTTTATCAGTTAAAATATATAATTTATATTGTGAATTAGCGAAGGTCATGAAAGACAAAGAGTTTGACGATTTTTAAAGAATTATTGTAATGTATAGGACAATACAGAGAGCATCAAAAGAAAGAACTATTTACGTTAATCTTAATAAACTACGTGATTCTAAGTTACAAGATAAGATGCCATTTAACCCTTTTTATCCTGACGGTACTTATAAGTACCACTTTAACCCCTTCGCGACGAGCGTCTTTTACAGAATTTTTAATCTGTCCCGACCGGTTTTTCAAATGAGAAATTTTCACCTAATTGAATTGCAAAAATGCTATGATTAGATAAGGAAAACTTTACAAAAAAAAAAAAAAAAAAAAAAAAAGAAAAAGAAAAAACTGGTGAGAATAATCGAGCATTCTGAGCATCTTATAAAGTAGCTGGAAAATTAATTCAGGATATAAAGGGTTAAAGCCCCAGGCCCTTATGTAAATATCACTGGTAAAGTTATTAATAATAGACTCCATAGGGTACTGGAACTCGGACCAAAACATATATTTAATCAATCGTCAAATTTAAAATCAATTATAACAAACAGATTGTGAAGTTATTACGCAATCAGCACCTATCGAAAAAAGACAAGAAATAAGAAGCATCCAACACAACAATATAAAATATTACTTAAAGAAACAAGCCGTAAACAGGGTTTTTATCATCTTTTGATGAGTTTTTACGTATAAATTTTTTTTTATATATTTGCACTTTTTTAATAAATTATTATATATTTCATTTAAATTTGAAGCTGAACATAACGTTTTAAAAACTTATAGTTTAACTATATTTTATATTAAGAAATCTCTCAGATAACCAAGCATCGAAAGTTCTCAATTAAAGCTTGTAGCTTCTTAACATAAAATATTTGTTAACCTATTGTTTACTTTTAGTTAGCATAGCATTTTTTCCAATCATTTCTTTTTCAATTATGTTTTTTTTAAAATGTGTTATAATTTTTTATTTAATGAAACATATAAAATGTATTTCTTTAATAACCGAATCTGTGTTCTTCAGAAATGAAGTTTTAATTGCTTGAATGTTTAGTCGAATTGCTTATAAGGTGTGAAACCAATAGTGTGGAAATAAATTTAATTATAAGCAATTTCAATATAAATTCAAGCAGTTTAAACTAAAATTTTATTCTGGCCGAATATCATTTCTACAAATTTATAAACTAAATTTATATCAAAAAATAAATAAAGAAATTGTTTGAACTATGTATAATGACACATAATATTTACCTAATTTGAATATTTATTCTATGTTTTATTCGACTAATATGAACTGAGTGACTTAAGACAATAAAGCAAAAATCATTCGTATTCAGAACAAAAATAGTAATATAGTTTGCTTATATAATGTTCATTCATTTTTTGTAAAATCAATAAATTCCATGTTATCTATTAATGAATATTTTATATAACTGCGACATTTACTAAACACTCAGTTTCATCCGACTGAGAAATTTCCTGTTTTACAGTTTCCCAATTTTACCATTTTGGTTGTTTTTGCAGGGTTTTCATAAAAAACCTTTGTTGATATATGAGACTGCAGCAAACATATCCTTTAAAGAAATGGGATGATATTTTTATGGAGGTATTTTATGGCATGTGGCTAAAAATGAGATGGAGAACAACAATCAAACACTCGCAATTGCGATTACAGTGGCCAAATTTCAAAAAAATCAGAAGCCAACAACCAGTTGCTTTAAAAAACTAATTTTAATAGTTAAAATGGCAATATAAAACGAATGGAAGGTATATCAACAAGAAGAACAAATGCGTCTCTACAAGACGACAAAAACAAACCATTTTACTCTGATTACAAAATGTCTAAATATATTCGTTCACAAACGATGAAATAGCGTATCCGCGGCAACAATAAATAAAAGCATGAATACGATACGGAATCTCACGTTTATTTATTTTTTATTTTTTATTTTTATTATTTATTTATTTATATATTTATTGAGATACGTAGCGGTTTCGATTTTATACCTAGAATTTTAAACATTCCAAGAGATAAAAACTGATTCGGGTGTATTCGTGTGAAAGTGACAATAACGGAAACTGAAATTCGTGGTAGATAAAAATGTCACCAAAATGTTCTTTCAACATAAGTGTGGCACGGAGTAGTTTCCTTTGCGTTTCTGTTGATTGCCATTTCTACTGCTAAAATTAGCATATAACGCCAATTATAGCTTTTCACTATGAAGGCAATTTTCCGATGAATATAATTGGGTGTTTCCATTTGCAAATTTAGAAATTATGTCAATGTAACAATTATTGCCTAAACTTTATTATTCTCCATTACCCCATTCTCCAGTACAAGCCGTAAAATACCTACATTTCAAATAGCATCTAGTTTCCTTTAACGATCATGTCACCAGAGACTCATTTACCGGCAAATATGTTGCATGACCATCCTGTATTATATTTTTCTTTTAAAATAAATCGTGAATTATCTTGATTATTTCATCCATCCTTAAGCATGTCACTTCATATTTCTAAATTATCACTACTTTATAATTAAAAATACTAAAGCAGGATTTGTATCGTAACTAATTTTTTGCAATCCTGTATGAGTGATCTTCAGTCTTGCGAAACATTATTTTCTCCACAGACATTTCTGTGTTTAAAAAAAAGCTTAAATATATGCGTGCAAAATTAAAATATCCCGATTAATTATTTTTATTCATCTGTTAGACGCGAACCACTCTGACTATCTCAAGTGTAAAATATGCCTTCAAAAACAAACGTATTTTATTTGTAGTTTCCACCATAACGAAAAAATCAATATATTGGCCTCCAAAAAAGTTTTTTTTTGAGTGGATGATAGGTTATCATGTCATTTTATTTGTCTTTTCCAAACACATAAAAGCTTTCTGGTCTGCTAAAATTAGCATATAACGAAAATTATTGCTTTTTTCTATATAAGTAATTTTGCAATGAAAATAACTGGGTGTTGCCATATGAAAATTTCAAAATTTTACCAATGTAACCGTAATTGCGAAAACTCTACTATTGTTCATTACATCATTCTCCACTCTATACCGTAAAATACTCACATTCCAAATAGCATCTAGTCCCCTTGAACAGTCAGGTCACTAGAGACTCATTTACCGGCAAATATTTTGAATGATCACCCTGTATTATATTTTTCTTTAAAATAAACCTTAAATTAATTATCTTGATTACAGTCGAACCTCGTTAACTAAAACACTCAAGGGAAAACTTTTTTTGTTCGTGTTAAAAGTAGCTCATATTATCGGAACATAAATACATTACATGCAATTGGACGAGGCAATCGGAAAAAGTTCGTGCTAAAAGTAATTCGCGTTAACGGTGTTCGTGTTAACGAGGTTTGACTGGATTCCCTCCATCCTTAAGCAAGCATGTCACTTCATATTTATAAATTATCACTACTTTATAATTAAAAATACTAAAGCAGGACTTGTATCATAACTACTTTTTTGCAATCCTGTGTGAGTGAACTCCAGTCTTACAAAACATTATTTTCTCCACACACATTGCTGTGTTTTAAGGGAAAAAAAGCTTAAATATATGCGTGTAAAATAAAAATATTGTCATTGATTATTTTTATTCATCTGTTAGACTTGAACCACTCAGAATATCTGAAGTATGAAATGTGCCTTTAAAAAGAAACATATTTAATTTATAGTTTCCACTATAACGAAGAAATCAATAAATTGGCCTCCGATTTTTTTGAGTGGATGGTAGGGCATCGTGTCGGTTTAATTGTCTTTTCCAAACACATAAAGACTAGACTTTCTAGTATAATTCCATAGATAAAAAACTTTTTTGGAAAGTAAAATGCAATGACTATATCATTTAAAATACGAATAGTCAGTAAAAAGTTTCAACAACAAGAAAAGAGAGAAATGGTATTTATTTTCACATTCTTTTAAAATTTTGTATTTACTTCTTGTTCCCACTATTGTAAAAGAAATTGTAGAGCAACTGCAGAAAATTTTCCTTAAAGGGATATTTTAAACTCCCGGAAGATATTGTGGAATTTTAAAAGTTTTTAACACAACAGAAAATCTGAAATTTCCCGAGAAGAGAAAGTGAGTATTTTGTTTCCTAAGGAAATACAAATTAAAGATGATACAAAACCCCTTTGGAAACAAAACCCAAATTAAGGAAATAAAATCCCCATCTTCTGAAATTATCATTGACTCTATCTAAGTTAAAATTTACTTTAACCTCAAAACCGAAATTAAAAAATATAAAAAATTAAACTCATGGAAATTGAAAAATTTTGAAGACACAAATAAAGACAAATGACAGAATTACAGTACAGTTATTGCTTAACATAGGTCCAATATAAATAATGCATAACATACTTCATATAGATTTTAGACTATATGTAAACTATACAAACAAAATGCCTTGCTATATCGGAGTTTAATTTTGGTACTTTGGTTTTTAGACTACTCTGTAATATTCGTGTTTTTCAAAAAGAATTTTTAGTAATTTAGTGAGATATTAAAATAAAATATATTTACTGCAAAATACAATAAATTTCCATTTACAGTCATGAAAATAAATTATCCCTCTACCAACTATCAGAAAATATGTGATTGGTTATAACATCTACTAATTAACGTTATACTTAAATTATGCTTAGAAGATCTTCTACATAGATAAATTCTACTAATCTTGAAATTTTTCAACACCTAATTTTGACATCATGTTTGGATTCTTGGGTAGTTTTTACATTCAGATTCCAAATAGGAAGTCATTCGGTCAAGTAGTTTTGGATATTTTAAATTTAAAATCTGGGAATTCCTACTGTTAGATTAATTTTTAATGTCGCATAACACATTGCAATACGGTAGGCTTTTTAAGCATAATTCGAAAACTACTTGGCCAAATGATCTGTATTTATGTATTCGTACATTTGAAAATTCTAGCAATCGATTCTTCTTTTAAATCATCTGATACATTTAATATATATATATTTTTTTATTATATTAGTTAAAAAAAATATTTATTGTTTGAAATTATTTTGTGTTTACGTATAAATGCGTAAAAATGCTATGATTTTTATTTACAGAAATGATTATCTAGAAGCTTCAATTATGCAGTATTGCAGTTCATTAAGCAAAAACCTAAATTTAGAGTTATTCAAAAGATTACCCGTATTGCCGCAGGATTTGCAAGTACTAGAAATCGATTAATTATTACGAATTCAAAAATGTAAACATGCAAAATTGTTAAACTACTTCACCTTAATATGTACTGTTGGTATCCAAAGATAATTTTTTCGAAGAATCCAAATACGATGCAAAAATTTGATGCAATTTGTGTATGTAGACAACCCCTAACGAAAACTTAAAGTTTTACCTGCATTGGTAGACTTATTACTAATCAATTGGTACCTGTAGATCAGAATTAGGTTTAAATTTGTTTTTTACAACTGTACTATATATATAATAGAAAATATTCGAAAAAGTAGAGAATTTTCATTTCTTTTAAATTTGTTTATTTTATGTATTTTATAGATTTTTTATTTTTTGATTCGTATAAAAGATTTTGAGGCAATCTTTTGTGGAAACAGCTGGATGTATATAAATTTAAAAGCAAAGAAATATTTCCTACGTGATGCCATTTTTACTCTGACGATTTATACTCTACAGACTATGTTAATATTCTATCCATGAAAAGAAATACCGAGGTGATCGATTGTACCTTTTCCCAGTTACATATTCAAAATAAATTCTACATTTGTCATAAAATCTATGATATTTTCTTTTCAAAATACGAAGATGATATAGTTGGTTTTTGAAAAATATAAATTTAGTACACTTTTAAATCTTTTACTTTGGCTTTTTTGGATTTCTATCTGACATTGGAAAAATTTTTAGCTTGTGATTTAAATCCTGAGTAAAATGTATGTATTAATATTTCATTGCAATGCTAATTTATAAACATTAAACAGTACATTTTAAATACAGAAAATAAATAAAATGATAAAAATCTCAAGCATTAAATGAGTATTACGAAGTGAGCTTTACAAGTGACACAAAATAATGCCCCAGCCGGGATTCGAACCAGGAAGCTTTGCTTTAAATTGTTAATCGTCTACCGATTAAGCTACCTGAGACGGCAACCGGCGGCCATATTTTGCTCAGATAACCTTATTGGCAATAGCAGCTGCTCTGCCACGTAGACAATTTAACAGTATACACCGCAGGCAGTAGAACTCCATAAAAAAAGTAGATAAGAAGATATCCTATTACTTTTTTTCTGAATCATACTGATTAGTACATATATCTTATGAACTGAATTTTTCCCAATAGAAAAAATAAATTCGTAAGATACCTTCTGTTGAGCTTTCCATGTGGCAAACAATATGCTATTACCAATAAGGATATCTGAACGAAATATGCCCGCGTGTTGTCGGATCAGGTAGGTCCGACAGGTAGAGCATTGTCAATTTAAGTCAAAGGTGCTGGGATCGAATTCCGGCATAGGCATGTTTTCGTTCATTTGTATATATTCAATTCTTATCACTAGAACTACCAGAAATTTTACTTAAGTTTTTTAAAATTATTTCGCACCAGAATTTTTATTTAAAACTAATTAACTTATTCATTTAACATATTTCTTTGAGTTTTCTATTTAAGTTATTTTTAAGGAATGAAACCTTCAAAATGACGGCTCGTGGTAGTTCCAGTGTTAATATATCTTTACCAAACAGTATGATTGAGAAAAAAAATCACAGTGTAGTAAATAAGTGTCATAATAGAACAAATTAAACTAAAAATGACAAATGATTTAAATAAAAAGAAAAATGCCCAGTTAAACTGAAGGCATTGAGCTCACAGGCTATTCACAATAATTGTATATTATACTCTTATTTCAAAGAATAATGCCCTCAAAAAATAAAACAATCGACAATAAATTAAGGGGGGGATAACCCCCCCTGTTCCCCCCCTGTATACTTAAACAGCGAACCGTCAACACTAACCAAGGAAGCGCCTTATCACAATGAAACTATATACAAAATTTGAAGCAGATCAGATGATTCTGTATGAAAAACCAATTTATCTAACTTAAGGAGGGGATCAGCCCCCCCCCGTTCCCCCCTTTATAGTTAACCAATGAACATCCAAACTAATCAGGGAAGCGCCTTATCACAATGAACTTATATACAAAATTTGAAGCAAATAGGATGATTCTGCATGAAAAACCCATTTATCTAAATTAAGGGGGGAATTAGCATCCCGATCCCCGCTTTATACTTAACCAATAAAACCCCAAAACTAATCAGGGAAGCGCCTTATCACAATGAACCTTTAACCAAAATTTTAAACAAATCAGATATTTCTATCAAGAGTTATCGCGTTACGTACATACGTATATACGTACATACATACATACATACAGAACGGGCGAGCACATTAACTATCAGGCTTTGATAGCCTGTGAAGTAAAAATATCCAAACGCCCTAATTATTCGAGCTAATAATGTATTTTTAAGATGGTCATAAACAATTCTTATATATAAGTTTCTACCTACCGGAGCAATCAAAGCATCGTAATATAACGTACTTATTTCAAATTTCCACTTGAGATTGAAGTTAAGGACAACTATCAAACTATAGTACTTTTCACCAACGCTGGCGTATGATCTTCATTCACCTTCACGGCATGGGAGAGTTTTTCTATTGTAACGGGTTCTAAATTCCCCAGTAGATTAACTTTTTTCCCACTACATTTGAGGTTGTTTCAACCCCATCTCTCAACCCCGCTCACAAAACAGAAGTGAAGTGGAGAAAAAGAGATATCTACGATTTCCAGAGAAACCACTAAGGGTCACTATGAAGGGCAAGCGTCTATTCTAAAAAAATGAAGTATAACACATATACAGTTACACACAGAAATTTTCAAAGGGTAATATATTTTTTCCAATACTAACAAATGAAAAAAAAAAGAAAAATATCGTTAAAACTATACCAATAATACAAAAATAGCTATGTAAATCAAAAATAGACAGTGGGAAAGAAAAATTAGGTCAGAGATGGAACTAAAGATAATACGGATTGTTTTTGAAGTTTCTAAACATAAGGAACGCTTTTTAGAATCGTGAATGTCTCGGAAGTGTTATTGTATTTCCGCTCTTGGTTACATCATATTTTCTGAGATTAAGAGTCATCTGTTTCTTACAGTGTATCTATCTAATAAGCCAATAAACAACGATAAGAAAAAAAGAGTGTGGAAAAAAATTAAGACAAACTATGCAAAAACGTGCCAACAATTACCCCACTTCACCTCAACTTCATGTGTAGAATTTCAGAAAAGTATGGGCCTGAATTGATTAATGATGAAATGTCCAAGCTACGTTTCTTTGTGAATGAAATGTTGATTTCTCCTTATAGAATAAGGAAATATGAACATTTCATTCACAAGCAAACCGTAGCTTGGACGTTTTCTCTCTAATTCATTCAGGCGCATACGTTTCTGAAATTGTATACATTTTGGATAGACGTTGCATATAAAAAAATAATAGATATCAATACTTTATTCATAAAGAAAAAAGTCAGGAACTGAGTTACATTTGTTTTTGCTCTATATATACATAAAATAGATATAATAAGTTTTCTAACATACTGCTAAATTTAACTTATAAAATAGAACACAAAGTATTAAATTAAATTTTAGTAATGTTTTTAAACACATATGTAACGAGTTTGAATTTCTGAAACATGCTGACATGGGCTAAAATATATAACGAGTTTATGTGATATTTTGAGCTTTTCAAATCTAAATCTAATAGTTTGGGACTATCAGGAATTCGATGTAAATATAAATACAAATATTTCATACAAAATAAAACTCTCAAATGAAGTAAATAAGAATATAAATGAAAATAAAACTCATAGTCCATCGACAGCGGAGGGTCAGAGTGCAACTTTAAGATGCGTCAATTCTACGTCTTAAACCAGTTGAGCTCTGATACAGGCTTTCCACCAGTTCAAAAGACACTTAAACATATATATCCACTTGTGATACTACAGATTAGCTACGAAATCCAGTTTTACTCGTCACAAGAGAAGCTCCAATATAAGATACTAGGTTCTAGTATACCAGATACTGATCCTAGCTTCCTGATACTGATTCTGACTTCTCATACTAAACGTAAATTCGAAGCTTATATATCCCCAGTATCGATTGGCAAGCTACAATAATTTGCATAAATATCGATAGAAAACAAAAACTCACAATTTCCGAGATTCACACAACATCCGTCGAAGGTTAAAGAAATAGAGCCTTGATCAAATTTTACGCACAGTTGGTGGACAGTTAGTGGCAAAAATTACGATCTCATTCGAAACATCGCCTACTCACATGATCAGAGTAGTCGAACCGTCACAACTTAAATCCGTTTATGATTTGTGTTTGAAGTACTAAATTAAATTTTGCATTTTATACATTATTATATTTTTTGCTTTCTCTTTTTACACTTTCCTTGTCACTATCGTAATATCCCAAAACAGAAGAACGTATGTTTCATAGTACGTGACAAATGTACATTTATTGACTTCTAACAGCTGTCGCATCTAATGTATCACGACGATAAAATACAAAAGATAATTTATACTTATCTTCTCCTTGAAAATGCATTTCTTCCTGTAAAATAGAAGTATTTGGGTGATTCACAGAATGATAACATTTAGCTTTACATAAAAATCCTAACGTCAATATTTAAAATCAGTAGTCGTATGACATAAAAATCGAAAAAATGTTCTTTTATATAGGTATAATAAGAAACTATTTTACTTTTAAATGTATTCCAACTGTCTTTAAAAATGATTTTACATTACAAGTATCTTAAAGCTGCTTCTAATTAAAGAAAGAAATGTAGATTTTTGTAGAATATTAAGATAAATGATTTAAAATAATTATGTGTGACTTGATTTCAACGATTTACAATATTGGTTATAACTGTTTAGCAGTTGGAAAATACATGTAAAACTCTATCGTGATTTAATCTAAAATACATTGCATTGTTTTCAGAAAGGAAATGTATTAATGTATTTTTCATTTACATAAAATGTTTATTGTTATATTGCTTGTTTTGTATTCATATGACTGTTTTGGTATGATTTACAGGTGGTTTAGGACTGATCATAACTGTAATTTTACCTTACAGCCACGTGTTCATTCGGTGTGCATGAATACAAAATCTTAAAGTATAAAAAAACTGCTTTACTCCATAAGCAGACTTTGAGAACCAAATTAATATCCAACATTCGGTGAATGAACAAGTGTGGAGAGTCATGAGTTTGTGAACGTTTTAACATTGTTATGAGAGGTACTTTTAACATTTTATTTGTAATTTTTCTCCGGAGTGAAAGTGCGTCCAGGCCAGGATTCGAACCAGAACCCTCTTGACGTAAGCTGCCAATACTCTACAAAGTGAGCTATGCTAGAAGAATATGGAGAACACATGGTGGACATATGTTGTAGCCTTCCTTGTATCGACACTTTTTCACTCACTTGGAAATTCACAACTCATGAATTTTTACCAATTAGTTTAATTCTGTTAAAATTACTCAAGTACTTCTAATATTGTTTGAATACATTTTTCTTATAAATTCTTATATGCAAAATTTTGTGTGTATATCTGACATCAATCTCATACGCTTAGCAACATAGATATTTGCTACGTTCTTGATAAATAAAAAATAAAATATACGTAAGGCACTCTTAATATATATATATATATAATATATGTAACATATTAAAATATTGAAATTATCTTATTTACTCTAAATTTACCCATTTAATTTTACTCTATTTCGTGTTAAATGCTATTATTATTTTACCTTTCATAAAATATAATTGATATTTATCACGTGTCTTTTATTTTCCTTTTTGACATTGCGCCAGAAAAGTAATTTCTGAACTATAAACATTTTATCATTTTATCATGAGTCAACCTAATTATCCTCCGATAAAATAAATAAGTGACTGCAACGAGGAGATGAAATTGAACACGTGTGCCGGTAAAAGTATTTTTCTACATCTGTGAAATACTCGTTAAAAAACTGATGACTTTTTGTGAACTCTAAAGTTCAAGGCTCAGTGACGTAGTACTTGATTTTGATGTTACCCATCTTAGAACTAAATAAAATCAGTCTCTATCTAGCTCTCTTTGACTAAAGAACTGCAGAAAAATTCTCTGAAAAATTAATTGTTCTAACTAATAATAGTTTAATGTAAATTTAATTCTTTTTCTTTTTCTTTATTAAATATAGTGTGCATCAACTCAATTGTGTTTTCAATCAGTTAGTGAAATACACTGGTATTTATGGATATATCGAACCATATAAGATGGATTACGCGATACTCTGATATGCAATGTATTACTGATGTTCGCCGTGGACTTAACAGGTATGAGAACTTTCATTACCTATACTAACTGTTATGAAAGATAAAAGATTCATTTAACATTTATGAGAAGCCCCAATTGCCGTAGTTCACAATTTCTAATAAGTAATATTTCCCTTTGCAAAATTTTCCCTTTCTTCGGCGACCATGATTTTTTTTCTCTTATTATGCTTTCAATGTGTTCCTTTAAAAAAGTTATATTATACTTGTTCGGCACTATTCTAGATTTCTTCCGAAGCTTTTGATTTCCCGCGTTCTGTGAACTGCTTTACGCCATTTTTTTTATTCGTGTTCTTTAAACCGAATGAAGATTTTGAATGCTTGGAACTATATCTACGTCAGGGATTTTGTAAATGTGCGCTGTGCCCTTAAATTCTGTTGCACGAACCTGGGAACTAAGAGTTTGTGTGTTTCTTCTAAAGTTGCTGCATCTTAGAATTGAAACATTACTACTGGATCATACGAATTAATATTTTTAAGTATAATTATGGACTTCTGTAATCTAAATTGAAGATGTTTTTCGTGGTAGGTAGTCCTACATAAATTGTTGATTTAATAAAAGCATTTCGACGACGATGTGTTGTATGTATATTCGATGCTGGGAATAACCTCATGGAATGAATATCCAAAACTTCCAAAACATCACGACTGCTGTGCTATGCCAAATTTACATGTTTTTCTGAACTCAGTTGGTGCTATTTCTAAATGACATTCCTTTCAGTAGATCGATTCACTGATTTATATATTTTAGATGTCACTATTAACATCTCCTGTAGAAATATATATAACTACTATCTTGCAAACAACAGTATTTTTTCCCGTTGCTTATTACGGAAAAATGAATGCAGTATGCTACGATTATGTCCCGTTCTATTTTTTTTATTTGAATATAATACAAATTTGAATGAAATGAAATGTATTACATAATTTTCTTTATCATTTTCTGTGGTGTTTTGCCATGATTATTTCAGACGATTTTTTTTTTTGTATGGCTTATAATTTGTGGATTTTTTTATGTACTATATCTAATTTACTGTATTTTAGATAATTTAAATTGTTAGCAGTTTGAAATAATATACACAAGCATACGTTGTCTTTATTTGTTACATAAAGCTTTAAAGGCATTTTTAATAATACTTTCTTTATTACCTCATAATCATTAATAAATTTCATATATTTTATTACTTCATAGTTATCACACATACATTTAATTAAATGTTTTAAAGTTTCCATTTATATATTTTGTAAGAACAATAAAAATAATAATACATATTTTATACAAAATCTGCTTCTTAGATATTCTTAGATATACCGATAAGAAAAAAATATATATTGCTAAACACTAATCGCACTTTAAACTGAATGTTATTTTTTTCTAAGTAGAGATTTTTAAAACATATATTGCTTATTAAAAGATCATTCATTAATTTAATTAATTCGAAAAAAATAATTGCTCAATTAAAGTTAAATACAATGAAATTTTATATAAACAAATTCCGCAATCATCTCCAGCTCCATGCTGTTTCTTGAACAGTAAAGTTTAAATCATGGAAGCATTCCCTTCATTCTATTTATGCAAGTTAAAGACAAAATTACCTGACAATATATGTGCATGTGTAATACTATCTTTTCGGTTCAATTGCTTATAAGTAACTGAAAAACATGTTTGAAGATTCACATGGAAATTAATACGAAATAAACGGAATTCAAATTAGGTTATAATTTCATTATTATTAAGGTGCAACATAAAACTTTGTGATTAATTTTTAAAAAAATCACGGTAATTATCCACCGTTATTATGTACGCAGTTGCCATATATTTTTATATAAAAGTTATTTTAGAAGAAAAGGAGTATTCAAAAAAATATTTAAGAATAACTAAGACAATTAAGATACATAAACGCAATAATGAACAAGCGCACTAAATGCTAAAAAAAGTTCAAATGTGTCGGCCTTATGAGAAGAGTATATAATTTGATATTATGGCATTAAATGGTCTAGTAGCTACATATTATAAGTAAATGGAGCGTAGAAAACCAGTTACATCATTATTTATTAAATATTTCATCGTTTGTACACATTTTAATGTTTGTCCTTAGGTGGTATTTCATATTTTTTGCAATATGATCCTAATAATTATTTTTTCAAAATATATTAAACTTACTGTAATACATAAAAATCTTTCTCGTTATATAAAGTAATTCAATTTACTTTTCATGTGTGGCGATTTATATTTTACTCTATATCATCTTTTTTTGAAAATAATAATGGATTACAAAAGAAAAATAATTTTCAATATATCCTTAAAACGCTTATTTTGTATTAACTTCTATGTTGTTAACATTATTATCGTTACATTATGCAATTATTGTTTTACAGAATAGTGTGTCAAAATAAAACATTTTCAGGGTTTATTTGTTTCTTTGTATAATAAGTAAATTACAAAAACTTATTAATCCAAAAATGAATACTGATATCTATTTTACGTGCAATAAAAATGTTCCTCAAAATCTTAAGGCGTCATATCTTTTCAAGCTATTTTAACCGTTTAATGCTCTATTGCGCGTCAGTTAACCAGGTTGGGTGATTAATTTTATCTTTCATTCAGATGACGTCAGTTTAAAAAACAATTTTCAAAATAAACTCGGTTTTTGGTTCATGATATTTGTTTGTAAAATTTTAAGCCATTCACAATTATGTTACATAAGACAATAACATGTTTTTAAGAAAATAAATTAAGATTATAAAAAAGGATTAAAATAAAAAAATGTTCCGTTTTCTTCATTAAAATATAGTATAAATACATTACTGTATTTTTTTTAATTTCATTCTAAATGTGTAATATTTTTTTCCGTAGTGAATATTTTTCTACTACATTCTCGCTAGTGAGTATTTCTTTAAATGAAGGAAATTCAAAAATTTCGTTAATTCTAAACCTAATTCCGATATACTAACCTTGTTGCATGCAATAACTGTTAAGCTGGGCTTCCAATTTTGAAGGCTTAATAAATTGCTTCTCAAATAGTTTTATTTAGCTGAATGCTCTAATCTACAAGGTGGCCATAATTAAACTGGCGGTACTCAGAGTGTTCTGTAGCGCGATCTTTTGTAGGAAGATTAAACAAGACGGTGGACAAAGGATTCCGCGAAAAAAAGATAGTTCCAAAAGTCACCTCCAGGGGAACATGTGGCGCTTTGTATTCGAAAAAGAGAGTTTCAAAAAAGAAGAATCAATACTGAAATAAAATTACGGTTTATTTAGCACATCCAACTCAGGTTCGATGTGGCCACCGTTTTTGTGGACCACATACTGCAGTCTGTGCACAGCATTTACAACAGCAGAAAATAACATGTCTGCAGGAATCTCCCGTACATTTCGCGATATGTTATCCTTCAACGTATGTAGCCAGGTCCTGGATACCTCCGTGATAGACCTTGGACTTTAGGTAACCCTATAGCCAAAAGTCGCAGGGTGTAAGATCAGGGGACCGAGGTGGCCATGCAGTTGGAAAACAGCGGCTAATGACTCTTTCTGTTGTGAATTTTTGTCGTGGAAGCTGCTGTATCCGAAAAGCATTATGTGGAGGGGCTCCATCTTGCATTAAAATTATTTTCTCCCTGACTTTGCTGAAGTGCCGGAATAACAAAGTTGTTTAGAATTTGGCGATATTTGTCTCCGGTAACAGAACAAGTTACAGGTCCTGTCGGAGTAATGTTCTCATAGAAGAATGGACCTATGATCATATCTGCTGTGAAACCACACCACACAGTTATCTTTGGTGAATGCAAAGGAATTTTCTTGAATGCTCTTGGTGACTTGTTATCCGAAATTCGGCAATTCTGGGTATTTACAGTTCCATTCAGGTAAAAGTGGGCCTCGTCTCCCGATATGATTTTCCAGGTTCAAGCATCATCCAAATCCCTTCCGGCAAGAAAAGTGAGAGAAAAAGTCATTCGCTTATCGTGGTCGGTGTGACGTAACTCTTGTACACGGCTGATCTTGTACGGATAGAAGTGGATAATCTTTCGTAGGATTTTCCATTCCGTACAATAAGGCATATCCAAATTCCGAGCAATCCCACGAGCGCTGGATGTTGTAGCAATATTGTCTGGTGCTCTGTCGACAATCGCCGTTGCCACTTCTTCGATTGTATCCTGTTATACGGGTTTTCGTCCTCTGCCTCACTGAACATTTAGAGAACCTGTTTTCTCAAACTTCTCAACCATTGCTTTTAAACCATTAACTGACAAAGGATCGTTACCTTTACGCATTTTTGTGGTTTCTAAAAGCACGAAGAGCGGCTGGCGCATTGCACTGGTTGAGGTAAAAGAATTTGAATAGTAGAGCTCGCTCAACTAAAGAAGGAGACATGAAAGATAACTTTCAATAAAATTGCTTCTAACAGTAGCACATTACCTTTTAAAGCCGAACAAGCTGGTAATGGGCCAAAAGATGTAACGTGAAATTTGAATAAAGAACTTGAATAAAGCTGCTGTTGCTTTCTTTGGGGCTCTGTAAGTGAAATTGCAGATAAAGAAACTTTAGCAGTGTTTATGTAAATTTTTAGCTTTTTATAAACTGTTATCATTTTGAGCTTGGATTAAATTGCTAAATTCGGTAAATAAACGGTAATTTTATTTCAGTATTGATTCTTCATTTTTTTAAAACTTTCTTTTTCGATAACAGCGCCACATATTCGCCTGGCGGTGACTTTTGGAACTATGTTTTGCGGAATCCTTCGTCCCCCGTCTTGTTTAATCATCCTACAAAATTTGGCGACATTCTCGCAATTAGATTGCGCTACAGAACACTCTTACTACTGCCAGTTTAATTATGGCCACCTCTTACTTCATTATATTAGACAGGTGCTTATTTTATCTCTTTTTCACATGACGTAGGTATCAAATAATTTCAAAATAATCTCGTTTTTTTCACAGCATTAAAAATTAAATATGCAATTTATTCATAATAATGTTTCCCAAACTGGTGAATTTTTTTTCACTGAAAGTGAGTTAAGGTTTTCAACAAGCATGGAAAAAAAAATTCTTCCATTTTCGTCGCTTAAAAAATAATATTAATACATAACTGTGTATAATATTTCCTTTAAAATGCTTAGTATTTTAGTATACTTTAGTATCTATTCTCTAATGAAATTGTATTTTGCTCTCTGTTTAGGGGATCTAGACACAAACATAAATAAATACGATTTTTAAAGAGTAACAATCCTCCCAAACATCTATGAGACCAAATTACTCTTGTCGGTTAAGTTAGTGAGTTGTTTAATAAGGTATACATGATCGAAGCGTTTTGCTTGTAGTTGGGAATGTAAATTTTTTTTCTAAAAGAAATTGTTAATTAAAAAACCTTTCGTGGTAAACGTGGTGAATATTTAGCGGAAACTGCAAAGTATGAACTGTTAGAAAAGAAATCAGATGTTAATTTATCATTATCTTATCCCAAAACTATTCGAAGTAGATGGTGTCTGTGCCAGACATTAGGACCTCGGTCAATAGAAGTAGTCATTACAGATGACACATATACATAAATATTATAATTTTGGATCGAACTCAAACTTCGAGCTGTTTTAATTATCTTATCTTATACGTTCATTTCACCAATGAACTCAATATACTGCCTCATTTATCTACCATATCTATATTATAAAGGGCAATGTGAAACGAAGACGTCATTTTGGAGTGATAACACTTGACGATGAAATTTCGGTTTTGCAATTTTTGCTAAAGCATTTTTTTAAGTTTCTAAACATCGCACATTTTCAATTTTTACACTGTTATATAGCAAAAGATTATCTATATTACAAAGTACAATGCTTAACGCTAAAGTCATTTTGCGAATGGCAACACTTGACGTTGAAATTTCGGTTTTGCAATTTTTGTTACTGCAATTTTTAAGGTTACTAAACATCGCACATTTTCTATTTTTGCACTGTTATATATAAAAAAACTTCTTTTAAGTGCAATTTGTTTGAAAAACTGTATCTTAATTGACTGATTTATTACGATTTTTAAAATAAGTTTCAAGCATGACTTTTTCCATTGCGTGCATCGGTCCATTGTGAAAGGATAATAAACAATTTGTACTTAATAGTTCAGCAGTTGTCTCCGGCTATTTTTCCATGACGAAATTAAAACTCAATCAATCAATAAATAAAATAATAATAAGGTAATAAAGTAATGAAAAAACAAAACAAATTCAACATATAAGTAATCGAGCAATTTCAATATTTACATTTTTATAATTTTTACATTAAATTTTTATTTGGGGAAAATATGTATTTTTAAACATAATTTGTATGAAAACTGTATCTCATTTTCCTGATTAAAAAGCTAAATACATTTTAATTGAATTGTAAAGGCGTTAAAAAGCTACAGCCCAAATCAAAATTTAAAAAAAAGGAGGAAAATGCAATAAATGAATAAATAAATAAAAATAAGGATTACGAAAGAAAAAAAAAATAAATGAAGAAAAAGGTGAATCGGGTGCTTTCGTAAGATAATGTTATGGTCAGCATTAAATTTTCTGTCTTACTTTCATACCTTTTTACCCTCTGATTTTTTTATAAACCCTGAATTATAACAGGAACTCACATAGACAATCGAGTTTACATTGGAAGAATAAATTTGATTCCTTCAGATTCTGAATATCCTTTTAATTTTAACAGAAGACATTTAGCCATCTTTTTCGATGACAATAAATAAAGCTCAAGGGCAAACACTTGAAAATGTTGGCATCTATTTGTCAAAAGCAGTGTTTAGACATGGACTATAAGGCGTTGCATTAACCAGAGTGACATCTCAATAAAACATTAAAAATTGTTGTATAACAAATAATTTGAATCAAAATAATATTATGTACAATAAAGTGTTGAAGTAAATAAAGCATCAATATGTGATGTGGAGCTAGATGTAGTTAATAGGTTAATGATGTAGTTAATGGAGAATAAAAATATATACATATTATACTAGGTAAAATTCTATTAAATATGTCGAAAAAAATTAAACTAAAAATAAAATATTTCATTATATTCACTGAAAAGACTTAAAAATGCATTCGATAGAAATGCTGAAATCAAAACTTTGATTTCACCATTTCAAAAATTTGATTACGTCAAACGTATGGAATAAAATTCTTTTATTAAATTTTGATGCTAATCTTACGTAATCAGGTCCCTGACAATGGATAATGTCACACATAGATGATGTGGTCAAAAATATCGTTTAATGTTAATAATAATCTATATTAGAAACCAAACACATGTCTGGTTATTTCTGGTGTCATTTTGATGGTGGAAAGTAATTTCAATTTCTACACCGGCAAATTGGAAAGAAATGCAATTTCTTTGTAAATTGTATTTGGATATACTGATTTTTTACAGTTTTTAAAATAATTTCCAAGCATAAATTATTTTTTAATATATCTATCACGTGCAGCCCGACTGCGAAAGATTAATATGTTTGGATTTAAAACAATATAAATAGTCTGGCATGTATTCCAGACTAATATTACAGGACGAAATTAAAACTTCATCAAAATATAAATATAAATAATAATATAATATATATAAAATACAAATTTAACAGACGTTTTCTTGTTCGTTGTTCCCAAAAAGATGAGGGGTTGTATCAAATATCTGTTGATTAGTTCCAAAATAGCGTACACAATATTGCACGTACTACTATATTTTGATACAACCCCTTATATTTTTGCTTCCTTTTGGGAACAACGGATTTCGAGCTTATTCTATCGACGATAATTTTCAGAATTTTAAGTTATGTTTTTGAGACTTTCACAAAAGTTGCTCTATACACTTAGCTAATACATTATGCATATTATATTTTGATTGCATTCGCGCATGCAATCAAAATTGCATGCGCTTGCGCAGTGAAACATTTTTTAGTAAACCAGCTCATTTTTCATCCAATTTTTACTATTTTTTAATTCGGATTGCAGAGTATTATGTACAATGTTGTTTGTCATATTTTCTGAAAATAACTTTTTTTTATATGAAGAACTCTGCAAATTATAAGCAAAAAACTAGGCGAAATTTGGGACTGTTTTTATAAAAACCTTAATTTCTCTACGAGCATACATGCTATCCTCATAAAAATGAATACAGTATATTATAATAAGCCACTTATTAATAATCTCGAGTTTGAACGCCTTTGCTACATTAGTTTTTACAGGGTTATCCAAAAGATATTCGTTCTCTTTCAATTTGTTGACAGTCCCCTATGGGGTTTCGTGAAAAAATCATCGCGGAAATATATAACCTATACTATACTGTTTACACACCTGCAGTTTCAGGTTAATTTCTCATGTATTTTTCTAGATAGTTAACAAAACGTATAAAATCGCAAAGTGAACGGTCACCTTTGGCAATATAGTGTATATAAAATCCTAATGAAACTATTTTATGAAACGACTGATTAAACGAATAAAACGAATGATTAAAAAAAAATATACTTGCGTAATTTGTATAACGTTGACGGCAATGAAAGTTTAGTATGTCGTCACTTACAGAATGCCGTTGTCTGGAAGAAAGTGTATGTTGCATTTATAGTTATTTTACAGGGTCGCAAAGAATACGAATGTATGAAAGGAATATATGTTAAATGAATGGTTTGTAGAATACTGACGGTAATGAAATTTTAATATGCTGTTACAGCCATGTTGTTACCTACATCAACAGTAGAGTTTTTCCCTCGAAGAAGGTGTATATAATATTTACAGCTATTTTACAAGATCGCACAAAAGAATACGAATATATGCGAATATATACTACTGTCATATATTTTTTTCTTTTTTGTTTTATCAATTCAAAATACATTTCAAGTTAAGTATAGCACCATTTTCACTGACACAAACTTTTCACACGTACCTTATATACGTACTTTTATGTTTAACCACCATGAAGACAAATAAAAAAAAAAAAATTCTATTTAATTTCAAAAAATGGCATCAATAAAGTTATAATGCGTAAAGATAAAATATACCCAATATACAATATTATCGTGAATAACATTACATATGGATTTTTATTCACTTAAAACAGAAAGTGCATGTGCAGAAATACTTTTACCGAAATTTAACCTTCATATTAAAAAAATATACATCCAAAAGCCATGTTTCTGAATATTTTTCATTCTTTTTCTTTCTTTCTGATACAATGGATGCAATACGATTGTCACGATTTTTATTGCCAGTTTTATTTTTTCTGAAATTCCATTGCTTTCCATCCATTGTTTGGATGTGTTCACAACGGAATCGTCACACGGGGTTTTATTATATTTGAATAAATGTGTATTGAAATTAATATTAAATGATGCAAAATAATGAATGTAAAGCATTCATCAAAAAGTAAGGATTTAAATAATTTCTGATACAATGCCTAATCCTGTTGTCGGCTTGCAAGATAATAATTTTATTTTTTGAAAAAAAATTGAGGTTGGTTAAATGAATGGGATAAATTGCATGCATTAAAATCAGATGAAAAAGAAATATAGATCTTATTCCTGGAAAAGGTGGTATGCTATCAAAAGAAAATTCTTTGCTTTAAATAGTAATTATATTTTGTACTTATATTGACAATATCATAATAGATTGTTTCACGTAAAAAAAATTAAAAAAAAAAAAAAAAAAAAACATATAAATAAAGCGCTTTTCCAGCTAGTGGCAACTGAACCAAAGTGCTCATCTATGCCTAAGATTATGTAGATATATATTTATGTAAAAAATTATTTCAGTTAAATTAATTAATGATCCCGTGTAAAATATTTTCTGTTCATATAATTGTGAATTTTTCTCGTCAAGTATAATTCATATATATTATATATATTCATAATATCTATTCATATATTCATATTCATAGACAAGAAAATCTCAATTATATGAACTGTATATATTTTACACGTGATCATTAATAAATTTTAATACAGACCGAACCATTTTATACATAAATACATATCTACATAATAATAGTAAGTAAACAATAACAGTTAGTAACAGTAAAAGTATTTCTGCATATGTACTTTATTTTATAAGGGAATAAAAAATCATATTTACTGTGAGGTTACGAGAATATTGTCTATTGGGTATAATTTATCTTTATGCATTACAAATTTATTGATGCCATTTTTTAATTCAATTAAATGGAACTAGAATTTCATATATATATATATATACAAATGGTGCTCCAAAATTCAACCGACAAGTTAAGAGGTGTAATAGAAAGCATTAATCGGATGAAAACTTACCATAGAACATGAGGTCACAAACCTCGTTGAGAGGGTGAAAATCGAGAAAAACGCATGCAGATTTCGGCGTCACGCTGGAACGACAAATGTATAATACTAACTAAAAAAAAGTTTATTTGATTAATTATTACAAGAGTTGTTTGAAGTGGCGCCCGTTGACCCCATTGCACAGTCTACAACGATGTGAGAATGACACCCGGACGCGCTCTAAGATTCCAGGTATGATTTGATGTATCCCGCAGCGACGGCTATTCAAGCTATGAGATCCTTCGTTGTGTCCACAGGCGTTGCATAAACTAGTGATTTAAAGTACCCCATAGGAGAAGGTCGAATGGATAGAGATCCGGTGAACGCGGTGGCCATGCAACGGGTCCCGCTCCTCCAATCCACCCGCTTGTGTATGTAACATCGAGGTGATTACGCACCCGGAGGGAAAAATGCGCAGGGTTACCACCATGCACGAACCACCTGCCACTCTGCACTGCTTCCGTCACACTTTGCAGCAATTTAGGTAGGACGTATTGCAGAAAAACAAGGGACGTTGCTCCATTCAGGTGTTCGGGCAGCAACGTACGGCATCAAGAGATAGTTACGATGATTCCGGCCCACACTTTGACACTAATCCCCTTTTAAGTTTTCCACGGTACACTGGCATGGAGATTATCCATCGCCAGCATGTATGCATTAAGTGTTTTGACAACGTCAATGCAACGTGACCGCCATTCCAGACCGCCGTGTGTGAAACATACAGTTCAGCTGCAATTGCTCTTGTATCGCAAACTGGGGATCTTCAAATTGCTGTATCTTCGTTTCTTCCCTTTGAGGAGTACATAGAGTACGCGGTCTCCCTGCATCAAGCCCCCGTCTCTTGTAGTAGTCGATCGTTCGTGGCGAAGGTAGTATGGTGCGGAAAAAGCCTCCTTGGAAAAAGCCTGTTGGTAGAACTGCTGCGCTAAACGGCATAATTTCCCTGTCCACCGCGGATAGACGATTGCGATTATCATGCTTTCAGATTAGTGGTTAAACCGAATGCTTCTTAAGTCATTTCCGGTTGAACTTGGTTTCTTATATAATATCTATTAATTTCTATATAATCTAATTAATTTATAACTGTAATGTAATAAATATTATAATGTAATCTAATTAAATTCTATATAATCTAATCTCTACATAATCTAATATTTCTGTATAATCTAATAATACGCATTCATTTCTTATATTATATCTTCACAATCATCTCAAATACAGGAAATGACTTAAGAAGCTTTTACAAAAAATCAGAAAGCGTAACAATCTCAATCGTCGATGAGCGGTGGAGATGGAAATTATGCCGCTAAAACGCCCATCGCCTTCTGCTCGACCGTATATCAAATGCCTATCAGCGAGTTCCTTGTTGGTGTAGTCATCCATTACGATACTCTTTGAAACAGACACCTAAGTGCTACACGTGCTTTCTATTTCAATAGCAGTAGTTTACGTCGTCCGTGTTGATATAGTTATTTATTACCAGTTAACACAGTTAACTTACTAGATAAGTAATACACATTTGCATATCACTCCTAAGAGTGAAATACAAAAACTATGGAATCAGGAACAGACACTTCAACAGTCTGCAGTACGTGGATTCAGCATATAGGATTAAGTGGTCGAGTGACATCCACATTCCGTCTCCTCTGGATTCAAATCCTGCATTCGCTTTTCTCGATTTGCATCCTCACAACGGGGTTTGCGACCCCATGTTCTATATTATGTTTTCATCCTCTTGATGCTTTCTATCATTCCTATTTTGTCAGTCTAATTTTGGAACACCCTGTATATATATCGCTAACACTTTACAGTGGTACGACCAAAAAGACTCCCTCAAGCAAGATGGGGTGACGAAATCAGAAAAGAGGCCGGTGTTAATTGGACGACTATAGCACTTGACAGAAAATAACGGAAAATTTTGGGAGAGATCTGCATCCAGCAGTGGATTGAAAATGGTTGATGATGATATCTATATCTATCTATATATATATATATATTATATAATACACACACACACATATATATATATGTGTGTGTGTGTGTATATATATATATATATATATATATATAATGTGATACATACAAATTAGCAGTTTATTGTTGTTGTCTTAAAAATAGATTATTTAAAATATCTTGATAATTTTGAGAAATACACATAAAAATAAAAGAAATATTTTAATCATGTAACGTTAAAACGAATTAAACGATTACGTTAAGGTTTTTTAGTTAATCAATGTGGAAATTATAAAAAAACACTCTCTTATGATTTATTACTTGAAAATTATAAAATAATTTTGCGTACTGCATTTGACATTCTGTATAAACATTAATTAGGGGAAATATGCATTGCTTAAGTAGATTTTAAATCACAGTAAACGATAAATTTATACTTTACAATTAACTAAAATTCTGAGAGAAAACTGTTGATTTAATTCTACGAATAAATTCGTGCATATTTTCTAATTTTGGGTATTTTGAATGTTTCCAAAGGGATTATGTTCTTACGACAAATATATTTATGAACGATAATCTTTTTAGTTATACAGAAGATTTTACATTAAATTTTGAATAATTCTAATTTATCTTTCTTTTTAGATAGAAATACCGTATTTTAAAGTAAACATTTTAATGTAAACAATTGTATTTTACTGCTTTAAGTATTGTAATATTTAAAAAACACGATATTTACTTTTATCATTTTCTCTTTTCTAAAAATTTTAATTTATGTTTTACTTCGATGAATAAAATATAAATTAAGTTATATAGATCTTTACTAAGAATATGAAAAAAAAATATAACAAAAAATTATTTAATATTTTTTTTAATTCAAAATTTAATAGGATTTCAAACAAAAAGGTAAAAGAGTTTTCGACAAAGGACCCTGACCCTAATGAGGTGAGGCAATGAAAATATTCGAACAAGCATATTATGTGTGCAGAATTTGATCAAAATGGACTGGATAAATTATTCCATTTCTATCAAAAACCTAAAATAAAAATATTTTTCCCATGTAGCCTTTCACTGGTTGGGCACGTACCTGTAACGACATCGATTGCACTGTTATCAACCATGTGTGTAAAATGTGCGAATAATCGGTTCGTTAGATATGTGATTTGAATCAAGATCCTAAAAGAATATTTTCCTTTTGGAATCTTACCCTGAGTGGGTACTGCCCCGTGTTTGCTGAATCGCATTGTCATCGACCATGGAGTTGTGTGTAAAATGTGAGTGTTTCTGTCGCTGAGCCCTTCACCTGATGATGTAACGCATTGAAAAAAACAAGATATTGCATTTCCACCGACAATTCGCTTGTGTGAGTTAATGAAGAATAATCGATTCCACTGAAATGGGTTAAAAATTGATTGAAAGATTTGACTGAGACAGATAGACAACAAAAGAAGTTAAATTCAATCAATTAAAAAATTACAGCAATATATTTAACATTGCTATTAGGTGATTTTTAACTATTTCTAGATTTGCCATGTTGTTTGAGTGTAGTAAAGTGTAATGATAAATTCATGGTGGTTTTATAAAAACGTTTTTTTAACACCAAGTAAAATCAGATTTTCATTAATTTCGTTAATGAAGTTAATTATGGATCAAACTATCATTTATGATATAATGACATTGGCAATTTTATCAATTCTAAAATGACAACAAATAAAGAAGTATTAGTATACATGTTTAATGAATATTTTATTAATACATTATACCATTTTGACAAATATATATACGTTGTTGTTTTTATGAGTCAATATTGTAACAGTTTACCTTGGTTGTTAGTTCTCAAACTATCATGTTGTACTTTCGTAGGAGTTATGGTATGAACACGTGAGTGAATTGTGTGCACTCAGGATTATCCAATAATTCAGTCAGCAGGTAATTGGCACATTTAGTCACTCTTATTAAGTGCAATTCCTGGTCTGAGACTTTTACTTAAAATTTTGTAAATTGTAAGCCCCAACTACAAAATCACAAATAAATATATATAGCAAATAATGATTTATAAAAAATAATACGAGACATATTTTTTATCTGATAACGCAAATCCAGAGATAGAATTATATGCGCTACCACCTAAATAACTTTGCAAATAGCTTATTTTTTCAATATTTGACAGTGAATCATTATCATCTACTGCTATTTTGAATGAGTTCCAAAAATTTTGAAATTTACTTATTTCGCCGTAAAATTTCTCTATCTTTAAAGTAGGGAGTTTAACAGTTTGCGAAACTACTTCTGCATGTTTATTATCGATGTGAGTTATGGGGGAAATTTCGATTTTGCTATTATTTTTCAATTTCTTATTGATTCTAAATTTCCACAAGTTTATTTTTTTTCGTGATATACAATAGAGGCTTTCGCGTCTTTTTCGATGTATCTTCTTCACCAATTAGCGATAAAATTTGGGTATCTTCTCGTTTGAGATCAATACCTTTCTGTTCCAGCTGAGCTAAATTTTCCTCAATTTCGTCAAAATTCGGTGATTCCAAAACCCACGCATCTTCGATCTTTTTAACAACAGAGGTAATAGATGCTTTTATCACGCCTCTAGTTTTTTTAAGCTTAGTCAGTTGATCAGCCATGCTTAAAAAAAAAATGTAACTTACCTCTATATAAGTTATCCAAAATCTTTCACTTATTTCTTTTCGACCTGTTGTTCATCCTATTATTTCTGACACCAGAGTAAAGGACTCTGTTGAATGTGGGAGTGTTCTAATGAAATACAGGCCGTTCTAATGACGAACACAATTTTTAATTGACTCAAAGTTGACAGGGACAGTCACATCACACTACATGCATTGAACATAAAGGATTAATCATATTTTAAATATTCATGACCGGTAACAATCACTCACGGCCATTTTCATAATATCTTCTGGTTTCTCATATGACAGACAACGTTCTTAACTGCTGAAATTCCAAGTTCTGACGCGCTCTTTCTGTTTCTCCAGAAGAGGACGTTACTAGAGCAAGAAAAGGCATGCGCAGTCCACACAATAATATTTATATATCAACATTTAAAAAATTAAATTTATAATAAATACTCAGAAATATAATAATTTTCTCTAATAGTCAACTAATTGCCCATGTTCTCTTTTAATAAACTATTCTATTTTTTTATATAAAAGTATCATAGAAATAGACATAAAGAATATATTCTATAAGTTCTAAAAATGCAATTTCATCATTTATTTAGCAAATTTTAAGAGGATACATATTAAAAACATAGGAAGATGCAATGCTTTCGCAGCATTTCCAAATAAAAACAATTGCATTGCTGACCAAAGATTTTATAATAGAAAAAGACTTTTCCTCTCTTTAAATAAAAAAAATATGCAAAGAGTGCATCTTTAATTAATTCAAAATAATTCGATATAGACAGCGAAATGTAAATAATAAAGAATTTTATTTCCTGTAAAATCATTTTCCAAATTCAGAAGAGAAAAAAAACCCCTAAGAATTACAACCCAATTCCCGTAATACGAAATTCAAAAATAGACTAGAGTTCATAGCACAGCGAGTGATAAACTCTGATTAATTGACAGGTGAATGGCGTCAAACGTGATGAAAATGATATTCAGAAACATAAAAATATCCTAAACAACTGTACATTCATAACATCAAATAAAGAAATAACGTCCTTGTTACGTTTTCTGAAATCTGATTGCTTAATAGCGTATAACGAGCAAAGACAGTTGATTGATTTGCGTGAATGAACAAATATATTTCCTCCATGGTTCTATTTTATTGATTCACAAATTAATGAATAATTTATATTTACATCGCTTATCGTGGAATTAGCCGAATTTTATCTGAAGATGTCTCTAAATAATGAATATATTGATATAGGATATAGGTCATCTCTCAAAATACTTTTGTTTTTTAATAATACATCTAAAATGGTATATTTTATGCGGCTTTAGATTTTTGAAAAATAAATTAAATCTAAAATTATATATCTGAAAATAGTCTAAAACGTCACACTAACAGGCGATTTTGATGATTCATCGGCCCGTATTAAACACTACTTGGGGTTTATTATAATGATTGATTAATTTAAAAATTATATTAATGCTTCTTAAGTGCCTTTTTCTTAGTCAAATGTTCTTTCCACACGTAGTCTTATTTCTGCTGCAGTGGTGTATTAAAATGTATTAATATTCAACATTAGTTAAACATTATTCCAAATTAACTAAAATTGCACTAATTTTTTTTACATTAAAAAATAATAATAATAATAATGTTTTGGATTGAGCAAAGACTGAGTTATCAATGAAAATATCCTGATTTTTTAAAACTTTAGATCTTGGATATTATGTATTGTTATTTTTATTGCGTTTTATTCTTCTTATATGGCTATTACTAGGTCTTTGGCTTGAACAATTGTCGATTAAACAATGAGCACACACACACAAAAAAAAAAGTTTTACATTAATTATTTCAAAACACCAATCTCCGTGTCATATTACTACAACATTTGCAACATTTGGTGGTAACATTTCTTATGTGACAAACTTTCAACCCTACATATAACATTAACTTTCTTATGTTGTTTTGTTTTTCTAAATTTCTTATTTTACTATTTTAATTACTCTTTTTAAATTCCTACTATTAGCTCATACTCTCTCTATATATATCTTGTTCAAATTTTCAATCGTTAATAAAATATTTTCTATTCATTCACTCAAGTTCAAATAATTTTTTTAAAACTTGTAGTGGATGACAATTTGTGCTAATACAGTTTTTTCAAATATTAATTTATTAATTAAATTTAATTAATTAATTTTAGTTTTAAATGGGAGAAAAAAATTCCTCCCATTGCTTTCATAAATGAAATGACACATTTATCTGAAATTAGTGATGCCACAGAAATAAAATACCGCAACGATGATTATAAAATAATATTCAATAAAGATAACGTGGGACATTAATGCAGCACGGGTTTATTTTATATATTTATGAAAAGTAGGAATTGACTTTAAATATATATAGGGTAAATGTACCAATAGTCGGCTACCCCCCAATAGTCAGCCACATTGAGATAAAATGCCTTACGCATAGCTTATTTTTGGTTCTAAATGAAATATTACAATTTGGTTACATGCAACCATCTTTCATAAGTCATAAACCATCACCAAAGAATTATGGGTACTTTTATTGAATTTGTAATCAGCCATTTTTTTCAAGATTGAGGTCAAATCGCCATTTTCCCTATTTTTTTGTTAACAGATGGCAATTATTTTAAAAGGCAAGTATTAATTAATTTTTTATTTTTTTCTAAAATTATAAGGCTAGAATATTAGCAGGGTAAATAAACTAATGTTTTTGATTATAAAAAGTAAATAAATTTGTTGCTTTTAATTAATTTTAATGTGGCCGACCATTGGGTATTAATTTTACTTACATATCCAAAAGTCGGCCACCAGGAGCTGAATAATGAATACATAACTTATTGTACTTTTTTGAGTTTATTGAAGTGAAAACTTCTTTAGGCGCGTTGGGCATTTTTTGAGATAGGAAAAAACCATTGAACTCGCGACACTGTTACTGTAACCGACACCTCTGTATATAAGTATGTGCATGTATTGTGTATAGTTAGGTATGACCTAGGGCGGGACGGGCGCGGCGCAAGCTTGCCTGTGCGCTATTGCACCGCGGTATAGTAAGCGCTATAGTAAGCGCAGAAAAATGTAAGTGGTATAGTAAGCACAGAAAAATGTAAGCGGTATAGTAAGCTGTATAGTAAGCGGTATAGAAGCGGTATGTTAAGCGCAGAAAAATGTAAGCGGTATAGTAACACAGAAAAAATTTAAGCGGTATAGTAAGCGGTATAGTAAACGCAAAAAAATGCAAGTGGTATAGGAAGCGGTATAGTAAACGCAGAAAAATGTAAGCGGTATAGTAAGCGCAGAAAAATGTAAGCGGCATAGTAAGCGGTATAGTAAGCGCAGAAAAATGTAAGCGATATAGTATGCGGTATAGTAACGCAGAAAAACGTAAGCGGTATAGTACGCGGTATAGTAACGCAGAAAAATGTAAGCGGTATAGTACGCGACATAGTAAGCGGTATAATAAAGCAGAAATATGTAAGTGGTATAATAACGTAGAAAATGTAAGCGGTATAGTAAGGTATAGGAAGCGCAAAAAAATGTAAGCAGTATAGTAAGCGGTATAGTAAGCGCAGAAAATTGTAAGCGGTATAGTAACGCAGAAAAATGTAAGCGGTATAGTAAGCTGAATAGTAAATGCTGTAGAAGCGGTATAGTAAGCGCAGAAAAATGTAAGCGGTATAGTAAAACAGAAAAAATGTAAGCGGTATAGTAAACGCAGAAAAATGTAAGTGGTATAGTAAGCGGTATAGTAAGCGCAGAAAAATATAAGCGGCATAGTAAGCGATATAGTAAGCTGTATAGTAAGCGGTATAGTAACACAGAAAAAATGTAAGTGGTATAGTAAGCGGTACAGTAAACGCAGAAAAATGTAAGTGGTATAGTTAGCGGTATAGTAAACGTAGAAAAATGTAAGAGGTATAGGAAGGTATAGGAAGCGCAGAAAAATGTAAGCAGTATAGTAAGTGGTATAGTAAGCACAGAAAACTGTAAGCGGTATAGTAAGCGTTATAGTAAGCGGTATGGTAAGCTGTATAGTAAGTGGTATAGAAGCGGTATAGTAAGCGGTATAGTAACACAGAAAAAAAAGTTAAGCGCTATAGTAAACGCAGAAAAATGTAAGCGGTATACTAAGAGCAGAAAAATGTAAGCGGTATAGTAAGCAGTATAGCAACGCAGAAAAATGTAAGCGGCATAGTAAGTGGTATAGTAAGCTGTATAGTAAGCGGTATAGTAACACAGAAAAAATGTAAATGGTATAGTAAGCGGTATAGTAAACGCAGAAAAATGTAAGCGGTATAGTAAGAGCAGAAAAATGTAAGCGGTATAGTAAGCGGTGTAGTAACGCAGAAAAAAGTAAGCGGCATAGTAAGCGGTATAGTAAGCTGTATAGTAAGCGGTATAGTAACACAGAAAAAATGTAAGTGGTATAGTAAGCGGTATAGTAAACGCAGAAAAATGTAATTGGTATAATAAGCGGTATAGTAAACGTAGAAAAATGTAAGAGGTATAGTAAGGTATAGGAAGCGCAGAAAAATGTAAGCAGTATAGTAAGCGGTATAGTAAGCGCAGAAAAATGTAAGCGGTATAGTAAGCGTTATCGTAAGCGGTATAGTAAGGTGTATAGTAAGTGATATAGAAGCGGTATAGTAACACAGAAAAATGTCAGCGGTATAGTAACACAGAAAAAATGTAAGTGGTATAGTAAATGCAGAAAAATGTAAGCGGTATAGTAAGAGCAGAAAAATGTAAGCAGTATAGTAAGCGGTATAGTAACGCAGAAAAATGTAAGCGGTATAGTAACGCAGAAAAAATGTAAGCGGTATAGTAAACGCAGAAAAATGTAAGAGGTATAGTAAGAGCAGAAAAATGTAAGCGGCATAGTAAGCGGTATAGTAAGCGGTATAGTAACACAGAAAAAATGTAAGTGGTATAGTAAGCGGTATAGTAAACGCAGAAAAATATAAGTGGTATAGTAAGTGGTATAGTAAACGCAGAAAAATGTAAGCGGTAGAATAAGCGCAGAAAAATATAAGCGTGATTGTACGCGGTATAGTAACGGAGAAAAAATGTAAACGGTATAGTAAGCGGTATAGTAACGCAGAAAAATGTAAGCGGTATAGTAAGCGGTATAGTAAGTGTTATAGTAAGCGGTATAGTAAGCTGTATAGTAAATGGTATAGAAGCGGTATAGTAAGCGGTATAGTAACACAGAAAAATGTCAGCGGTATAGTAACACAGAAAAAATGTAAGCGGTATAGTAAACGCAGAAAAATGTAAGCGGTATAGTAAGAGCAGAAAAATGTAAGCGGTATAGTAACACAGAAAAAATGTAAGTGGTATAGAAAGCGGTATAGTACCGCAGAAAAATGTACGCGGTATAGTAACGCCGAAAAATGTAAGCGGTATAGTAAGCGGTATAATAACGCAGAAAAATGTGAGCGGTATAGTGCGACTGAAGTCTGGTTCCCGAAAGTTTTGTATGTAAAATAATATGCATGATTTTTCATGTACAATAGCGCATTAAATGAAAATTGTAATATAATTTTTGTAGTAGTAGTTTATAATAATGAATAAAAAAACACTTGATTTAAAAGTATTTCCTGCACAATAAAACATTTCCTGACGAATAAAAAAATACACACGTAATTGTTCACGTTTTCACTTCTGTCGGCACTCAAGGAGTGCCACTTTTTTTTTATTGTTTGGTAGATATGACTTTATCTCTACATCTAAAATAATTTTATGTAAAAAAAATCTTTTTTTACGTGCTTGTTTGTTTGTTTGTACGGGAAACTACTAGAACTACCGAAATAATTTCAAAAGTAAAGGTGGCAGTTTCTGCTCCGACATAGACTATATTTTACGTCAGAGCCACTTTTCGTAAGTAGATGGATGAGCAAAAAACATTCCAAACGTGCTCTTTTTGCCTTCTTAAAAGTTGGCATGGTTTTTGTTTTCTAAAAAATTCGAAATTTAAAAGTGTGAAATGAGTGGAAAAAGTTCTAAATTACAATTCATGTAGAATTGTTAGGAATATAAACTTGAAATTTAACATGTCTGTTACTTTTAAGAGGTAAATTCTGGATTAAGGCAATTAAAAAAAGGGTGAATTTTAGAAAATGAAAAAAACAGTGAATATTCTAAAAACATTCTAAATTACGATTTATATGGAATTACTAGGGAGAGAAATTTAAAATTTCCTAATTCTGTCATTTTTAATATGTAAACGCTGGTACGAAATAGTTTCTTAAAAAAAACGGAATTTCAAAGGGTACAGAACCAAATAAACGTTCTAAAGTTTCAAAATCTGTGATAGCTTTGTTGCTGGAAACTTAAAATTTGGCATGGTGGTCAATTTTAAGACATAAACAACCGGCTCAGAAAGGCTTCTAAAAATTTGGAAATTTAGAATGCTGAAATGAGAGGAAAATGTTCTGAATTATGTTTTTTTAATAAAGTTTAGAGTAGAAACTTGAAATTAGACATGGATAACCTTTTCCATACGTAAGTGGTCTGACCGTAGTCGAACAGTTTCTAAAAAATTAGAAATTTAAAAGCAACTAAAAATTTTTTTTAATTCCAATTTCTGTGGCTTTGAAACTTCAAATTTTGCATGGGGGTTTCTTTTAAGATGTAAGCTCTCGCAAAGAATGGTTTCTATAAAATTCGAAATTTAAAAAATTGAAATTATCAGTAATTGTTGTTTATCATTCTAAATTATGATTTATTTAGAATTAATAGGGATAGAAAACTGATATTCGATATCGGGGTTACTTTAAAGTCGCAAATGCTCGTACACAGTAGCTCTTTCTTAAACTAGATTAGATGCGGCAGTTGGTACCCTCATTATTTGCTTTTCAAGTCTGTTGAAAAGTATTAAAACAACTAGATTGGAATGCGGCAGTTGGGACCGCCCCTCCCTACGCTTTTCCACTACGGGGTTCCAAATGAACTCGTATACTAATAACTACATACTAAATATATTTCATGTTCAAAATGCATAAAAGTGTTAAAACAACTAGATCGGAATGACGAGATGCGGCAGTTGGGACCGCCCCTTCGCTGATGCACGAATGTATGCATATTTGCTTTTCAACTATGTTGAAAAGTGTTAAAAGCAACTCGATTAGATGCGGCAGTTGGTACCCCCATTATTTGCTTTTCAATTCTGTTGAAAAGTTAAAACAACTGGATTGGAATGCGGTAGTTTGGACCGCCCCTCCCTACGCTTTTCCACTGCGGGGTTCAAAATGAACTCGTATACTAATAAACTACATACTAAATATATTTCATGCTCAAAATGCTTAAAAGTGTTAAAACAACTAGATCGGAATGCCGTGATGCGGCAGTTGGGATCGCCCCTTCGCTGATGCACGAATGTATGCATATTTGCTTTTCAACTATGTTGAAAAGTGTTAAAAGCAACTCGATTAGATGCGGCAGTTGGTACCCCCATTATTTGCTTTTCAATTCTGTTGAAAAGTGTTAAAAAACTAGATTGGAATGCGGCAGTTTGGACCGCCCCTCCCTACGATTTTCCACTGCGGGGTTCAAAATGAACTCGTATACTAATAAACTACATACTAAATATATTTCATGCTCAAAATGCTTAAAAGTGTTAAAACAACTAGATCGGAATGCCGTGATGCGGCAATTGGGATCGCCCCTTCGCTGATGCACGAATGTATGCATATTTGCTTTTCAACTATGTTGAAAAGTGTTAAAAGCAACTCGATTAGATGCGGCAGTTGGTACCCCCATTATTTGCTTTTCAATTCTGTTGAAAAGTGTTAAAACAACTAGATTGGATTGCGGCAGTTGGGACTGCCCCTCCCTTCGCTTTTCCACTTCGGGATTCAAAATGCATAATTCGATTCAAAACCCACTTTAATCTAACTTCAATTTGAGCGCGACCAGAAGGGGTACCAGCGTTTATTTATTTTTATTTATTATTATTATTATTATTATTTTTTTTTTTGCAGTCGACTGTAGCATACAAAATTTAGTCAGAATCGCTTAAACCGTTTTTAAATGCAATTTGTTTGACCCATAGTGACCGCCAAATGACCCACTAATCGAATTTTCTCGAACATGTGACCCAGCCAAATGGTTTTCTTGTATCCCAAAAAGTTAGGACACAAAACGTAGTCAAAATCGTTAAAGACATTTATTAGATAAGATAAAATTACCTTGGACCTTAACATGTGACCCTTAACTTGTGACCCAGCCCATTAGTCTTTTCGTACACCAAATCGGTAGGATACAAAATTTAGTCAAAATCGTTTGTCGTTTTTAGATAAAATTAGTTTGACCCTTAGTGACCCTAAAATGACCCACTAATCGAATTTTCTCAAACATGTGACCCAACCAATGGTCTTTTCGTACCCCAAAACGGTAGGATGCAAAATTTAGTCAAAATCGTTAGAGCCGTTTTTTAGATAAAATTTATTTAACCCATAGTGACCCCCATATCATATGACCTACTAATGAAATTTTCTCGAACATGCGACCCAGTCCAATGGTCTTATTGTATCCCAAAAATGTAGGATACAAAACTTAGTCAAAATCGTTAAAGCCATTTAGCAGATAAAATAAAATTAGCTTTACCCGCAGTGACCCTAAATGGCACACTAATTTAATTTTCTCGAACATGTGAGATAGCTCAATCACCTTCTTATAACCGAAAATGGTAGAATGTAAAATTCAGTAAAATTTGTTAGCGTCGTTTTCCAGGTAAAACTAGTCGTATGTGTCAATCCCAAAACTTTCTTCTATCTCACACAGGTTTCACATACACTAAAAAGAATCAGCACCAATTTATATCAAGGTATAACTGAAACTCAAGTTTTATTAAATTCCGTGCAATATATCTTGATATATGACTATCGCTAAAATCGTGTAAATCCTGCAAAATACTCCATAGTAGCGCCACCTGCTGGTCGATTTGTACCAAAAACTAATCAGCACCAATTTATATCAGAGACTAACTGAATATAAGGTTTTACTAAATTCCGAGTATTAGTTCGTGAGATAGAGCTATTGCAGAAATCGCAAAAAATGCTGCATAACAGCGCCACCTGCTGGGCGATTTTTACCAAAAACTAATCAGCACCAACTTATATCACGGACTAACTGAATATAAAGTTTTATTAAATTCCGAGGATTAGATCTTGAGATAGAGCTATTGCGGAAATCGCAAAAATGCCGCATAGCAGCGCCACCTGCCGGACGATTTTTACCAAACACTAATCAGCATCAATTTATATCAGGGACTAACTGAATCTAAAGTTTTATTAAATTCCGAGCATTAGTTCTTAAGATAGAGCTATTGCGGAAATCGCGAAAAATGCCTCATAGCAGCGCCACCTGCTGGGCGATTTTTACCGAAAACTAATCAGCACCAATTTATATCAGGGACTAACTGAATCTAAAGTTTTATTAAATTCCGAGCATTAGTTCTTGAGATAGAGCTATTGCGGAAATCTCGAAAAATGCCTCATAGCAGCGCCACCTGCCGGGCAATTTTTACCAAAAACTAATCAGCACCAACTTATATCACGGACTAACTGAAAATGAAGTTTTATTAAATTCCGAGAATTAGATCTTGAGATAGAGCTATTGCGGAAATCGCGAAAAATGCAGCATAGCAGCGCCACCTGCCGGGCGATTTTTACCAAAAACTAATCAACACCAATTTATATCAGAGACTAACTGAATCTAAAGTTTTATCAAATTCCGAGCATTAGTTCTTGAGATAGAGCTATTGCGGAAATCGCGAAAAATGCCTCATAGCAGCGCCACCTGCTAGGCAATTTTTACCAAAAACTAATCAGCACCAACTTATATCACGGACTAACTGAATATAAAGTTTTATTAAATTCCCAGAATTAGATCTTAAGATAGAGCTATTGCGGAAATCGCGAAAAATGCTGCATAGCAGCGCCACCTGCCGGGCGATATTTACCAAAAACTAATCAGCACCCATTTATATCAGGGACTCACTGAATATAAAGTTTTATTAAATTCCGAGAATTAGATCTTGAGATAGAGCTATTGCGGAAATCGCGAAAAATGCTGCATAGCAGCGCCACCTGCTGGGCGATTTCTACCAAAAACTATTCAGCATCAATTTATATCAGGTAATAACTGAATATAAGGTTTTACTAAATTCCGAGTATTAGTTCGTGAGATAGAGCTTTTGCGGAAATCGCGAAAAATGCTGCATAGCAGCGCCACCTGCTGGGCGACTTTTACCAAAAACTAATCAGCATCAATTTATATTAGGGACTAACTGAATATAAGGTTTTGCTAAATTCCGAGTATTAGTTCGTGAGATAGAGCTTTTGCGGAAATCTCTAAAAATGCTGCATAGCAGCGCCACCTGCCGAACGATTTTTACCAAAAACTAATCAGCACCAATTTATATCAGGGACTAACTGAATCTAAAGTTTTATTAAATTCCGAGCATTAGTTCTTGAGATAGAGCTATTGCGGAAATCGCGAAAAATGCCTCATAGCAGCGCCACCTGCTGGGCAATTTTTACCAAAAACTAATCAGCACCAACTTATATCTCGAACTAACTGAATATAAAGTTTTATTAAATTCCGAGAATTAGATCTTGAGGTAGAGCTATTGCGGAAATCGCGAAAAATGCTGCATGGCAGCGCCACCTGCCGGGCGATGTTTACCAAAAACTAATCAGCACCAATTTATATCAAGAACTAACTGAACCTAAAGTTTTATCAAATTCCGAGCATTAGTTCTTGAGATAGAGCTATTGCGGAAATCGCGAAAAATGCCGCATAGCAGCGCCACCTGCTGGGCGATTTTTACCAAAAACTAATCAGCACCAATTTATATCAGGGACTAACTGAATCTAAAGTTTTATTAAATTCCGAGTATTAGTTCTTGAGACAGAGCGCCCACAAAATTGTTGTCACATACAGACAGACAGACAGACAGACATACAGACAGAGTCACAGACAGACATTTTCTAAAAACAGTCAAATCGTGTTCAGGACCTTCTAAAACGTATAAATCCGTCGAAAACCAGAAGTCGAAAATTTTCATGAATCCAATACTTTCTTCTTGTAAAGATAGAAGAAAGTGACTAAATTCTGAAGTGGCCGACTATTGGTGCAGTCATGGCCGAACATTAGCTTTAAAGTGGCCGACTATTGGAGAACTTGCCCTTTTTGAACTTAACTTAGTCTAAAAAAAAACTATTACCGTGTTTTTTAAAAATAATTGCTGAAACATAATAAGAAACGTATGTTTTAACATATATCACTGTTAAAAATGTTGTGTCGTTTTTTAAAAATTCTACGTTATGGTTTATATACAAAAAAACAGTTAAGTGGCCGACTATTGGTACATTTACCCTATATATATATATATATTACTTGTTTAACTTCATTATATAAGTGTGTTGCGGGCCGCCGAACGGTGTAAACATATATTTTCGGCCAGCGAGAAAAAAATGTTTGAGTATGGCTGTTGTAAATGAATTATAAAAACTATGCACTCCATATTCTACAGAATGTCTATTCTGTAGCATATCAATAATGCACACAGATTTAATTATATTTGAAAAAGTGTAAGTTCAGTAAAATGCTCTGTTAAAGATGTTCCCCTGCATAACATAATATAATGGAATTATTTTGTGTGTACCTGTAAACGCACTGCAAATACTACATCCTCAATTTTTAATAGAGGATGTCCAATGACAAACTTAATCCATATACGACCCTTATGGTGATTAAAGTACATTTATGCGATAAACAGCACGAACGAACAGGCAGACTACCAATTCAAATATAAGTCATAATCACGTTTCAACAGTATTGAATAGCACTACTTTAACAGTATGAACAGCTTTTAAATTCATTAGTGTACTTTTTAACTTTGTTAAAAAGTATTAAAATATATTTGAATATATATATATAATGCTTGAATAGAAAATTTTAAATTATACCAATATTCCATATATGTTAATTGATTGACAGATGGAAAATATATATAATGATGTGGTTTTAAAACCATATGTTTATGAGTTTTACTATTTCGTTGTAAAATTCATAGTTTTGGGAGAAATAAGGCATAGATAATAATATAATATATTCTGACAATTCTTTTATTTGCAATGTAAACGTTTCCTAATTTTTGTGATTAAATTCTTTTATAAAATTTAAATTGAAATCGCAATCACATGCACTGTTTACAATATGAAAATAAGACATATTTTACGTAAAATATCATTAAAAGCATGAATAATTCAACAACTATAAAATTAAATACAGTAATGAAATAAAAGTGACAGACTGAATAAATGCTATAAAAACTCCAATTGGTACGGTCCTATAAGAGTAGAAAATCTATTGATTAAATTAAATAAAAGATTCGGGGAATTTAGATGAAAAGCAAATGAAGCGTGTTAAAGCAGTAATTTCACCCCTCATTAAACATTTCAACGTTTTTACACACAGAGGTTTCTTTTTATACTGTCGTTCATTCACCGTCTGCAATGTGATTGCAATCATTATTTATTCAGGGAAAGTGAAACTTATTGTGAAAGATTTTTAAAAAAGAATGGGTTTATATATTAAGAGATTCAATATACCTTTATGTGAGCAATTTAATTTTACTCTATTCTACTTTTTGTATAATGGAAGAATGAGAATTTATTTAGGAAAAATGAAAGACCATATCTTTTAATAGAGTACTTTTGAAAAAATTATTCACCATCAATAAATATTTTATTTTAGATTTTATTACCATTTTGGTATTTTACTAATTCTAATAAAGAAATAATTTATAATACATTTTGTTTATTAATTTGTTCTTATTTTGATATCTCATTTCTTTTAATTTAATTTCTTTAATAATATAATCAGAAATACATTTATGAATTCTTGTCAATCATTTTCAACAAAACTTATTTAGATGTAAAAAAAATTAAAAACAATAATTTCTCTCTCTCCTTTTTTTTTTTTTTTTTTTTTTTTTTTTTTTTGTACATGGTTTATTTGGTTTTTCAATTTTAGTATTACTATTTTAAAACATTAATTATCGCTTTGTTGAGTTGCAAAATTTCTAATAATTTCCTTTGATTCAACTAGTCGAATACAGCTAAACGGAAATTCCAGAACTCAAATTCGAGGATTATAGGAAAAATGAAATATAAACTTAAAATTAATCTAACACATGATTGAGATAATTATATTTTGCATTTTACTTCCTTCTGTTAAGTGTACGTTAAAGTAAATAATGAAGCGTATTTGTATTTTTTTTTTCAACTTCATTTATCAGGGTTCGTAAACTTTTACCACAATTTTTTTAAAGAATTTTCAACCTTATTTAAATGCATTAAATTGAAATATTAAATAGAAAAATTCTATTAAAAATTGTGGCAAAAGCGTACGAACACTGATAAATGAATGTGAAAAAGAAAATACAATCACGCTTCCTCACTCACTTTAACGTACACTAAGCAGAAGCAAATAAAATGCAAAATATCATCCCGCTTTTACTACGATTTTTTAATGGAATTTTTCGCCTTATTTAAATGCAGGAAAGTATTCCAATTCCTGCAATTAAACGAGGTGTCATATAATTTCTGGTGTTGAAATATTAAATGGAAAAATGCTATTAGAAAATTGTGGTAAAAGCGTACGAACTCTGTTTATGAAAAAATAATTTGTAATTTGTATTTTTATTAATTATAAAAACACTAGAACCAAATACAATATGCAATATGTATTATTCATTAAAAAAAAAATAATAATTTCTTACTTACATCAAAGTTAACGTAAAAAAAGGGCAATATATATATATTTTTTAATTTATTTTAGAAGTTCTTAATACTTAAGTGCGGATTTTTTATAATTACTATTTTATTTTGTAAATATATATATATATATATATATATATATAATATATTTTTATGAATAAACCAGATCAAATTATTATACTTAATTCATTAGATTTAAAATAATGTTTTCAAATCTAACACCAAATACTATGCCTGACTATTTTTTGAAAATATAATTTGTTATAGTGTAATATAGTAAATAATGTATAGTAAATAATGAAAGAATGTGTTGTTTGCACTTCCACTCATAAAAACTGCTTTTATTGAAAAATGCAGAATGCAAATAAATGAAAGTGTTACTTGATTTGTTCAACGTGGTTTATTATTTTGAGAACTCTATTTTTATTCATTTTTCTTTTCTTCAATGGACATAAATAAAGATACAATAAATTTACAGCTAAATATATTTTTTTAACAGTGTAAGAAGTAGATAATGCTGTAAATAGTAGCAGGAGTAAAATCTTCAGAAATATTTACGTTTAAATTAAAATAATAATAATAATAACCTTTACTAATTTTCGAAATCACAAATAAAACTATATTTACACATTTCTTTTAAATGAAATGTATTCTTCATTTTGAATGAACTGTAATCATGCACGGAAAATTGTTTCTAAATTACGTTTTCTTCGATTATTTATGCACTGAAATTAATTTTTATTCTATAAAAAATTATCAAAACTTGTCAATATTATCAATTTCTAGAATAAAAACCATTGAGAAGATTCACAAAAACGACAGTGTGTACCTATAAATTTCATACCTTCAGCAGGTAAGTTGACAATATAAATTGAAAAAGGAATCAAAATAATGTAAGAACATCAATGAAAAAGTGTTATGCTATTTAAATAGTTATGCCATTAATATTCGATAATTTACGGTTTGTTAATTATTTACATCCACTGTCAATAAACAAACATTAATAGTTAATTCATAATTCACTGTCACAGACTTATCTAATAATTTAATTTCTTGTAGTATAAAAATTATAATTGTATGTAACTGTATCATTTATGCATTAATTTAAATTCTCCTGGGATAATCCTATAAATCTAAACATATATACTTAAGATATGAAAAACTGTGGCTAAAGAACGAGTAAAAATAATTGAGTTTCTTTATTATTTTTTTCTCTACGATATACCGCTTATAAATCTTTTTAATATTTTTCCTTTTTTATAACTATTTTAACGTGAAACATTGTTCAAAAATGAATTATATTTTTTTTCCAAAGGCAATTAAAGGAATAGAGAAAAATAAATATTTTTATAAAAAAATATCATCAAGATATTTTTTTTTGTCTCTTACAAGAAGAAAAATTACCTTTGTTAGATAAAAAGTCATGGTAATAAGATAATTAGCATAATTTGTCATAAAACATATGGCTATGTATTTTAGGAAAGTTTTTTTTTTAATGAAACATAAAAACTAAAAACATGATTGCTAACATATAAATATTAATATTTTTGATCAAATTAAGGTATTCTAAAACCTTTGACACACATTTTGTTTTAAATAAATGAAAAATGATTATATATATGATTATTTCAAATAAATTAGCTTACACAAAGACTATTCTAATTGGTTAATAAATTATTTTGATATAATTTCTTTTTGGTTATTTATTTTAAAGAAAACAAAACATATTTCTATAGCTAAAATGTTCTCATGACTAAAAAAAATTGTAGTTTAACAACTTATAAAAATCAGATATCCAACTTATAAAGATCAGATCAGTAATACTAATAAAATCATATCGAACAAGGGGACCGTCAAACATGATGCGCACAGATTTTGATGATTTTAAAGTATGTTGTAGGGATCATACCTACCATCTAACTATTCAGGTCAAAAGTTTCCTTCAAATGGGCTTTAGCTTTCGAGAAATTTCGTGTTAAAGTTCAGCATACGTTTCAAATACCCATTAGTTCGCATTCTTGAGCAAGACGTCCGTGGCTAAGAGCTAGTGCTCGCGACTTGAGAGCCGGAGATGAGGGTTCTGTCCTCTCATGTGACTTTTACCTTTTTTTAATAAATTTTATATATTTGTCGCGTTATAAGTTTTATGCAGAATTATGAATTCTGCATCTTTGAACTTTTTGATATTTTCTTAATAAATTCAATTTACATTTTCGAATTTTTCGTGAAAATTTACAGTTTTTGCGCAATTTGTATTCTAATATTTCTGTTGACGAATATCCAAACTAATTTATGTCTTGATAGCTCGTCTTTTTAAAATTATTGTTGTTTACATTTATGTATATTTACTTATTTATTTATCGTATTTATGAAATAATGCATTTTTTTTATTTTCATTTTCTATTTTTTAAAAAAATTAAATGATTAAGAAAAAAATAACAAAATAATATATCCTTTTAATATTTAATTTGTTCTAAATATATTTAAATATGTTAAATGCTGAAATACTAAAATATTTATCATCACCGATATCGACATTTTTAGTTTATTAAATATGGAACTAATTGTGTGATGCATATCGCAAAAATATTCTGAACAAATTCCGCATTAAAAATAGCCTTTAAATATATTCTTCACGTAAATTGTTTTTACAATATTGGAAGAATGCGTAAATTAGCATATTATACACTGTAAAAAAAATTGCAGTAAAATTACGGGCAGAGGCCGGCAGCAGAGATTCCAGTCATACCCCGTAAAAAAAAAAAAAAAAAAAAAAAAAAAAAAAAAAAAAAAATCCATGCCCATTATTTTATGCAGCCCGTAATTTTACGGGGCAAAGAAATATAGCATTATAGTGCACAGGATATAATGCACTTTAAAACACAATAACACTTTGCTTACTGTTCCGTAGCACGTAGCACGTAGCACGTTAGATAATCATCACAGAATCGCTGTTTTGGCTGGTTAAAATTTTCGAAACACGAGTAAAATGAAGGGTTACACCCTAGCGGAGGACAATGCATGGGGTCCTACCCTATATTTGCTAACATATTGTCTAGAACTGTAAGAATATGTGGATTGCTCTTAATTTTCGAAGTATCTAACGGATAAGGCCGCTTATTTAGTGGATCAGACCGTTTTTCATCAAATAGGTCTGTTGCCCGTGAAAATTGAAGGGCAAACTCTCATAAATTTACAGTTTTTTCTGAGAGTGTATATTCTTTAAATACTTAAATTGGGATAAATATATTAAAAAATGCATTAAATTTGAAAAAGAAATTATTGCAAACGTGGTAATTGCATAGCTGCAAACTTTTACGCTTTTTTGTTACCACTAAAAATTAATAGAAATTTTTGTAATATTCAATCGCGTGATTTCGGAGATTTAATAAGCTAAAATTTACTATAAAATTTTAGTGGTAGAAAAAAAGCGTAAACGTTGGCAGCTATGTAATTGTCTGCAAAGAAAGCTAAGCAAAATGGATAAAAAGAAAATTTTATTCATTCTGATATTACCGTAAAATTCATCGAAGACGAGTTTTTTTTCCAGATATTTTTTAAATGTATTGTAATTTACAAACGATTTTTCATTTCTAGTTGAATTTTTCTGTATGGCATCGACTTGTTAAAATGAAAAAAAAAATAATTGTAATATATTATTTTTTTTTTATTTATGCAAATCAAAAATGAGGTTGAGTTTGAACTTTACAGTTAAAGGTATTAAAATAACATAAAAAAATATATATAACTGACTAAAACTTGGATATAAACGTTATTGCTTTAATATTTTATTTCTCCTTTCAAGATATGTTGTTGGAATTACCTAATCATATATACCTTTAGAAGATTTGAGATCAAAAATATTTTGTATAAATTAAAAAAAATATAATTTTTTTTTTTAAATTTCATAAAGTTAAAAAAAAGTATTATTTTAGAACGGTTATTAAAATATAAAGGGTAAATAATAATAATAAAGAAAAAATAAACAAAATCTAGACATAAATTTATTTGGAATTTCTTCAATAGAAATATTAATTTCAAAACTGCCCAAAATAAATAAATAAATAAATAAATAAATTGTAAATTTTCACGAAAAATTTGAAAATGTAAATGAAATTTATTCGGAAAATATCAAAAAGTTCAAGATAGCAGAATTCATAATTATGCATAAAACTTGTAACGCGACAAAATATATAACATTTATTAAAAAAGGTAAAAAGTCGCTTGTGAGGACAGAACCCTCACCTCTGGCACTCAAATCGCGAACGCTAGATCTGCACCACGGAGACCTTGTTCAAGATCGCGAACTAATGGGTATTTGAAGCTTATGCTGAACTTTATCCCGAAATTTCTGGAAAACTAAAGCCCATTTGAAGGAAACCTTTGACCTGAATAATTAGGGTTATGACCCCTAGAACATACTTTAAAATCATCAAAATCTGTGCGCATCATGTTTGACGGTCCCCTTGTAAGTCACACAATAACTTCCACATACGTACTCATTCAATGCACATGTTACTCTCGATTAGAGTTCCAAAGAACCGGTTTATTTTCAATAGTTCTGTTTTATTCCCAGGTTAATTCCCAAAAGACCTGATTTATAAAAAAACAAGTTTATTCCAAAAAACTCAGGTTTTAACTGGGTTTTTCTTGTCTTTGCAACTCTACTCTCGATTAGTGTGGTTAATTAATCCTGCGATATTACCACAGTAACCGAAACGTACATTGAACAGGGCAATCTGCAATAAATCCACAGTCAATTCACTTACAAACTCAATATTCATAAATAGACAATGTAACGAAAAACCACGATATACTTTTTGGTGTTTTACTATTAGAAAGCACATATTATTGCTTGATTTGATTTTTTTTTCTTTTAAATTCATCTAATTTTCATTAATGTCCTTTATACAATTTAATAAGGAAGAAAAACAAAAACAAACATTTAAAAGTCAATTTTAAGTTTAATTCTGCATTACTACATTTTTTAGATTATCATAGAAACTCGACAGAGTTTCTCGCCAAACATACGAAACAGCAATGCATTGAACCGTAAATGAAAGGATTTTCCGCCAATGGATGTCAAACGATTAAAAAAAAAATTCTTTAGCACTCTGTCTAGTTTATATTTTGCGGACGGGACAAAACGAGGTTTTTGACACATCTATATCTCGCGTTCTATTTATGATAAAAACAAAATTCTTGATTCTATGGAATGGAGCGTGCCAAGTGACCAAGAAATCAAAAGTAAAGCAAAATCCGACGAATAAATTTTCAGTAAATGCGATTTCAAAAGTGATGTGTTTTTTTTCCACTTTTTAAATCTTGTTCAGACCAAAAACTATTGACAGGGCTACAGCAATGTGTAATTATCGGATTTTTACGCGGTTTACGTCATTTGAGTTATTTTTATGAGTAGTTCAAACCTTTGTAAGTTTCATGTAAAAATATTAATTAGTTTTTTATTTATAACAGTTTAAAATTATTGATTCTTATACTTAACATAGAGCAAAAAACTGTTGACAGGGCTACAGCAGTGTGTAATTATCGGGTTTTTACGCTGTTTACGTCATTTGAATTGTTTTTATGAGTAGTTCAAACCTTTGTAAGTTTCATGTAAAAATATTAATTAGTTTTTGATTTATATTACAGTTTATAACAGTTTAGATTTATTGATTCCTATACTTAACATAGAGCAAAAAAAATAATAAATGACCCAACTCTTTTAGGAATGGTCGTATACACATGATATTAAGATATGTTATTACAGTCTACCCAAGTAAGCTTCCTATTATAAAAAAATAGTAACATTTAAGGTTCGTTTACAGGGTCTCACAAAAGATCTTTTGATATAGGGCTAAAAAGTTGTGTAATTATCCGATTTTTACGCGGTTTGCAGCATTTGAATTGTTTTTATGAGTAGTTCAAATGTTTAATAATTTGTGTAAAAATTTTAATTAGTTTTTTATGTATAACATTTTAAAGTGATTTATTCCTATACTTAAGATGAAGAAAAAAAATATTATATGGTCTAACTCTTTTCAAAAAGAACGTATGCGCATGATGTTAAAATATGTTACTACGAATGACTTAAGTTAGCTTCCTATTGTAAAACAGAATTGTACAATTTATTGTTCGTTACCAGGGTAACTCAAAAATTTTTAATAAGGCTAAATAGTTGTGTAATTAGCGAATTTTTACGTTGAAGTACTTGATTCCTGTACTTAACACAGAGGAAAAACAATAGTAAATATCATAAATTTTGTCAAAGTGGCTATATACACAAGTTATTCAAATATGTTACTACATCCGATTCATTTAAACTCTCTATTGTAAAGCGGCATTGAACCATATATGTTTCGTTTACAGGGTCTCTTAGAATATCTTGATTACATTACAACCGATGTATATTTACTTAGTGAGACGTATTTTAACGATTTTATACTGTTTCAATCTCTGTAAGGTTTTATTATCATGCTTTAAAATTTATTACGAGTTCATTTTGTCCGCCTGAAAGCTCGTCGATCTTAAGCTCTAAATCTATTAAAATATAGTATTTTCATCGATTAAAAAAAAACTGTTTATTTATAAATATATAATTCTAGCGTATCAGGAATTGATTGAAAAAGCGATTACAAAATTCCAACTTTACATTCATGCGCTGAGTAATAGAATGTAAAATTGCTGCTATCCCAAGATAAGAAGTTTTTCATTTAAATATTTGCCCTCCATCGAATCTCCGGTTATGACGGAGATTAATTTTTTTTTTAACTACGTCAAAAAAATCCCCATTGCTTTGGAAGCATGCTGGTGAAATTTCTGGTCATTTGGATCAATGGTGTTATAGGGTTTTACTTTCACAACTTTAAAAAAAATCACCCTGTGCATGAAATGATTTATAAAAAATATTTCCATTTTAACACGAAATTTTCTTCAAGTCACTGGCATTTGTACAATACCCACTCACCGATAAAAGTCAATCAATGAACCATGATTGTAAATTAAATATGTGTTAAAGTTTTATTTCTGAATTTCATTTATTTATTTATTTATTGTATTTTTTGTCGCTTAATATGAAACTAGTTGTGCTGATATATTTCCATAATTATTACATTATTCAACGAGTGTGAACTCAGTTAAAACTTTTCAAAATCAAATTTCATACTATGTTTTTTAGTATGTAGAAAAACAGACCCACTAGAACCTAACCAACTTTCCGGTGTTTATGAAATCCCATTCACCAAGGCAGATGGAACAATACACTACTATATAGGAATGACAAAAAGAAAATTTAAAACAAGAATAAAAGAACATATGGCAGACATCAAACATGGCAGAAGAACCACCGCTTTATCCAGACAATATAGTAAGGAGCAGTTGCAGATAGATTTCAATAACAGTAAAATAATATTTCAATCAAGAGCTTATTTCCCATCCATTATTCGTGAATCTATAGAAATATATTTGCGAAAAGATTGCATTTGTAACGAAACCGTTTCCTTTGAATTTTCTAAAATTTGGCACGCGATGATCGATAAATGGAAAAGCAATAAAAATAAAAATAAATAATATTTTTTTTCACGTTTCCCAGTTTTAGCCAAATTAAGCACCTAATAACTTTGGACATGCGATCTTGTGGTATATGTTTTACTATTTTCAAATATGCCAGAATTTTGTATTTATCATTAAGATCTGAAGATGTCACCGGTAGTTGTGCATGAAACATATGTTATCTACATATCTACATTAAAAACAGGTATTTTAAATATTCTGTGTTATGTTTTTGTTGTTAATCACTTTAAGCATTACGGGACATTAATTTAAAGTTAACAAGTGATTGTATTATATTATTTATACAAAGAAGAAATTAACAAAAGACTGGAAAAATATGAAGAACGATTAAACCTCATAGAAAAAAACAGCAAAGGGAAGGACATTCCAGAAAGAAAAGGTCTTAAGCTTAGAAAAAGAGAAGAAAGAACTAGAAGAAAAACTGGAAAAATTAAAACAGGACACTACAACACAAAGACAGAATCAACAGGATAAAACCGAAAACGAGGCTCAACTAATAAATCGACAATTCGAAGGAATCAGAAAGACACAAGAAGAAAATAAAAAAAATAAAAGAATCATTGATCTCAAAAGATGAACAAATAGCTAAACTCATCCAAGAAAATACGAAAATAAACAATCTCTTAACACATGTAAAACTCCTTGCGCAGGTAGAGAAAGATCTTCAGAAGTTAGTAAAAGAAAGAGATCAAACGATACAGCAACTACTCTGCGAAATTCAGGAATTAAAAGCAGGAAAACCAAAACCACAGAGGTTAACAATAAGTACGGTCATTGCATCAATAGAAGAATTTCAAAAAACTCTGGAAAATATAGAAACAAAGACGAACAAAATATTAGAAAAAATGGACCAGACGGGAGAGTACTCACTTATAGAACAAGCAAAAATAGATATATCCCGAACTAGTTACTCAGAAGTATTGCAGCAGTCAATGAAGGAAAATATCTCAAAAAGGAATAAAATAGGCATCTCTAAAGCTGCAGTATTATTACACAAGAAGCCAGACACGACAATGTCAATGGCAACAATAAGAGATATTTTGAATAGAAAAGTTAAAGAAAATAAAGATCTTCCACATATTGTACGCAGTCCAGTACGTGATAAAAATCTTCTGATAATACAATATGACAGCCCAGAAGAAACAAAAGCTCTTTGGACCTTCATTGACAAAGTTGAAGCATTGAAGGATGTTATAGAAACTCAATATAATCCATATAACACGAAGAAAATTATAATACTTGACATTCCTAAGATTACAGAACAAGAAGAAATAACACAAGCAATAATAGAAGATCTAAACATGGATACACCAATAACTATTTCTAAAATCATTCAAAGAAAAACATCTAAAACATACCAACTTGTTCTAATTGTGGAAGCCATCATAGCCAATTATCTACTGAATAAAGGGAAACTCCTTATTGGTTTCAACTCGTGTAGGATTGAACAATATCGCCCATTAATACGTTGTGGATACTGTCAGAGATACGGCCACGTATCAAATAGATGTCAATATCCAAGAGCGTGTACGTACTGCACGAAGTCTCCGATTCTGACAAGTGTAAAGTAAAACACAATTCAACAGAACACATATGTGTAAATTGTAAAGATACAGAAAATGACTTTCATCATGCAGCAAACACAAGTCAATGTCCCATATATCAATATCATCTCTACAATAGAAATAACTTCGTTAAAAATAGCATTTCCAAATCAATATTTTAAATAAATAAGATATACAATCTCAACATACACCAACAATAGCGCCCTTTAGTGAAAATTTGGAATGTCTACAAATTAATCTACAAAACAGTCGAGCAGCTACAGACCATCTGATGAAAATAAAATTACAATATTACTCATCCAAGACTATTACCACATCAAAAACCAAGTTTGGGGTATTCCATCAACAGCATGGAAAGTCTTTACATCCAAAAATCAAACAGCTGCAGTTGTGATAACTAGACCGGATGTTCCAGCCATCCACACGTACTCAGATGAAAATGCAGTGTTCGTCAATATTACTACAACAACAGGAATACTCACAGTGGGATCATTGTACTCTAAACCGAAAAGTAACCTGCTTGAGGATATGAAATGCTTAGATCAATTTAACCAAATGACAAACCTGATACTGGGTGCAGACCTTCACGCCCACTTGGCACTCCTGGGTTATCAGAAAGAGGATGAGAGGGGATCAATATTGACATACCTGCTATTGGCAAAAGAACTGATCCTTATAAATGATTCTGAAGCACCAGCATCATTCATTAGACAAGTTGACAATCCATGTGTCACTAATCCGGATGTGACGTTGTGCTCTCAGGAAATTTCTGAAATAATCCAGACGTGGTATGTGGACGTAGAAAATATGAGTAAGTCAGATCACAGGTACATTCGATTTTCTATAGCACTTTCAATTAACTACATAAAATTAGATAGATTTAAAACCAAATATACAACATTTAAAAAATTTAACAAAAAGTTTAAGAAATATGTATCTGACTTACAAAATGAACTTAACATTATAACAACAACACAAGAATTAGACAACTGGCTAGATACCTTTAACAATAATATTTTAGAAACATGTAATTCCACTCTCAAAAAGAAACAATTAAAACTATATCCAACATTTACATGGTAAAAACGTCTCTCTGAAGTCCCACAGAAACAAAATAGCCGCATTAAAAAAGAGATTTAAACGAACAGGTGATACTAAATAGAAAATACTACTAAAGAAAGAAAGAGCACTATATAATAAACATATCAAATCAGAAAAGGCCACATCTTGGCAAACATTTTGTACACAGACTATTGATAAATTGAACAAACATTTTGCAACAGCAAAAAATACAACAAACCAACATTTTCTACATACGACACTTACTGGCTTACTTAATATATATTCCACAATTTCAGATACATTTACAAACTTGCTAAATCACCATTTTCCCACACAAGAAAATCCTGATCCTCCTTTATCTGACTTTGTAAGGGAAACACAAAATTCTCCCACCACACCACTTTTCTCAACTAAAGAAATAAATTATGCACTATCAGAACAGAATAATCTTAAAGCTCCGGGCTATGACAAAATTGATGCATTTTTAATCAAAAACTTATTCAAAAACTACAAAAGTCTTATTCGCGATCTTTTTAATAAATGTCTATAATTGCCCAGGTTATCTTCTTCGCAAAAAACAATAAAGACCCAAAGCTCCATTCATCCTATTGTCCAATTTGTCTTCTCCCGATGCTAGGAAAGATAATGATGATATTAATTAAATACAGAATAATACATTACCTTGAAATTAACAATCACTTCCATGAACAACAATTTGGCTTCAGAGAGGGACGAAACACTATTCTATTGTTACAAGCCGTAAACGATGAAATTCATCAAAAATTACAGAATAACAAATATTGCATCTTGGTATCTTTTGATATACAGGGTGCATTTGACAATATAAATTGGACTATCTTCGGCAAAGCAATACAAAAACTACCCATTCCACAATACCTGAAAAATATATTACTAACATTTTTAACAAATAGAAAAATTATAATAGACTATCAGATTGTTAACACACAAAGAGAAACATACCAAGTTTACCCGAAGGGTTACTGTCTTGGTCCCCTGCTCCGGCTGCTTATAGCGAACATTATATTAATCACATATTCTGAAAAATTCCATAACTTAACAGCTTTTTGTGATAATTTTAATATGATCATAGCGGCAAATAACCTACGAGAACTTGAAGATAAATCAAATAAAATGATATCGCTGTTTAGTAATATCTGTACAAAACTAAAACTTAAAATATCGACAGACAACACAGTATATATAATGCTGGGTAAAAACATTTTAAAGAACAGAGAACCTCAAATTAAACTGAATAACATTAAAATTAAACGTGTTGAAACACTTAAATTATTAGGTGTCCACTATGAAAGTAATCTAACTTGGCATACACATATATTAAATATCAAAAGTAAAATTTTATCATTAACATCATCCATTAAAAGAGTTTTTTCAACGACATGGGGGGTAAGACGAGATTTTCTTCGAGAATGGTACCTTACTGTCCTCGAGAAAATTATCGATTACGGCTCGGAGGTTTGGTACAATAATCTGAGAATAATTGATAAAAAAAACTTACAATCAGTACAAAGAATTTGCTTAACATCAATAACAAAATGTTATAAGAATGTATCGACACACACACTTCAGGTGCTCCTGGGCATTCCACCGTTATTATTTACATTAGAAGCAAAAAATCTTAAATACAAAATTAAAAATAATAAAGACATCTTAATATTTAATAATCAAATATTAGAATATAACAAAATTGAAGAACAAGTCTATAAATTTCAAACAAATCCTGAAATATATATTAACAATTTAATTTTGATGGATGTAAACATAAACAAACCTAACATAACACAGATCTATACTGATGGTTCTAAAACAGATAACAAAACAGCATATGCTTATGTGGCCTTTAAAGATCAAATTAAAATTAAAGAACAATCTTGCAAAATTCAAAATAACAACATTTATTAAATACATATTCCTCTTATAGTCAGTTATCTCTCTTAAAAAAAAAAAAAAAAAAAAAAAAAAAAAAAAAAAAAAAGTTTGTGTCATGTATTATATCAGTACCAAATTGTAAATACACTGGCCTCTCACTTAGGCGCGATGTTCGGTGGTTGCTTTTTCGTACCTCTGTTTTAAACAGTATAGAGGGGTTTAAAGGAAAGGAAAAAAAAATAATTTTTGCATTTGAGTACGGGTGTTATGTTTTATTTTATTTATTTTTTTTCTAGTTTCTGGTGATGAGGTTTGTTTGTCGTGTGTCGCGTGTGGGTGAGGGGTTACTGTATATAGTGTATTTCAAAATGTTATTGTGTGTAAATAAAATTGTTTGAATTTTATATTGTAATTATACATTGTAATTATTTTTTAAAATATATTATACCTCTAAAGGTTATTCTATACGTACTAATGCATTCAAAATGTACGACTATAAATAATTGTCATTATAATGTTAATCTCAAAATGCTATATAAATAACTAAAATTAAAGTTTATGTAAAATATCAATTATTGTAATAATTTTAACGTTCGCCCAGCCTTGTGGCAAAATTTGGTAAGGTTTGTAGTTTTGTAAAATTTTAGTATCTGAGTTAGTAATTATTCTCAGTTTTAGTAAAATTGTAGTTTAACTTGTAATTATTGTAGCTAGCGCCGGATAGTAATATTTTCCCCTTCCTATGCTTAGGGGTTCGTCCTGGCCATTAGACAAAAGCTGGTCCCTAGGGTGGGCGCTATCTGTCTGTCTGCCAAGTGAACCAGTCTGTTCAAATTTCAAAACCATCTTCAGTTTATTGTGTCGTCATTGGACCTTTTATTTAATTCTAAAGTGTCCAAAATTCCCTAAGAGCAATTGCTGCGCTGTCATTATTCTGATAATACAGTTTCACTAACAACTAACAACCACAACTGTCAATGGCACAGCCATTGTTAGGATATCTGTAGAATAATGAATACGAGGTGTGCGTGCTTTACGTTTTAAACGCCACTGTGCGTGTGTCGTGCACAAGCTCGTCTCCCGACTTTACTGCATATACAGCGTCATTTGTTGGTGGTATTTAATTTTTTTTAACCACGCATAAAAAATTCCCATTCCTTTGGGAGAACACTAGTGAAATTTCAGGTCATTTGGATCAGTGGTGCTGTTGTTATAGGGTTTTACTTTCACAACTTAAAAAAAAATCACCCTTTATAATAGACAAATTTTTAATCTATGAACCGAGAACGAAAAAACATTTTCCGAGTTGTCCACAATACCGAAAAGCGTGCTTTATCATTAGAAAACTTAGAAACTAATATAATTTCAAAAAAAAAAAAACCATTTATGAAACCAAAGTTTACTTTCGGAAACTTTTCCGAATTTTTTTTTACCGTGTATTAATCAGTTTTCTCAAACCGAAAAATCATTTTTAGAATTCTATCAATTCTGAATAAAACATTTTCAGATGTGTAATTGAATTTATGCACGCAATTGTAACAATGTTTTTTTTTTCTTTTAATGTTATTGTTAACAATGTTAATTAATAATTTTATATATATTTTAATGACATACATATATATATTAATCATATATATATTTTAACACGTGTTATTGGAACATGGAAATGTTTATTTAAGATTTCAGATCATAAAAAAACCTATATTCTTTTTAAACCTATATGCTTTCGATAAATGATTAATACACAATAAAATTCTGAAAATCAGTGGAAATAAAAGAATCTTTGTTTTTATAAATGCTTCTTCAAATCTCGAAATATAATTTTGTGCCATTGTAACCATGTGCCATTTAACCTTGTACAACCAACCAACTAATCAAATCTCAAAAATACATTATTTTCTGGGGCTTTTAAGGATAAAGAACACCTTTTTTGAATCGTGAGAAGCTCGAAGTGCTTTTTTTTACATTTACGTTCGTATTACAATCTATTTTCTTCTATTAAGAAACATCTTTCTGTTTTTACAGTATAGGAACAAACCTATATCATCGCATAAATTATCTGACAATATTTTGGTTTATCACATTATGATTCGTACGAGTAATTCAGTTTATTTTTCCTCATAAATATATTTTTTAGTTATTAACAAATATATTATTTTGTCCTTCAAGCCTTTCAAGTGATTATTAACATATTGAGTAGTTTTATATTTTAAAAGTACAAATAAATTAGACAATAAATTTTGTGAAAATAAATCAATTTTTCACAGAACATTGTTTAAGATAAGAAAATAGACAGATAAGTTGCTGTAATATATACAAATGTCTTGCTGTAAATGTTTTTAATTTTTCCTGCTCTGCGATTCATTTTATATTAGATATATAATTCTGAGACTGGAAGAATGTGGAACATCTGGAGAATTAAATAGCATAATTCTATTTAATTTAAGCAATTGAATACCATGTGACACAAATAACAACTACGAATTCGAGTATTTCCTTCATAGAATGAATTAAACCAGGTATTACGTATTAAATATTATATTTATTGATCGGGCATTTGACATAGATGTATGTCATACAGATGATATAAAACATATATACCAGAGAGTTTGAAGAATGTGAGATTGTGTTTGGTATTTTCTACTAATATAATGTGAACAATACGAAATATGTTAATCACGAAAGCACTATTTTTTAAATATATGTTAGTCACTGTAAAAGAAAAAAAGAATCGCTACTTAACAGAAAATAGATTGAAATAAGTAAAATTAGTAAGATTTTTGTTCGAACATTTAACTTAATATACAGAATTTTGAAGATAATACTGTAAAAATAGTAAAAGTACTCTTATGCTGTATAGAGGAATTACAGGTGTAGTCGAATGTATACGCTTACGTGTGTTGAGATATTTTAGTTAAAAATGCATAAGAATCACGAAAATGATAAAAGTAACTGGAAATGCATTTAATCAGAGATATTTGGAAATATATTTTTAAACACAGATTTGAAATCTAGTGCTGTTAGGAAAATAAGATTTATGATAGTTTTCTTCTAGAATATTATCATATTCTAAAAATAATTGTAGTTAAAATTGAGAAAACATTTATTGAAGGTGAAATTTGTAAAAACAATCATTTTTTGCATCGATGCAAAGGTAAATTTTACATTTTACACATGAATATGTTGACTGCCTTTTACATAGTTCCATCTTGCATCTTTGTGCACTTTGGGATGTTTGACGGGGAAAGTGTTCCACCTTGTCATATCTGGTGTTCTTGTGTACAGAATTTGCTCTTACTGGCAATTGTCTTAGTTGTTTGTCTTCCAGCACATCACATTCTTCAGAGTCTGGAATCAAATGCGGTTCACCAGATTGTCGCGTCACTGATTGAATGAGTCTGTTTGCTACAGCCAGTTTCAATTTTCGAAATTGTATGTCGCAATTTGGAAACAAGCTTCTGTATAAAAGCCACGCATTGACAACAGCTATATCATTTAAATGGAATATAATTCTTTTATACAACTTCATGGTTTTGAGGTGAGTTCTGAATAACGCCAACAGCATGTCACATTTATCTACTCCTCCCATATTTTGGTTATAAACTTCAATCAGAGCTGGCTGGTCAATTCCAATGTATTGTTTGTTGTCCTGTCGTTTTAGTTTACTTTTCTTTTGGGATCAACACTGTGTGTATTTGAAGCAACAGACACAAGTTTATTGTCAAACCATTGACATACTAATATATTGTGATCCTTGCATACAATGTAGTCGATAGAACTTATTCCAGCAATTTTCATCTCTTTCTCTGGTTTTAGAGGACAGTGTTCTGTTCGATCTTTACGTAGTGTGAATGTTGCAAATAGACCGATATTTTTCAAAAATGCTAAGAACTTCGGTGAAGCAAAGAATTATCGATAAAAATATAAGTTCCAGGTGGTACTGATCGTGTAAGACGAGCCACTATTTATCCTGATTCCCCAATTTCAGGAGGTGTATTAGATACCATAGACTTCTTGCTGTCGCCATAAAATTCAAATTCATGAACAAATTCAGATTGTCCAGCTCTTACCCACCCTCATTTTGTACCACCACTGACGTTTTTTTTTTTTTTTTTTTTTTTTTTTTTTTTTTTTTTTTTTTTTACCATGTACAATTTTATAAACTGCTTACCTTTGAAAGGTATCATTTGTTCATCCACTGATTGACAGATCTCTTGTTCGGCTCCATCATTGAATTTTGGTTCAAATGAACTATGATAGGTCGAATCTTTTGCAAATGATTATACTCAACAACTATTGGGGATTTCAGTAAAGAAGAGTTATTTAAATGAAGAACAGATAATATCTCTTCCCCACAATTTACAGGCATGGCATCTGCTACTAAATGTTGTCGAGTTTCTGGAGACCAATACCGACGTCTAAAGGGTAAATCCACAACAGACATCAAAAGACTAATGCCTAAAAATACTTCCATTTCATTAACTGTAATTTGTTTCATTTTTGTGCGATTTGATAATCTATATCTATCAGACTCAAATGTCAGTAATTCACAAAGTTCGTTATCAAACAATGTCTTGAACATCTTAAGTAGTGTTTCAGCAAGTAAAGCTTTATTTTTCGGCTTCAGTATATTTTATGGATGAGCGTGCGGTGCAAGTGTTTTCTTTACCTATTCCCATTTCTGTGGTTTTTGCTTTAGTGTATGCTTCTGTTTTGGTGCTGGCAAATTATCCCCAGGTTCACTTTTATCTGTTGAGTTCACTCGAATGTTTTCATCATCGCTAATTTCATTCTCACTCCAATTGTTGGATTTCGGAAGATAATCTTCATTATCAGCATCTGAGTCCAGTAATCCAGTAATCCAACTGAGTCCAGTCATCTTCATTACCTGATGGGAAACTTTCATTCCTAAGTATTTCTATTTGCTCTCGGGTCAAGTATTCCGTTTTCTTTCGCTTTTCCCTGTAATATAAACAACCCATAAATAAAAAGCTTTAATATAAACAACAACAAAATTTCTTTAATCCAAATACGTTTTCATTTAAAGATTTTAAAAACATTTAAAAAAAAAAGATTCAATAGATATTAATTTTAAAATTGTTTATTGTTATTTAATTCAAAAACACATACATAATTACGTCTGGATAAAACTAAAATTCATTAAAATAATATTAAACTACAGACTTTAATGTTAAAAAATATACATAAAAACAATTAAAATTATCAATTATTAGACATTTCGTGCACTTACGTACACCTCATCAGTACTACGAACACAACTACAAAGCCACCAGAACCAAAACAAGAAAAAATAGTTAAAGTCACAGTTTAGTTAAAACATTGTATTCTGCTGGAACCTGTCCAGCCTCGTTAATTGGAGATTCAAATTTAACCGTCATCCAACCCTCCAAGAAAATATGACTACTGTACACGCAACAGTTTGAACAGGCAATTTCGCGTTTTGAAAATCAGGCGCATGGTCAAATTCCAATGCATGTGCAACCAATCTCGTGGTTAGAGTGCCTCTATTAAACGCATTCCTATGTTCTTTCAACCTCACATTTAAAGATCGTCCAGTCTCGCCTATATAGCTAGATACACAACCTTTGCAAGGAATCCCGTAAACTACACCTGTAAGGTAAAATCTAGACTATTTATGTTTGTAGTTACCCCCAAAAAAATGTAATCGGATTTAAAGGCACATAAGCAGTCTTGATGCTCACATTCGCAAAAATAGCAAATATCTTCTCAGAATTATGGCATAGTACGGTAAAGATATTGTTCCTACAAGTCTGGCACGTTGGTAAGTTGTAGGATATTTATCCGATCTCTTCGATAGTTCCCATAAAACTCAATGGCACCATCTTCGCGGGTAATCGTTAAGAAGTAAATCAGCAATTATTCTACAAATCTCATTATTGTAACTGACCTCGCTATTGCAAAACCTCAATGCTCTATTGTAAAATGATCTTACTACAGCAACTTTATGTGAAAGAGGGCTATTAGAGTTGAAATTTAGATATTGACCGGAAGAAGTAATTTTTCTATAAAGAGGAAGTTTTTAAAACATGAATCTTATTGACAAAACTTCTCTCTATTAATATATCGAGGAAGGGGAGTGTTTGATTATCTTCATTTTCAATAGTAAATTGGATTGATCTAAATATTGAATTTGCCTTGACTAAAATGTCGACAAGATGTTCCTTCTCCACAATCAGAAAAATGTCATCTACATATCTTCTCCAAAATTTTATCTCGACACCCAAACTCATAATAATATAATTTTCCAACTATTGCATAACAATTTCTGCCATTCTTATAGAAAGTGGGGATCCCATCGCTGTTCCTTTCAACTGTTTATAAAATTTAAACTCAAAAATAAAACAGTTGGAAACCAAGCAAAATTCAACGAGTTTCACAGCAACCTCCAAATTCTGATCAATTGCAGCCGAAAATCCAGGCCACATGCTACGAATAGCAACGGAGGCTAGATAAATGGGAATTGATGTAAACAAATATATTACATCTAAGTAGGCCATCACACAATTACTAGGAATTACGAAATTCTCCAAATCCTCAGTAAATTTATAAGATTAATTTATACTATAAAGAGAGGAAGTCGTCAATGGTTTGATAGTAACTGAAAGAAACTTAGTTAAGTTGTACAAGGGGAATGACTATAATCTATTATAGGTCTAAGATGGATGTTAGGCTTGTGAGTTTCTCGTAGACGGAGTTTCTACAGTACGAAACGTCTAATCATTGATAATTTTAATTGTTTTTATGTATGTTTTTTAACATTAAAGTCTGCAGTTTAATATTCTTTTAATGTTATTTTAATGTTTTTCAATATTGTCATACAGACCTACTTCAAACAGAACACATATGCGATTTTTTTTAACTATTAAATTGCAGAAATAAATGAAATCAGGCAATTATAACTTTTAAAAATGTGAATGAGATGAAAATTTATATAAAATAGGCCTGCATAACATTAAAATCACATAAACACGTATAAATTATATTTTAAAATTTTCAGTATTCGCGCTCATGACGTTCACTTCAGTTAACAGAGTAAAATGGTATAATATTGACGCTGTGCATGGCGTCCACTATAGGGGACATTATGTAACACCTTCCATAAAGACCCCACCAGTGGCTGAGAAGTGCTGCTCTCAAAGCTGGTAGACGGGAGGTGCTGGGTTCAAACCCCTGTCGCGCTCGTCGACCTAACCGTTCGGAGTTTTCCGTGGTTTTCTTAAAACTTTGCCGTAAATACGGGTTAGGATCCCTTAAAAAGACCCCCACGGAGGGCACTTCCTCCAGGGCCCTCGTGTTGATAATTGGCCGTCATAAATCAACCCAACCCAACCCTTAAAAAAATAGAGAAAACAGTTTTTTATACTTGTTTTTCAATTTTCTATTAGGCAAAGACATCTGCAAACAATAATTAATGAACAACGTATCATTTAAACAATATTATTATAAGCATAGACACAGTTTAGTTCATGCTGAACAACTTACCGGTATTCTGATTGGACATCCATGTTAATTCAATCTCAAGAAGTAAGTTAACTGTCTTGTGGCGTCATCTCAATTTTTTCCCTGAAAGCATGAATGTCAAAAATTAGCATAAGCTTTAAATAGGAAGTGTGAATGAAATGGGTTGGATAAGAGAAAATTGGAAATTTTGTCCACTGTAGTGCACAGTATGCAACAAAGTGTTAATTGTGATATATATTTTATATAGAAAAAAAACTGTAAGAAACTATATATTAGAATCATTAGGCTTGTGTATTCCGGAATCCTGTGAGTTGTTTTCAAAACTGAAGAGATTTTGAAATTACTTTTTCAAGGATTAAATTATTATAAAATATTTTAAAAGCTATAAATTTGTGTTAGTATATTTTTCATAATAGTGTGTATCATGTGTCTGAGTAAAACGCACTGCATTATGTATTTAACTAAATTTCCCTTAAAAAAAGATTTGAATTTTATGTTACAAAATGACTTTAAATAAAAGAACATTATATTTCAGAATTTTTTAATGTGCATTGATTATAAAACACTGAACAAAAAAAAAAAAAAAAAAAAAAAAAAAAAAAAAACAGGATTTGTTTGTGCATTTTTTGAATTAATTGCACATTAAAACCTGAAAATGAAAAGTAGTTACAGGATATTTTTGTAAAAAATTCTAAAGCACATTGTAAAACTAGTCGTTGGGGGCCACCCTAATACTTACCCATCATGGATATGCATAATATCAAATATGAAAATAAAACATGTGCAAACTATTTATAGAATGTATTGCAATTAGAATAAAACCGGGATTTGATGACGTCATCAATTTTAAATGCTCTATTATTGAATTGCGTAAAAGAAATATCTTTATAACTCCAAAAATGATAATCATATTAACTAATAGTTTACTGCGTCAGATTAAGCGTCTCATTTCCAATTAAAACATATCTTTGAATTGCAATTTGAATGAAATACAGGGTCATGAACTATCGAAGAATGTTTAAAATATGGTTACAAATATCTCGGCAACTAATTATTCGATCAACTGCATGATTTATTCAAAATTTATGTTTTTTTATTGTCTTTAAAATAAACAATTTCGAAAAAATTTATATAGCTTTTATCAGAACGAATATTTCAAGAGTCCGAAAAAATAGTTCCAGATAATCGAGGTTACTGAAATTCAATAGCTAAAATTCCATTATTACATACTAAGTGCTTATCAAATTTCAAGTCTCTATCTCAATTTGTTCGGGAGATAGAGCGTTTACAGGCACACACACCGGCGCACACTCAGACAGACGGACGTCATTTTCTTTTCTAAAAATCTGTTTTTTGGAATCTCCAGTGTCTGAAACGTGTAAATCCGTCAAAAATTGTTTTTCGATTTTTAAAACGATTGCAAGACTTACCCTATACTACGTGTGATGGGTAAGTAAAATAGAAAAGGAAATTTTTAATCTAAGAATATATAATATAACCACCAAAGACAAACATATAGCAACCTATTCCGACTTATCCACGCTCCCGAAAAACCTTCTTTATATTTAGAAAGTTACGAAACCAATATATTTCTATAAATGACGCTTTTCGGAATTGTGCATAATTCGGAAAAGTTCATTGTATATTTTCGTTTGTGATAAAGTTATATTTTGGTAGATTAAGTTATATTTGTCTTATTTACGGTGTAATTGCTATATAATGCGAAAAAAAAATAAATACATAGAGCAGAAAAAAAAACAGACATATTATTTTATTCCGAAAAAGACATTAAGGTAAAAAAAAATTCTAAAAAGAACCTAAAAAAGAAATTTTCATTTAAGTTAAAAAATAAAACTTTCGTATATGATTTTTTATAATTTTTGCGTTAATACTTATTTTTGTTATCAAACTTTAAATTAAAAAATATATATATCCCAGTGTTTTGCATTTTAACTGAATTAAATGTTATAAATTCTTAATAGAAAATGTTAATATCTAGTACGAATTCATAAACATTTAAATTACAATTGTTTATGCAACAATATAATTCATTTATACTTTCCTAACGTTGAATTTTATTTAATTAAACATAGTATTTTTCCTGATAGTTTTGTATTATTGTATCATATATCATTAAAAATGAAAGATGCTTTCCAAAATTTTAAATCTACTGTAATTTGTATGTTAAAAAACACAAATTTCATTTGTTACATAAATTAAAATAAATTATAATGAACCACGTTTTTATGATTCTCCTAAATATTATAAATTATTTCTTTATAGGTAATTTTTAAAGAAAACAGTTTTATCTCATTATCTCGATTTTTGATTCAATCTTTAAAAAAATATTTTGATATCAGATCTATACTCAATTCCATCTCATTACTTTGTATTTAAAAAATTATATTTAAAATAAATTAATTCATTACTTTGACTATATATGACAAGATGACAAGATCATTAAATCATCAAACAACTAATTTGTAAATAGAAAAATAAATGCTCATTATTTTTGTAGTGCGTTACAAATATCGAAAATGGTATACATTTGATGTAAACCTAAACAATTAATTGTAAGAAAAATGCTGAAATAGCTATCGCGGTATTATGAAAATTAAAATAAGATGTTACATATGCATTTTATTGGAAATTCTTTGCTGAAGGATCTTTGTAATGCATTTTCTTACTAGAAAATAAGAAGGAAATAATTAACTTAAAATAAGCCTGTTCTTTAAAAATATAATCCTAGTTCATATTAAGGAAATTCAGAAATGAGTACGAAAGAATTATTTTTAACTGCATTTTAACATAATTAAAAATGATTCCATCAAGACATTTGCCATAAAAAACACAACATTTAATTTAAGCAGATTGAAATAATTATATTTTGAAGATTGAATATGAAGTTATAATGTTTTTAATTGACTGTATTTTTCCAATGCAAAAACGTATATCAATTTTATGCATTTTTCTTTAGTTTTGCAGTAATGTATAACAACCACAGCATTACATAAATAATATTTAAATATAAAATATATTCTTTTTTATTGATTAAAGTTAGTCAAATTATTTAATACGTAAAAGCTGGAAAGATTACACACTTTATATACACAAAACACAATGAAATGTAATCCATTATTTGCTTATAATTATCCATACCATCACGAACAAAAGGATAGGAAATTCTAAAATAATCGTCAGAATATGTTATGATAATATAAATATATGTTATGGTATTTTGTTTATTTGTACCAGTAAACAACCGAAAATAACAATATTTATTGAAGTAGTAAGAAAGATGGAAGATTATAGTATTTTGAAAAATCTAGTCAGGGCATTACAACGAAAAATTTAACAAATTACTGAAAATAATACCCAAAATATAGTTATCTAAATAGAAAAAATAACATTAGAAATATATTACTGTTATTCACTATTCATGTATCAGAAACAGATATTTATAGAAAGAAAATTTTCATTTACTTGATAAGTTAAATTTTGGTATAGTTATATTTTGTAAACTGTTGAAGATATAAATAAAATGATACGTTTCAAGAATAACATGTTTTAAACTCTTGAATATCTAATCAAAATGACACTGTTCCAGAATATCAGATGCGCTTCATAGAAATACTATTCAAAAATTTTATCAAAATAAAAATTTCAATGAAAAAACTGTAATGAATATTAACATTTTTGTAATGAACAACTCGGATTTATTTTAAATTATTTTGAAATGAATTAAACTTAAAATATTAATAATAAATTTTATTATATACCAAGACTGCATCTACAGAAAATTACTCATAACGTTTTAGTTTTAGTTATTCTTTTACAAAAATCTTATTATTTAAATAAAAAACTCTGACAATAATAAAGTTCAGAACTTTGTTGTAAAAATATGAAATAATGAAATATTTCTTAATTCTTAAATGCTACTTTTCAAAGTTATAAAAAATATTTTCTAGATGTTGAAAATAATTCATTAGTTTTATTATATTTATGGTTTATAAAAAAATCTTATAAACTTGTATATTTAAGCAAAATAAATTAATATACATAAAATCACAGATTTTGAATATTTGAAAATTTTCAGGGATAATTTTAAAATAATGTTATGTTGTACGTACATTACACATCTTTTTTTTTCTTTACAGTAAACTGTGTCTAAGGAAGTATAACTGGAGACCGAAAAAGTTTCAATCTCAGACAGTTTTCCGCCTTAGAGAGCTTTTTACAGCATTGTAAATCGTTCTGCCAGGACATAAAAACATTCCACTTTAGACAGATTTATGTCTTACACAGAGTTTGCATTAGCCACTATTTACTGTATTTAGTAAATTTAATTGAAAGCAATCATAAGTTGGAAATTTATGCTCATTATATATACTGTAGAAATTACCGAATTTTCAAATACAAAATGGGAATTAAAAGTTTGGACCACCCTTTTGTAAAAGAAATAGAGAAGAATGTGGGGCAATACCGTAAACCTTATTATTAGTTGCTTCTTTAACCCAGAATTTCCAACAGAATTAAATGCAACTTTGCGCACATTATCTGGACTTTTACTTGTAACATAATATCATCTACAAAATATGAATAATTTATCACATTTTTATTAATAAATGGTTATTTTTAAAATGTCAAAACATCCGGTTACCCTATTGATAGTATAAAATCTAATGGATATGTAGCTTTTTATAGAAAATGAAAAGTTTAGACTTTAATGTTTTAACATATGTATTATTGACAGAACTTCTTTTAAGGTTAATAAGAATTAAAAATCATGTGTCAATCGTAAATTACCAAACATTTTAAAGCGTTTTTTGAATAAGTTAACGAAACTTCACCTTTCATAAAGCAAAATAAGATATCAAAGTAAACAACTAAGAAAACGCAAAACACATTTCAAAACAAGATTTTGACAATTGCTGCCCATAGCCCGAATGGTACTCGAATTTGTTTTAGCATTTCTGTACATAGTCTATAAATCTGTATATACACTATATATAAAGAGTGCGTTGAAATTTGTGTTAGTTACAAACTGCATATCACGGTCAAAATTTCGCCTTCAGCAATTTCCGCCAAAGAAGGAAATTACACTCGAAAAATTTGTACTATCCTTTATATTATTTATATATTTATAGAGATATTTCTATACGCTTATAATATTTTACAATTTAAATCATGAAAACAAAACACATAACGCAACTGAAAAAGCACTTTAAGTCACTGACATCTTTAGGCGGTAATGTATTCACTTCTTTACGAAGCTCTGGATATGAGTTTCTTTATATTCTACAAGTGTATTTTAGTGTACTAAATATAGTTTTGCTGAAAAATGATAACTCAATTAAAAAACATCGTTAAGCAATTCACGCACATACACAGTAATGCTTACAAATTATTTTGTGTAGACCAGTATATGATGTATAGAATTTTGTCATGTCCTGTATTATGCAAAATTTAGTTACTCCATCATATAACGTCTACAAACGTACTTTCAACATTTATCGCTCATAGACAGTACTGTCAGTGAAAACGAAAGTGTATATTTGACGATGAACAAAAAGTTTCACGCAGAGAGTATTCTACAGCTAGCATATTGTACTGCATTTAAAGAACGTTTCATTGCGTTTGTAATAGTGTAAAATGATTAAAATACGCTTTAGACAATTTTTCCCTTTATAGCATTATATAACACAGTTCTTTGGTTTGACCATGTAAATGAATGATAAATGTATTAGAGTCCTTATTTTACAGGAAGTGTTTTTTAGTGTATCTCTATAATGCAGTTCAATATCATAATAATTGAAATAGTGTAGTATCGTTAACATAAAACAAAATATTTCCACTCTACAGACCATCATGTAACGTTTCTAAGTATCGCAGTAAACGAACGATACAAGTTTAATTTTCAATCGCCAACATGCCACAGTAAACCTCAAAATCATATATCAGTTGTATAGAAATTGGAGTATATTTACGAAACTTATACTACGGGAAGACGGCAGACAACAGACCGAAGGCAGACGGCGGACAGACGGTAGACCGAGGTTCACGAAAAAGACAGGCTACCGCGGTACATTCCACTTATCTTTTTGTACAGACCGTTAGTGTGACGTAATGCTCTTTTCGTACAACTGAATTGGTGCATTCGAGCATCACGTGACTCCAGCGGTCTGTAAAAAAAGATACGAATAAAGCACCACGGTAGCCTTTCTTTTTCGTTAGCCTCGCAGTAGACGGGATACAGTCAACCGAAGTGAAAAACCGTTTCCAATTAAATTAAAAACTGTTAAAAAGGATACCTCACTGGTGGGTGAAACTGCAAGGATATGTTGATCTTACAAGTATTGAAAAAGTTTATACTTTCACGTTTTAACACGTTTTCTTGACATAACCCCTTTCAAAGATTAACAAGTTGGAAATTGTACGTCAAACGTTACAAACGAGGTGCGTTCGTACGCACGTTTTAGAATTAAATTCATGATATCCCGTGCGTAGAACGGGTTAAACAGCTAGTTAAGTATATATTTTATGACACTGTTCATACAAATATCTTAACTAGTTATATAAATATTCAGATATATATGTATCAGCTAGTTATATAAATATTCAGATCTTGATGATTTTTAATTCTGTGAAATGAATTATATCGTCTGCAGATTAATTTCTGTCATAAAATAAGTATCTCGGTTGCTTGACGATTAAACTTCGGAAGCTCCTATAACAAAAAAGCACCGATTTAAAAAAAAATCAAATTTCTTAATAAATATTTTTATTAATATCTCCTAAAGTTTTGATTCGATTTTAATAAAATTTGAAATGTCTCGACAAAATTCTGCAAAGATAATATATTTTAAATTGCAAACCATTTGGTTGGGTAGTTTTTGCGTTGTTATATGCGGACAGACAGACAGACGGACGGACAGACAGGCGGACAGACAGACGGACAGACGGACGGACAGACAGACGGACAGACAGACAGACAGACGGACGGACAGACGGACGGACCAAACGACGACTATAGGTGCTACGTATTTATATAATTACGAACGCACCTAAAAAGAAGCAATATAATTCATTTTACAACTTTAAATAAGAGACTAAACTAATAATAGTTTCATTATAAATCTAAAGTTTTTTTTTCATTTAAACACAAAAGTATAATTTTCTTCATATAATTAGAGAGGTGCAAGAAAGAAGCTCAACTATTTATCTGATTTATAAATATCATAAATACTCTTGTCAAGGTAGTTTTGAGACTTTTCTTCAAATACTGATTTGACTTTTTTTAGAAATAATCATTTCGTAATAAAATTGAACTAATCATAAATTTTAATTATTATATGATACAAAGATTAGTGCTATGTATGGACACTATGTTACAAAAAATTCTATTAAAAATTCTGGCTTGAAGAATCTTCTATTAATAAGGTATGCGGCTTTACCGTTCTTTCCCAATATACAAAAGTATTTCTATAATTAAAAGTAATCAATAATGAAATTTATCTGTTTTTTTTTTTGTTTTTTTATGAAAAAATAATAAATTATCAGAAAAATGTACAAAATTACGTGATTTATTTTATATTATCTTCTGTATTATTCAATTTATATCTTGCAGCGTTAGCTTAAAAATTCTGTGGGATAATGAAATCTAATAATAATTCATTTCTTGTGACTTATTGGATAGAAAAATAGAAAGTTGTATACGTCATTAATTATCTATTAAACACCCATACATTAATAATTTTAATTGCAATAATTGTTACGCAGCACCACATTAACTTGTCATGCGTTGCATTGCAAATTGCATTACTTTTCTAAATGTTGTTATCTATTCGAATAATTGCATGAACTGTTTAATTTTCTTTTCTTTCCTATAAGTAAGTCTAAAAACATTTCTTAAATAATCGCGGCCATGCGCATATTTTCTTTCTGTGTATAAGTCTGCTTCACTAAGAAACGACACCTATTTATTCCATGATTAGTGTTGAAATATGTTATTCTTATAATCAAATTAACATTATCAGTTAGGATAAATATAAAAATGTTTCGGTATTTCCTTATTCGGGTTTTATAAGATCATTAAAGGGTGTTTTTCTTTATGTCAGTCTAAATGATCACTAGTATAACGGCATCCAGTATCATTTCGAGATTAAGTTGGAGGTGGGGGGGGGGGGGGGGGCTTCTCGTGACGTTTACTCAATACATGGGAAAATTTCACATACAAAGCTTTGTGGCATTAGATTTATTCAAACTTAGGTGTAGGGTAACTTTACCTCCACTCATGTGCTGTGTGAATTAGATATAGCGATAATTTCTGTTCCTGTATTTCAATATGCTGCTGTCTTAGTGTATTGCAAAAGTATTTAAACTAAACAATGCATGGAATGTTGTAGTTTTGCGTCTGTGTAACAGATGATCATTACCCACTGTTCAAGCACCTGACTTTCATATTTTGTTTTTTTATAAAGTAGTATTTCCGCAATTACTTATGAGCTGTCACGGCTTTAATTTTCCTTGAATATTTCTTTCGGGCGTTTAATTTAATTTATATTCAAATACATTTCAAAATGTATTGTGAAAGAGGTCAAGCCAGAAGAAATAGTAGCACTTCTCACAGAATTATCCGATAATGAATCCGAAGATTGGGAGTTATATGAAATGGATGGAAGATCTAATGATGATTATCTTTCATCATATAGCATATGATTCTGAAAGTGATGATGATATTGAAGTTTGTAATTAACAAACTTATTAAGTCTTTATATCCCGCGATAGATCTCAGTGAAAAGAAATAATTTCTGTAATTAAAATCTGGTAGAATATCTGGTAACTAAAAATATTTTGCTCGAAAATAGAGGTGTAAGATGGATAAATTCAAGATGGATAAATTCTGTAGATGTATTAAATACAATAAATATTTTAAATATAATAAAATAATGAGCAAGTTGTATACATGCTAGTCGGTTATTTTGCTGGACTCATGTCAGAACGACACCTCCGAGAGTTCTATGGGATGCCAAGGTCTCCGGTGTTCTAGTGTTAAAGAAGTAAATATTTAATGTTAATTTATTCAACTCAGAGTCATTTATAAGTATTTAAAAGAAACGCATGCGATTAAAAATATTTTATACGCTAATACCTACAAAAAAAAACATGAAGTTCGTATCAGTTAATGCTGAACATCATTTAAACATACTTTCAAATACTCTGTTTTGAAAAATGCCTACAAATTATAAAAGAATTAGCAGATGAATATAAACTAATTTATTTCAATTTACATTAACATTTTTTTTGCAATATTATCTGTTTTGCCTTGAATAGTTTATTTCAAGAATAAGTAACATAATAAATTATCATAATATTTTGTAAAACTTGGCCCGTTTATTAAAAGCAAGAAATTTCAAAATGGCATAAATCAAGAAACTTACCTCGATAAACTAATTCTGCTTCATGCACCAAATGAAATGTAGGACCCGAATTAGTAACGCCTCATACATTAGTTTTCAAATTGCATTAATCTTTTGAATGCTTCAATCCATTCGATTAAACAGTTTGAGTGTTTCATTTTATCTTTTTTTTCGCATGACCTAAGTACAAAATGATTTTGAAATAATATACTTGTTCTTTCGTTTGGAATATATTACAATGATTTTTTAATCTATGGTTCGTAATATTTTGTATGGCAGAGGTACTTATACATTTAAACGAAATTGGGTTATGTTATAGGATGTAGTTAAAGAATCCATGCATTTTATGACCATACAAAATATTGTGAGTAGATTATTGTATTTATTTCATTCCACGTTAAATTGCCAAAATGAACATAAAAAGAGGAATTTAATGTTTTTTTTCCGCAAGTTATGAAGGCAATTATCTAATTCTATCAAAATTTCTTAATTTGGATAGTTGTAACTAATGGTAGTTGTAAATAAAACGCGAACTTCATTTTCAGTGATAGAAATTACTGGAAATTTACAAAATCCAAAGTAAAATTAGTTTTGGTGGTACAGAAGTCTAATTGCATGTTATTAATTATGTTTCTTGTTAGATATTCTATAATGTTTTTTAAATATAACCTAAGGAGTCAGGACACAATAAAAATTTAAGTTTTGTAACTTTATAAAATAACTATGTAAATTGATTTTAATATGACAAATAACAACATTTGAAACGTGTTATAAGAGGAATTATTTGTGTAAAGAAACTGTTTGTGTATACGCATTCAACACCCAGTTTATTGAAAAGTAAGTTTCGGCAATTGACATTTTAAGGATATTTTATCCGACGATATATTAGAAAAATGCTTTCTGAAAGCGTTCTGACACATTTCTTGAAATTCATACTGAAAACATTTAACACAAGAACGCAAAATCATGCATCAGGCATAGATTATGAAATACTGTCCGACACTTAGAGAATTTTTTTCATACAATGAAATCAATTATATTCTGTCCTGTAATGGAATTCTTTTGTGCGTCTTTGTAAATGAACTATAAATTATACGTACTCCATAATCTATATAAAACAGATTGTAGTGCACCTCAGTGATCCTGTTTAATCTCTTATGTCTGAAACATCATAACCTCATAAAAATGCATTGTTAATGATGTCACCCATAGATTCTAGTATAGTGGAATTTTTGTGTGTACTAATTATAAATTCTATTTTATTTTATTTTTCTGAGAAAGCATGTTTTAGTCCATTACAGTTATGCACCTCAAATTCAGTACATTTAAAATCTGGTAAAATCAATGAATGCATAAGATACGTTTTTTTCCTGTACAACGTAATGTAACTGACTTTTTAGTCTGTCTTTGTAATCGAATTATAAATGCTATAAACGTTATTGGTTATAACGAACATGCTATGATAAACATTAATAACATATAAAAGTTACATTGCAAATCCAAGTTTATTTACAAGAGTTGCAGATGGACAGATAGATAAACAGACAAACCGAATTTATAAACACATTTCAACTACGTTAGCATATTTGTTCTTTAAAATCTCTAGTTTTTTTATACTGTTTAAATGTCTGTAAGATAAAAATATATATATATATATGAAGGAGTTTAACTTTAGTTCAGTGTACAAAAAAATATGTATTCATTTATGTGGAAAAATATCATAAGAATATCTGAATGATCGTTTGAGTTATCAAAGTTATCGCAAACAAAACTTACTGAAAAGCAGATTTTTCAAAAGACGGATTTCAAGTTTTTCCATTAAAAAACACACACTGTTACAAATCTTCAGCAAAATGTAGAGTCATTCAACTAATTTGTATAAATAACGGTTTCTTATAAAGCATTTTCTTTGGTTGGAACAGATATAATTTACGGTTATGTAACCGATTTATATAAAAATGTTAGAATGACTCGACAGTTTGCTGCAGAAAGAAAAAAAATCATTATTAAAAGTGTATTTTCTATTATTTAGATAAAATAATTGGTAAACCAAAATATATGCAATGCTTACATTTTTTTTTAATATAACTTTCGGTTATAAAGAGTTCTCTTCCGGTTTATAAAATTGGACATTCTCTTCAAAACTAAGGAACGTAGAAAAGGAAAAAAAAAGTATTTTAGGAATCACAAATGCCCGCTGAACAAAACAAATGAACCAAAAAAAAGAAAGTTTACGAGATTCTGGTCGTTTGAATGTAGTCAGTCCTCTCAATATTTAATGGTTCCTCTCTCTTACAGAACTTTGTGTACAGGCAATCGCGGACTTTTAATTAACATTCGAGGAAAGGGATTTTTTAATTTGCATATTTTGATGCATATTTAATACTTTATTTGTATTCATGTTTATAGAGTAATAGCTAAGGACAAACCGCTTCGATGTTTTTTTGTTTTTTGTACATCTTTGCAGTTTTTTTTCTATATTTAATATAGAAAACACGCATTAAAAACATTTCTCTTTTTGATTGTTCTTTTATTTTTAGAACATTTTGGTCGAAATATGAAAATGTCCTAGGTCAACCACTTTCAACCAACATATTTCCTACATCCCCACAAAATGGTCCATTAACATTCCAGAACGTTCTCGATACTCCTAGTCCATATGTAAACCTAATAGAAAATATGTATATGTATGTACAAGGGGCAGTCGGAAAATAAGTTCCCCCTGGCGACTGTTGATAGAGGTGTGTATGAAAGACAAAAAATGTAATGAGACATTAAAGATAAAACATAACTTTATTTTTCCACATAAGTACCAAGTACATTGAGACTATTGTCATACCGCTTTATAAGATTCAAAAAGCCCTCCAGGAAAAATATCAGGGCTTTGCATACGGACGAAGCGTTGGACGGCTATGGGCGAAAGACGACACATCAGGTGAACGCGAACGTGGAAGACACCGATACACCATTGGGTAGGGGTCGACCGCGATCAAGCAGATGGCGCTGTTGCAGTGCCTGCGCAGATGGCACGGTTGCAGCAACATATGTACAAATATGTAAAAATATGTACATATATAAATAGATATATATATGTATGCATAAAATATAAGGAAGGTTTTAGTGTATGCTTGAAAATTCTAGTACATTCTAGAAGATTACAAACATTTTTAAAACACTTTGGTCAACATATGAAAATGCCATAAGTTGACCACTGTAACTTCCACACCCTTACATATACCAATATGCAACCACTATAGTGCACGATGGAAGATTCGAGGGCACAACGACACAGAAACACCAGTGATCTGCGTTGGGTAAATCTGACTGGAAAGTTAAATATAAGGGCGCACACGTCTATATTTTAATGAAAATGACTACGTCGACCACTTTTAACCACCATATTTCCACACCCCCACAACTACCGGAATGCAACTTATATAGTGCACGATGGGAGACTTGTGGCTACTACCACACATAAACACCATTGTTCTTCGCTGGGTAGTTTCGGCTGCAAAGTGAAATATACAGACACACACCTCTCTCTCTCTATATATATATATATATATTTAATTGGAGTATTTAACCATTTTTATGGGGTATATAAACCGACCTTTAATTTTCACGATTCAAGAATATATCAATAAAGTTTTTTTTGTAATTATTAAATACTATTTTTGTGTGTTTCATTAAAGGGGCTAAATTTGTACAGATATGGTGCTTAATGATTTTGTAGATGGCAAACACATTGATTGACGTAAGAAATAAACCGTCTTTAAGGTGAACACTGGTGATTATTTTCGAATTCCACTCGCATTACTTTTTGACTTACACTTATACACAATTTTAAGAAAAATCTACCAGAATCAATATCTTGGCGAACTAATGGTACGGAAAGAAGATAAAATAAGTCACAAGTGCCGTCATTCTTGTTCAATTTCAGTATTATGTTCAGAAGTTTATGTTCAGAATTGCATATCTCATTTCAATTTCAGAATTATTTATAGCAGTTCAATTTTAGAATTATGTGATTCTTCGGGTTTTCTCGGTGATTTCGGAATTTTCTTCGGGTATAGATAATTTTAAAATCATGAAAACAACAACGAAAAATCATTTTTTAGACACCGATTATTAAACAATTTCCCACACTAACACAATATTATTATTTTTTCCACGCAATGAAATGAGATATCTGATAAAAGCAATTAAATTAAAATTTACCACTAACGCGCGATATTTCCACATATACCATGATTTAAAGTAATTATTTTGTGCTTTCCTATAAATAAGCAATAAATAACACGTCACTTTCATTTAAAAACATTCTATAGTGAACCTCATTAACATTAAAAAATTACATGTGAATCCAAGCATATTTACGCAAGTTATAGAACGGATAGACTAAGAGTAGTGTAGACACAAAAAATCGACATCTGAAACTCTTTGAAACTATGTTGCAAATCGGTAAAAATTTGCTTTAATAACAATTATACATGCTTCAGAAACAAAAAGGAAACATTTTAGTTAATTAATTTTTAAAGTAACAAATATTTTCAAAATTTTTGCACGTGAAAAATATATTTTATTTAAAAATGCCAAAAGTTCTTGTTATAACAGATTACAAATTTCAAAAAGTAATTAAAATTCTATAAACATATCATTCAAAGAAAAGTATGCGTTCATATGCCAGTTATTTAATCACAATAAAATAAGAATTTTAATTACGCAATTAACTTAAGTACACAGAGAAAACTGCAGATTTATTGCTATGAATAATTCCTTCTTTATTTTCATATCTTGAGTAATATGAATATTTTCTGAATCCTTATGAAAATACCATAAATATGCTTTTAAGTAAACATGCATTAGATAAACAACAATATTTACATTGCATTTTTAGAAATATAAAATCTTTTAGGTAAAGGATTGGAAAAATATATATTAAATAATGTCTTTGCATTTTACATTATTATTAATACAGAAAAAAAAGTAAATGATTCCATTTAATTCTTTTCTTCTCCAAAAATTTCAGTAGGTATATAGCTTAGTTTATTAATTAACACAAACAATTAATGACTTAAAAATTTATTAGGATAATAAAAATTTAGAATGATACTTTAAAACTTTTATTAAGTATAAAGTATTTTTATATTTATGTATCACAAAATGTTGACATGTTAAATGATATATATTAAAAGGGGATTAGTATATTTTAAAATATAAATATAAATATTGTGGTATTGTTTTTTTTCTATCTCTTACAGAAAAAAATACTTTACAGTTCTCAAATATGCATAAATAAAATAGAATTAACTGTTGTTTCTGTTTGAATTCATTTGTGGTTAAAATTACCGTTTGAAACTGATATATTAGCATTTGCGTTTTTTTCATTAAAATTATAAAATTTTAAACATTTATGTTATTTTAATCAGACAGAATTTATTGATTGTAAATGAAAACAAATTAGTGTTCTCAAAGTAGGAATATATGCATTAAATATAAAATAAGTATTTATTAAAGTACGTGCCATAATATATCCTATATTTTATATGAATGAGATTTATTCGTATCTAAGCTGAAGTAAATCTTCTACAGATAGAATTTATATAGAAGTAATTACCTAATGTAATTTAAATGTATCAATAAAAAAATAACATGGTAAACATATATATACATATTATTTTCATATTACTTCAAATTGGAAACAATGGTTATTTCCGAGTATCTGTTCTCTGTTGGATTCAACAACGAAATATAATGAGAAAAAGTAAATAAAACATAAAAATAAAAGTAATCTGGCATTTGAAAACCATAAGTGTATAAATATATTTTCTTGTATCACTTTACTTCAAAATTTGTAAATTTAAATAAAAAACATTTCTTTGAAAAAAAAAGTTCATACCTACATCCAATGGTTTACTCGAAAGCAAAATAAATGTAAGCATTTTTTAGCATTTGCCCTATAAACTTGTTATTATCAGGACGGTTTTTCAATTAGAAACACAATAATTTAAAGAATTTAAACATTTTTAAAGGTCCAACGGAGATTTGTGAAATTAAATACCTCGTTCTAAATATAATGCTGAACATAAGAACCATGATGTGTGGCTAGTCGTCGGGTCGATGATGGTCTGTCAGAATTTCGCTGCGGTTGTTTCTATGCGAATACCAAATTCCTGCACATAAAACCCGGCTTACATATAATAAAAGCCTTGAAATTAAAAATCAGGTACGTGGTATACCATACTTATTCTGATTTTAAATTCAGAAGCCGAACTTGCAATTAAAAAAAAAAAAAACTTATTTTAAAGCAGGGTGGAACTTAATTATAGGGGGAAATCATAACATTTTAATTAATCTGTAATACTGAATTTTTTTAATGCTTAAAGTACCAGTAAAGAAAAAAAAATATGTTTATTAACTTGATAGATATTGGATCTATTGGCTTATAGTCCTTTTTAAATTCAAGTTTTGGCAAAACCTTACGGAACTTATATAAAGACTAAAAGATTAATTCTGTTTTAATATCATGAAAAATCCACACCACTTTATTTATATTTTAATATATTAAAAGATTGATATATTTTAAAATGTTTCTTTTTATTTCAAAAAAAATATATATTTTTGCTTTCTTTGAAGAAGATCAGCACGAAGTTTTTAAGAATGTTGTCTTGTTTGTTCTGTCTCATATTTTGTTTATAAGTAAGAACAAGTTAAATTTCAAAGTTTGTTAATACTTATTAAATTAAGTGATTTTAAAATTTCAAAAAAGTTTCAATTCTAATAAATTATTTTTTAAATTTTACAATATATGCATTTAAATCAATGGCATTCGTTTCGCTCAAGGACACTCAATTTAACTGTAAATCTATTATGTTTTATTTTTATTTTTCCTTAAAACATTATTTTCGAACGAAGTGTCTAAGTAAAATGTGTGATATTACAAAGACATTTAAATAGATGTATCTTAAAAATATATACATTTTCGCAAAACTGTCTTACTTGCACTATGTGTTTAATAAGATTTTAGATATAATTGCATCTTAACATTTAACATATTTTTTTATTTAAAATTATGTTTTAAATATTATATATATGATTATATATTTTTTTTCAATATTAGATATTATTTTATTATTATTTAGAAAATTAATCGATAGTGCAACTAAGAAATATTTTCTTTACATAATAACATTTTTTAAACATTGATTTAAACATTTAAACGATATTTCCTTACGGACAATTCCGCCTAGTTTATTTGTGCAATTACATTTAATTGCACAAATTTAAATTCGCTTTATTAAGCGAAAAAATAAATAATACCGTGAAAAAAATTCGCTTATTGCTGAATCGCTCATCGCTGAATTAAATAAAAGCGTGAAAAATTCGCTTTATTAAGCGAATTTTTCTATAAGAAAATACTGGCATATAATCTGAAAAATATGGTGCACACCCTTAATTTCCTTTTTGATTTTTACAATAATAATAATGATAATAATAATAATGAAATAAAATAAATAAATAAAATGAAAAAGTATATGTAGAGTATTTTTGTATATTTATGTGTTTTTAAAATTATATTATAAATGTTTTAAACCATATATTTAATGGATATGTTCAAACGCTGTTTAAAAATTTTATTTCAACGTAATTTTATTGAAATAATGTTTAAATTAATATGCATGATTATTGCACGATACTTGCAATTCAGATCTCATATATGTAATTTCAATATTTAATAATTATATTTTATATGGTACGATTTCATTGGATATTTTACAACTCCTCTCTTTGACTTTTAAACTGAAATCCAACACAAATTACTAGACCTAACATATGTACTATCAAGCATACAAATGAAAAAATAATTCATTAAATCCGTTTAGAATAAAAATTCATTTTCCAAAAACTACTTAACAGACTGTAAATAACTTGCGTTATACCCGAGTTCACGCCACTATAATTTGGAATTAAAGAATTCATCACTTGACGATTTATGTTATTGTTTAAAAGATCATTTGCTTACAAAGAAGCTTTCCCAGAGGAAAATGGTAATATATACCTGAATAACAAGTTAAAGTTATCCAAGTGCAAACATTTTTGAAAGTAACAGCTTGAGCAGACAGCCATAAAATATATCCTATTATTTACCATACATAATGGCAAACGTAAAAAAATGGAAAATATTTTAAAAGTATAATACTATACTTTTCAATACGCAAGTGAGTTTTTACAGAAAAGGTATAGATTATTAAAATATCTGTAGAATGAGAATATTCCATGTTCACAAACGCAAGTAATTACCTATTTTGCTTGAATAATATTATATGTCAGTTATGAAATGTTTTATTGAATAAAAATTGTAGGAGATAAATATTATCAAATATTTAAAGAAATTCTTAGAAGTTTAATCACACTAAAAACTTTTGCTCATTATTTAACATATCTTTCAATGTAACACTTGAGGTTAAAAAATGGAGCCTAGATAAATACTTGATGGATTTTTGTAGAATTTTAGGTTTGTAAAAGATACATTCCACTTCCTATTTTCCATTGAATACATGGTACAGTGAGCAATTAAAGGGTCAACAACAAAATAAATAGAAAATACATTATTTGCGATCAACCACAAAATAAAATGCTCGAAGTAATGTGTATCTGTCGTACATGACTCTGTGGGTTCTGTATAACATTTATGTCTATTTATGTAAGAATAACATATATATCGTTGGAATAATAAGGTTTTATTTTTTAAAAAATAAGAAATATACACACGTTGTTTGTTTTGCTGGTTTTTCAAATAAATTTAACGTCATTTATAGGAAACAAGAATAATTAAAGAAGAAACAACAGATTGCGAATATAATATAAATATATTTAATATTTGATGAAAAATGAGAATTTGTATAAAATACATTTTATTTGAGGTTGAGCATTTTTATTTGCTTTATTGTGCATGCAAGTTTATAGGACAACATATAGAAATGCCAGTAGAATATTCTGAAATTTTGTAAAGAATTCGGCGATATAGTGAAATGAATTTCTGTAACTTTAAAAAAGTTTTGCTGCTTTTTAAAAAGCTGATTTTTTAAAAGTAGCTGTATGGTAAGAGATATCCACAAATTGTCATTTTTTTAACTGACTTGCATCGAGGTACTATGCATGTAATGTATGTTAACGCATATGTGATGAACGCAGCCTTCGATTTTGCTAATTCTATTTTTCTTCGAATGGCCTTGTTTTGATGGTTTTTACAAGGAGAACCTGTGGCATTCTCCTCAGAGCCGCCAACGTGAAATTGAGACACAATGAAGTATAGATTAAAATATACTATTTATTTAAATCAAAGAGGGAGGGCTGGGATTGGATTTTCTTAATTTAGCCTATACTATTCTGCACTTAAGTTAATTCAGTCCGTAAATTTACCCTCAATATTAAAATAAATGCAAGATTACTAACTCAAAACTAACTTATGTATCAAACATTGGATGCTTAAATATCAATCACAAATAGCTTCGGAATTGAGCACGACTATCGCTGTAAATAAAGATTAGCTGACAATTTTAACAATTATATTAATGCCACTAAAACTAGCAACGCTTGGTAACCAATAAATTTTATTTGAATGAAACTAAATATCAATCTTACCAAACCTGCCAAATTCTACTTGCCTGTATGCCAAACTTCCCATAATTTTATAGTACGTGCGCAGTTACTTCAATAGCAATAGTACTGGTCTAACAATCTTGTAGAAGACATACATCCGCCCAAGATCCGTTGACACAAAAAAAATCGACAGATTCGGCAGATTGACTAACGTAAACTATTTTGCGTAAACTACAGCAAAATCCTCTAACCTACGATTACGAAAGGTACAAATAAACTTCCGAAAACTAAAGTAATAGGAAGGATAGATATCATTTTTGCGCACACATATTATAATTGCCACGGCGTTATCATTCAAAAAGCTAGTTTAGCTTTATAAGAATGTTGGTAGTTCACAACAAACTAAAACATCGATAAAAAAACTAAAAATAGAAAAATGAAAATTTCTAAAAAATCTTTTATAATCCAACTATTTAAAAGAAAAATACAGATTGAAATTTTCTCTTGATATTCTCTTAACTAATTTGCACGAGATTTAATTGTACTTTTCATAAGAGTTGTCTTATATATGTTGACTACTAAATCATGCAATACAAGTTTTGATTTCACTCACGCATACATAGTTAAAATATATTTAATACAAATGCTCAGTTTTCATCAATTACTTAATATATTTATATTCAAATAGCAGTATGTTATTTCTACTATACATTGTAAAATTTTCTCAAAGTTGTGTTAACTTTTGCTAAATAACCTCCTTGTCATAAACAACAACAAAAAAAACGCGGAATTCTTTTAAATTTTTTCTAAGGAACTTTTATATATCCATGAAACATTATAGCATGTGAAACCATGTTCAAATGTGCATGTGAAACATTACACCATGAAACATGTACAGCATTAATATCCATTTGTTACACAAATGGATATTAATTCTGTACTAGATGTACACCGTCCTCATCTATAGTTATAGAACTTTTTAAGACTTTTATAGCCTTGTTACTAAAATTTAACTTAAAAATATGTAGCAAAGCATATTCTCTAAAATTTTGAAATTAAAAATAAAGTACCAAGTATTTATCTAGATATTTCTCAAAACGTCTAAAATCCAAAGGACACGGTGCGTTTCTGCAATATGGTGTAATTAATGCAAGTAAATAATGAAAATATATTTATACCCTTTGTGAATTGTTATTACAGCATAAATCTGTGGGTTTCCAATTAGCGGTAAATTTTGTATTGTTTTTGCGTCGTTCAGCATTTTAATTTTATGTAATTTACTTTACAAATAGAAATTACTGTAAGTATAGAAATATTAAACATTCTTAGATATTTACTACGTCTTAATATGTACCTTGTATTAAATAATTCGTCCATTTTTGAGATGGTGTAACTTTTTTTTTTTTAGAATTTAACTGTTTAAAGAATAAATCAGAAAGATTTTAGCAAGTTAGTGTCAAGTCTTAATGCCACTACGAATAAAATAACTTTAATTCTAGTATTTAAGAGCTTTCTTTAAAAATTCAGTTTTAAAGTTTTATTTAAATCTTCTAAGAACACAAAAAAGTGCCTTTCTTATTTTATTCATCCGAGGTATCTATTTCAGTTTAAATTTTCTCTAAAAGCTTTGCGTCGTTTCCAAATTTAGAGGGAATAATGTGAAAACATGTTTTCCATCATAAAGGCTAATGGAGAAAAATCTTTTTAATTTTCTTTTTTGTAAATAAAATATCTAGTAGCTGTTAAAGGAATTTTTTTAAATATAATTTATATTCACAATTCTATTTTTTTTTTTTTTTGTAGTTTAAGCTAAAATATAAAATATATGTATTGTTATAGAATGTTATGCGTAAATAAAATATTATTTATATATTAAATATTCAGAATATAGATAAAAATTTGTGATATTAATCTTTATAAAAAAAATGGATTAATATACATATATCAAAGATTAGTCCATTCTAACGCAGAAATTTAATATAAAGTCAAATTGAGTACCATTTTCAGATGCGTTCGTAATTATGTAAATACGTAGCACTGGTCGTCGTCTGGTCCGTCCGTCCGCTCGTCTGTCCGCATTTAACAGAGCAAATACTACCCGACCGAATGGTTTGAAATTTAATAAAGTCCTTCCGGCCTATACCGGGAGGAAAAGTTAGCTTTCCTATATCTTCGTTTTAAAATTTTAGCGAAATTCGCTGTTTCCAAAAGGAAGCAAAAAGATGAGGGGTTGTATCCAAATATACTAGCTTTTGAAAGTTGACATAATAAGAATGAAGCGTCTCTCATTCTATTTTTGATACAACCCCTCATCTTTTTGCTTCCTTTTGGAAACAGCGAATTTCCAGCTTATTCTATCGACGATCACTATCAGAATTTTCAAGCTATGTTTTTGAGACTTTCATAAAAGTTGGTCTATATATTTAGCTAATATATAATGCACAGTATATTTTGATTGAATTCGCGCATGCGCAGTGAAAAAATATTTAGTAAACCTGCTCATTTTTCATGCAATTATTATTTTTTTTAATTCTGATTACAGGGTATTGTGTATAATTTTGTTTGTCATATTTTCTGAAAATAACTTGTTTTTATATTAAAAACTCTGCAAATTATAAGCAAAAAACTTCGTAAAATTTGGGACCGTTTTTATAAAAACCTGAATTTCTCTTCGAGTATACATGCTATCTTCATAAAAATGAACCCAAATTATTACAATCAGCCTCCTAAGCGTGTGATACCGTTTCAACGCTTTTGTGATATTGGTATTTACAGGGTTATCAAAAACGTATTCGTTTTTCTTCAATTTGTTGACGGCCCCTTATGGGGTTTCAAGAAAAAATCTTCTCGGAAATATATGACGTTTATCATGTTGTTTACACTCCTAAAGTTTCAAGATAATTCCTCATGTATCTTTCCAGATATTTAACAAATTATAATAAAAACAACTGCGTCTAATAATTTGGCCAGGGACTATATATATATATATATATATATATAAATCAACATTTGAACGGAGGGTGGTTTTGGGGTCTGGGGGTCATGATCGGTGAAAATATATCGAAATTTTCCGGAACTGCATTCCTCCGAACGGCTGCAATAGGTAGCTTTATACTTTTTTGTATTGAAAGCTACCTAAAAGATATTAATAAAAGTTTTCTTTATTACATGAAATCCTATCATACGTAATATAAGTAATAAAAGCGCAAGTCGTGTGACTGAGTATATAAACTACGGGCTAACCACTTCTTTTATTTATATGCCGTTATATTCTTTTATTCATATGCCAAAGGGTTATTTTTATTCAAAATTATTTTTTCGAATAAAATTGCATAACAGTTACATTTTTAGAAAGATCGATCAAAAATCAATTGTTTGCTTGAAAGCTGAGATACATTAAAAATGTATAGATTCTGAGATAACTTCAGAGAAAATTAGGTTAACAGCCGAATTTCTCAATCATTTAAATTAAATAAACACAAGATATTAATTTATTTTCAGTCATACAAATATTAAAACATGGAGGTAATCATTCGCAAAGGAATATCTCCATTGTGAATTTTGCAGCGCAGTCTAGTGTCGAAAAATTTTTTGCATCTGTGAACGTGGCATAAGTAATAAAAAAAGGGCAGCTCATTTTTCGCATAACAGATTATATAATTCATTTCACTGAAATAATAAATATTGTTTTCTTTTACATTGTAAAACTAGTTATACTACTAACGAACTTCATATGTCACGTTTAACGTACAATTTCCAACTAGTTTTTGACGAGTTCATACGTGGTGTATAAATATTCATTTTTTCCTAATTTCAATGAATGCATGTCAAACACAGAATTTATGAAAAATGTATCCTAAAAGTAATTTGGCATTGCGGTTTTGAAATCAAACAATGTTGAAATACCACTGTGCGGAGGTTTCGTACTAGTTGTGCGAACTTAGATAAAGTGGACTGTATCAAAAAAAACTAACTATAGTATTTATTTAGTTAATAAATACAGCAACGGCGGCTTGTCGCCACCGAGTTCCGAGCACATCTACTAACACACACTATGTTACATTAACGGGTTGCCAGAAACAAAAAAAGAGGGGGGGGGGGGATGTTCCATCGCCAATAGATACGGAACATCCCGCCCGTCGTTGAAATATTACAATTATTTCAATATATAACAAATATAACACCGATAATAAAGAAAACAACATGATACAATTATAAGCAATTAAAACCATCACAATAATTATACAATTAATAATAATAATAATAAAAATATTAAATAGTTACTGAGCATTAATTTCATTATCTATCATGGGCAAAATACTAATTTTAGATACAGATCTTTTAAAAATGCCCTTCGCGGTTCGTACCTCTGCTACTCTGACATGTCCGTCAGCACCTCGGATTACTTTAGTAATACGGCCTAGAGACCAAGTGCAAATAGGAAGTTGTGATTCCTTTACTAATACCAACATACCTGGCAAAATATTTGACTTTTTGAATAGTCATTTGTTTCGTTGTTGTAAGTAACTAAGATAATTATTCTGCCAACGCTTCCATATAATTTGCACCATTTTTGTGTTCTTTGCCATTTGTTTAATAAGTTATCCTTTACCTCCATTAAATTTGGTTCTGGAAGCGCATTAAGCGGTCTTCCTATGAGGAAGTGACCAGGAGTCAATACTTCAAAACTGTCGGCATCTGTCGACAAATGAGAAAGTGGCCGCGAATTTAATATGCCCTCGATTTGTGCAATTACCGTTAGAAATTCTTCTAACGTTAAATGAGCTGAAACCACTACTCTCTTAAAATGATATTTGAATGCTTTAACTCCCGCTTCCCAAAGGCCACCGAAGTTGGGTGCTCTAGGAGGAGAAAATTTCCAGCAGATGCCCTCTGATGCCAAAAGGTTAGAGATTTCTTCGCTATTCATAAGTTTTCGTAGACGCTTAAGTTCTGCTGAAGCCCCAACAAAATTTGTAGCGTTGTCGATAAAAATTGTTGAACTTTTCCCACGACGAGAGAAAAATCGCTTTAAAGTAACAATTATTGCTTCAGATGTTAAGTCTGAAACGAAATCCAAGTGTACAGCCTTAGTGACCATACATACAAATATAGTTACATAGATTTTTTGGAGGGTACTCTTTCTCTGGCCCTTGTATTTTATTTCAAAGGGTCCACATACATCTAATCCGACATTAGAAAAGGGATAGCTAGGTATTACTCTCTCAGGAGGGAGATCCCCCATCAGCTGGTTAGCCATTATGGGCTAAAATTTGAAGCATTGTACACATTCATGCACAACCTTACGTGCAATGTTTCTGCCGCTAAGTGGCCAATATTTTAGACGTACAGTATTCCAAAGAGCCTGGGGTCCTACATGAAAATCATGAAGATGATAGTATTGAAAAATAAGTTTAGTTAACCTATCCTTTGCTGGCAAAACTATGGGATATTTGCTTTTATAATTTATGTTCGCATGTGAGAGTCTCCCACCTACTCTGATTAGTTCATTACAACCTAAAAAAGGATTCAGAAATTTTAACTTACTTGCAGGAGGGACTGAAGAACCCTTTTTCAAGGCATCAATTCCATGTGTAAAATAGTTTACCTGAATGTGTTTCAATAAGTAAATTTCTGATTTCTGGATCTCGTTGGCAGAAAGAGGACCTTTTAATTTATCGCACTCCTTACAATTTCTAATAAATCTATAAATAAAGGCTAGAATTCTAATTAATTTCAAAAAATTATTAGTTAAATTAAATAAATCATTCACAAAATTAGAGTCATTAATGTTGAAAAGAGTCATTTTTGCAGGAGGTTTCAGTTCATTTACATATAAATTATCACACAGAATATCTGGATTACGAATAGTCTCTAAAGATTGTTCATTAACAGTTAAAAGTTGTGGACCTTGCCACCACAGTTCACTAGCAGCAAGAGCTTTTACGTCAAGTCCCCTAGAAACCATGTCAGCTGGATTGCTCTCGGATGGAATGTAAGACCACTTATAGCGACACTCTGTTGCACACAAATGTCTTTAACAAATTTGGAGAGGTTTCAATCCACGTTAGTGCTATAGTTGAATCAGAGAACAACTGGACGGAGTCGATAGGTTGTTTTAAGGCCTCTAAGACCTTGTTAGTCAATTTTGTCAGAAGAAGACATGCAGATAATTCCAGTCTAGGAATAGTCATTACTTTCGTCGGAGCAACACGGGACTTGCTGCAAAGAAGTTGACTAGATAGTTCATTAGTGTTGGAGATAGTTTGAATATATATGACTGCACCGTACGCCTTAGAAGAAGCATCTGCGTAACCGTTCAGCACCACAGATTTAACGTTCACTTTTAAGAAACACCTTGGCACCTTAATTGTCTCTAATTCTGGTAATGCTGCGATGAAGTTTTCCCATTGCTGAGAAACGTGTGGAGGTGGTTTTTCGTTCCAATCCACATTGAGTAGCCACAGTTGTTGCATGAAGATTTTTGCCTTTGCTATCACCGGTCCAAGTAGACCAAGGGGGTCATAGAAACGAGCTATTTGTGAAAGGACATCTCTTTTAGTAAAGTTTTGTTTTTCACTTATGTTTACCTTGTAGGTAAATGTATCACTGAAGCTATTCCATAGCATTCCTAGAGTTTTTGTCACAATTTCCTCGGAATTTCTGTCAAGGGGAAATATTTCCTGATCCTTAGACTGTACTCCATTGGAGCACCATTTGTGCAAGTTCATGCCTCCTCTTTGGAGAAGTTGCGTTAATTCGCGCTGAATTAATTGCATCTGGGTTAAATCTGAAGCACCAGACAAGCAATCATCCATGTAAAAATGATTTAATAAAATATTCGAAGCCAATGGGAAGTCCCTTTTTTCATCCAAAGCAAGTTGTTGCAAAGTTTTGGTTGCTAGATATGGGGCGCAGGCGGTCCCGTAGGTAACGGTTGACAGTTGGAAAACTTTGACAGGCGATGACTTACTGTCCTTCCAGAGAATTTTTAGGAATTTATGCTGCGACCGGTTAATTTCTATTATTCTGAACATTTGTTTTACATCTGCCGTGAAGGCGAAAATGTGCTTTCTAAATCTTACTAATATTGAAAAGAGATCTTCCTGAAGCACCCCTCCCTTATATAACATATCATTTAAAGATTTTCCAGTTGTTGATTTTGCACTTGCGTCAAAAATGACGCGCAGTTTGGTAGTTTTGTTTGATGGTCGCAAAATTCCGTGATGAGGTAAATAAACACAGTCTTCAAAATCACTCTTTTCCTCTATTTCATGCATATGCTTCAAATACTTATATTCATTTAGAAAATCTATGTAAAAATTTTTCATTGTTGGATCACGCTCTGAACGTTGCCACAAATAATCAGATCTTTTAGATGCGATTTTTTTAGAATTTCCTAAATTAGTTTCAGAAATTTCTGGTTTGAACGGCATTTCAACTACATATCTCCCATCCTTTCTAAAATGCGTTTTATCAAAATATTCATTACAATATGTTAATTTATCACTGCTGTACGGCTTTAAATCATCAACATTTTCTATGTTCCAAAATGAGGTCAAGGTCTTATTGAGTGCTTCTAGATTTTTTGTTAGAAAACAATGGGTTTCATTATGCTTTATATTATTATCATAAACACTACCAGATACCAGATATCCAAAACAAGTTGATTGCAGAATTAAATTATCTTTCAGTTTTATTTGATCAGCATTTAAAAATTCGAAAAACAATTCCGCACCCAGAAGTAAATCTATTTTTTGCGGAATGAAGAATTCAGGGTCCGCCAATTTTATGTTTTGTGGAATGCTCAAATTAGAAATACTTATATTTCTAGACGGACTGAAATTTGTTATTTTCAGAGTGATCATACAATCAATATTCCATTGAGAATCCCCGCTTTTATTAGATAAGCAAACTGCAGTTTTTGCCTTTATATTTATTGTTGAATCATTCAAACCCGCAATCGGTATATGAATTTTTTCTTTCTTTAATCCCAACAAAGTTGCTGCGTGAAATGAGATAAAATTACTTTCTGACGCAGAGTTTAAAATGCCACGTAGCGGTCTTTTAACGCCATTAGAATCTGTAATATAAATTATCGCCGTGTTTATCAAAACGGATTTATTGTTTCCATGAGAAAAAAACGAATGTTTGGGAGTATCGCTTTCAAAATTCTCTCTTTGCGTACAGGCAGTCGCCGCTGTGTCTGGGACTCTTGATTTGACCTCGTAATGATCAGCTTGTGGCGCTGAATATTTATGTAGGGAAGTATGATGAAATTTTGATTTGCAAACAAAGCAAGTATTTTTTGAATCACACGATGATAATAAATGTGAAGAATTAAGACAGTTAAAACAAAGTTTGTTTTTCTTGACAATATTTATTCTATCTGCTAATTTCATAATCTTATATTTTTCGCAATGGTACAACGGGTGGATTTCAGAGCATAGACTGCACTTTTTATTCTGTGTTTTATCAGATTTCATGAATAAAGACTTAGAACGGTCAGAGTTAGAATTGAATTTTGAAGAAGAACTAGCACTGATGCTATTTAAGATTTGACATCTTCGTTCTAAGAATTCGAGAAATTCGTCAAAGTTAGGAACTTCGTTATCTTTTAACGTGAGCTCATATTGTTTACGAGAGTCTCGATCAATTTTGTCTAAAAGTATATTTAATAATATGGCGTTAGAGAATGTATCTCTTTCATAGTCTAAAACTTTAAGGGCTCTTAAGTTCTTTCTAACACTATCTAATAAATTTCGAAGATATTTTGCGGATTCATGTTTGATTGGGTACAAGTTGAGAATATTTTTTATATGACAATCTACTATTCTTCTTTTGTTCTCATACCGTTGTTCTAATGCACTAAAGAGAGACGTATAACTATCGTCTGGGGTTTGTATGCTTTTGGGTTCCCCCAATAAAGCACCACGGAGATAGAAAAGCTTTTCATTTTCGTTCAAATCAGAATTTTCAGTAATGAGCGTATTAAAGGCAGTTTTAAAAATGCTCCACTCCTCAATTTTTCCAGTAAAAACCGGTAATGGAATTTTGGGCAGTTTTATAATTGATTTATGATTACTAACAGTTATATCATTACTTGAAGAAGCGCTAACATTTGATTCACAATAAAATTTCTTAATAGTGGTTTTAAGACTTACCTCTATTTTTCTAATGTCCTCATCCAGTAGAGATAGTGGCTCCTCTGTTTGTTCAAAATCGTCCTCTTTCACGATTTTATAATAATCCTCCTTGATAACTTCGAACTTTTCTTGTATTCTAGTTAAACACTCAAAATTAGACTGCCATTCAGCAATTTCAAAAGTATTTTCATTAATCGCTTTGGATATTTTGGTGAGCTGAGACTTGATGTTGCCGCGCTTTCGATTTAGAGTCGTAACTGCTGCCTCCGACATACTGTTGATCTTCTTGTTGAAGATAAAGAAATCACAAGTTTTTCGTTAAAACAATGAAGATGCGCTGATTACCTCCGGGTCGCTTAGGACCAAAAATGTGCGGAGGTTTCTTACTAGTTGTGCGAAATTAGATAAAGTGGACTGTATAAAAAAAACTAACTATAGTATTTATTTAGTTAATAAATACGATGAAGAGAAGAGTCGCCACCGAGTTCCGAGCACATCTACTCACACACACAAGGTTACATTAACGGGTTGCCAGAAACAAAAAAGAGGGGGGGGGGATGTTCCATCGCCAATAGATACGGAACAACCACTGTCTAATGTGTCACTAAATACGTGTGGAGTGTATATAAAAAAATAAAGTTTACTCTATGTACTATTATGTTTTAATATTTTAAAAGATTGATAGAGTACTATAGTACTGATGGACTTGATAAAGAAAATTTTGAATAGCAAGTGAAAACGGAAAGGGAAAAAATACCAGTAGAAAGTCACTGCTTACAATGTTACATAATATAATATCTTTTTGCATCACTAGATAACTTCCGAGACTAAAATGCTTATATTTGAAATCTTTGCATAAAAAAAAAATACCAAAGAAATTCTTATAGTTTGGAGACTCGAAATTGAACTAATAATACAGATGTAAATAATCTAAAATTTTGTTGACGTCGTATTTGAAACAATGCCGAATAAAAATTATTCTTTAGGCGGCAATAATCAGCGTCATGCACATTTCCATGAATTGCTGTCGTTTAGCTTTGTCACGCTTCATCTGAAAATACCAGGCTCTAGTTTATTGCTCGCGAAACTAGAGTTGTGTTTATGAATGCTATAGGACAGAACAAAGTAAGATTTTTCTTTGTAATTATTAACTCATAAATTACTTCGCAAAAACACATGTAAAAGCCGAAATTCTTCATTAATTAAAATATGTGTGTAAATTTTAAATTCAAAGAAAATTATACTGAATAAAATATTTTTCAAATAATATATTTTTTTTAAATGAAAGAATACAATATACTTATTTATTATATTACGTTAACTTTAAAATATACACTAAAACACTTTTTATTTTTCTTACAAGATGTCAATATATCAATATAAACATTAAAGATGTTAAAATTTAAAATTTACATGTTTCGATTTGTTCATCAAATCGTCATCAGAATATACACAAACCACAAACACAATGTACATAAAAACCAGAGAGTCTAAACAGTCACTATGTGAAAGAAGGTACAATGCCCTCTATACTTTTAATTTTAACACCGCTCTTAGCTCCATCTACGGACCGCTTCCCACTATTATTCAACCATTCAACCCAAATCTTCTGAATGTTAAATGACAATGTATCATTACATGATTTCGAACTTCTTAAATAAATTCCAATAGATTCCTTCACAAAAAGTTGTAAATAAAAACTGGAACTATAAATCAATTTAGCTTCATTAAATAGGAAGATGATGCTCTCTCTATTATTTAATCTTGATACGGCAGTATTCCCTCTCCCATACTTAATATCTGCAATATGTTCCTTACATCTAACATTGAATTTCCTCTGTGTCATACCAACATAATAATTCCTAACACAAGAGGAGAGGGAATACTGCCTTATCAAGATTAAGTAATAGAGAGAGCATCATCATCCTATTGAATGAAGCTAAATTGATTTATAGTTCCAGTTTTTATTTACAACTTTTTGTGAGGGAATCCATTGGAATTTATTTAAGCAGTTCGAAAGCATGTAATGATACGTTGTCATTTAACATTCCGAAGATTTGGGTTGAGTGGTTAAATAATAGTGGGAAGCGGTCTGTAGATGGAGCTAAGAGTGGTGTTAAAATTAAAAGTATGGAGGGCGTTGTACCTTCTTTCACATAGTGACTCTTAAGACTCTCTGGTTTTTATGTACATTGTGTTTGTGGTTTGTGTATAATCTGATGACGATTTGATGAACAAATCGAAACATGTAAATTTTAAATTTTAACATCTTTAATTTTTATATTGATATGTTGACGTCTTTTAAGCAAAACAAAAAGTGTTTTAGTGTATATTTTAAAGTTAATTTTAATGGACGTATTTCAACTCTCCACTTTATTTGAAATATAATAACATTTGAATTATTATATTACGACTAGATCATTCCATAAGCATTATTTCAATTAGTCAATATTCTACAATTTTATGCACAGTTGCAGCATATATTTTCTACTGTAATATGAGTTCATCTGGCTTGTAAATGTTTTTTTTTTTAACTTTTAAATTATCTTTTGAATGAAACTACTAAAATATGACTCCTAGCTGAATTCCACGAGTGCCAAATTTCAAGCTTAAATTAAAATCTTAAACTCGTGAATAAAAGTAGTTTTCTTGTACATATAGTGTTCAATGACAAAACTGTCATACCTTACATAGTCACTTTTATGTATTCAAAGATTACTTGCGTTTTACACGTCTTTAGCTATTTAAACAAATGTACTTTAATGTACATATCTTATAGATCTATGTTTTAATTGGTTAATTGGGTGTTAACTAGTAACATGATTTCTTTCATATTCTTAAATTTAAGGGGATCATGTACCTTTGCTATCGATTAAAATAGTATTTGTTTATTCTAAAATAGTACAATTTAGTTAATTATAAATATTTTAACAAAATCGCACTTACAATTTTGTAATAGAACAAATGTTATGGTAAAATTAACTTTAGCTATGACAATGTACGGCATGTGGAATGGCCGTGTTTAAAGTATTTTTATTCAAAACAGATTTTTATGGGATTATGAATATGAATTACATAAAATACGCTAGATGACATTTTCATGACTTTTTAACACTTTGTAAGTTACGTGAAAGGCCAAACATATATATCGATAAGTTAATACTGTTTGTGTAAAATAATGTTCCTGAGATTTAAGAAAAAGATTTCTGAATTCTTCACATTATATATATATATATATATATATATATATATATATATATATATATATATATATATATATATATTATTTTTGAAAATAAAAAAATATATATTAACCGCATAATAGTTGTTTTACATGTTTCGACACTTTCCGAGTCATTTTCAAAAACAAAATGAGAATATTCCAAAATTGCACGGACTTTGAAGTTATTATTTTCATGTACTTTTTAAAAATCACGCACGTTATCTATTATTTTTTAGTTGGCTGCTTATTTTCATATCTGTGACCATGGAGTAACTCGAACCACAGTTTCGGTAAATTAAAAGATGCCGCATCGGATCGGACAGAAGACGGATCCAAGAATTACTACATAGGCATGACCAGCAGGAAATTTAATTACAGGAAAAAATAACATATAGCTGATATTAAATATAATAGAAAAACTACAGCTCTAGCAAGATTATATCAAGAGGAAACAATCCAAATAAATTTCAATGAAAGTAAAATAATATTTCCCTCCAGTCTATACTATCCGTCCATAATAAGAGAAACCATAGAGATACTAACACGAAAAAATACAATATGTAACGATGCGGCGTCTTTAAATTTACCGAAACCGTGGATCGAGTTACTCCATGGTCACAGATATGAAAATAAACAACCAAGTAAAAATAATAGATAACGTGCGTAATTTTTACAAAGTACGTGAAAATAATAACTTCAAACTCCGTGCAATTTTGGAATATTCTCATTTTGTTTTTGAAAATTACTCGGAAAGAGTCGAAACATGTAAAACAACTGATAAACGTTATTTTAATTTATATTATGTTGTTAATTTACACCTTTAGCTTTTAAAAATAATTTATATTTTGTTTTACTAACAGACAATTTTAGTTATAGAACATTTGTCTTAATCGTAGCTTTTACAATAATTAATGTCTGTGTGTAATGGATGTGGGTATGTCTCGCCCTTTTTATATTTTTTTATTATTACCTCAACAATTTAAAAATTTAACGCCATGGATTTCTAAATTCACACATTACACATGAGTAACGCACACCAAGCAGGGGGAATATTTTCCATTAAAGTTAAGAAATATAAATAAAAAAATAGTTTACGTGATTGAGGTATATATAGATATTAATATTCATTAAAAAATGTATTCTTAAAAAGAATTGATGGTTACTTCTAAAACGCATACTTTTACCATTTAATCTATTCTGTGTTTGAATATGTATAATGAAAATATTAGTTCGATTTTTTTTTTAAACATACAAGACTTTGGTTGAAACCTTTCTCACATTCGGTCGATAGTTGCAGACTTTAATGCACATGGTACAATACTTTCCTTTAGTTTGTTAAATTACTTGCAATATAAAAACAAAAATCTTTCAAAACACATTGTGTGAATTCTCACAGACCATTGGCAGTAAAAGAAAAATTTAATACATTTAATTTAACGTAAAGTTTTAACCGTAAAGTTTTAACTCGAAAATTATTTGTCACAAAATTGTTTTACAAACTGCGTTAGAGAGGTAAAAAATTGTATTTTTCTTGATATAAATTTCAAATCTAATGATTATGTCGTTTTTCAAATATTACTTTTCAAAAATTACAAAACTTCACAATGGAGTACCGTAGCGAAACTTTTACGCGTAAAAAGATAATGATAAAGGCATTGTGGCTCGACGTGTATCGTGTATACTGGTCATAGCATGAGTAACGAATTATAGTAAACTTATTATTCTGTTAAAATATAAAAGTGAATTATGTATATACATTTTTAAAAAATAAAGAAAAACATTTTATCACAAACATCAACAAAATCTTTTCTTCTATTTATTCCCTTATTCCAAAGATATCGTTTTATCGTCTGCTGCCATAGCACCATGAATTAAATTTCATTAAAAAAAATTGCTCAGTGGTAGAAAAATATTTTTCTAAATCGAATGGTTATTGAACAACTCAACACTTTAACAAGGGAATTTTTATTTGCGATTTAGATATTTTAAAATTGTTTGTTGTCATTGCGTTTTTATTCTGAGTTACAGCTAGTTTATTTATTTTTTAAATAAAAGCCGTGTGTAGCAATCTATATTCGGCCTTATAGCAGAATTTTCCCCTCTTGTTTTATTTATTTACTTTAGTTCTATTTAACATATTTTATGGAACAAATTCTGGTTCACATAGTCATTTTGAATTTACCTGTTGTATCCGTCTGGTATGATGCGGACTACACAGAAGCATAGATTGACACACAAGACAGGACAGTTACAGCAAAATCTGTAATGGCAGCAATAATAGCGTCAATATTGACAAGGTGAGAAAACTAACAAGCTTTCGAAATTTACACATGTATATGAAATCTGTTTATGCTCTATGTTTCTAATATATATTCTATTCGCTTCGAGGCAGACGATTCTCTTCAAATTGGCCGCTCGCTGATGTGTTAAGTTTCTTCTTAAAGGACTTCATTTTATCTTTTATTTTATTATTATTGAAACAGCAGTTATTTTCAGAACTTTTTTTAGTACGGTTAAAAAGTTAAAATATGTCATGTAGAATCATGTCTGCATACAAATCGAAATTTTAAAACTTTCGTTTTTCCCGTTTCCTATTAAGTTGAAAATGTAAGCATGTAGCATTTAAAAAAGAAAGATCGTAATAAGATAGACGTTTAAACAGAGAAGTATTCCGTCTATGAGATGTTTCTTCCTCCTTGTCACTACAGGCGCTGCGTTCGTCATCACCTTACCATTACGCCCTATGATAGTGTCTTATCTTGTGTATTAATCTATGCACACAAGCTAGTGCAAAATGTGTATGTTTACTTTTGTGTAATAATACTGAAAATATCGCTATATAATATACTTTTTGCAGGTATTTTTAAAATGAAATAAATCTTATGGAAGATTTATGAAGTTGATTTATTCTTCATATTTCATACTACTTAATTTAAGATAACAATGTTATACAAATAAATGTGTATAAAGGATCATATTTTGTAAAGTGCTTTTGTTTTGTTTTCGACTTTTCCCCATACTATAAGTTTCATAGACATAATTACGAATCGCTAATCACGTATTGTTTTATTTTATTGCATAAAAATTTAAATAAGTTAAAAGTAAAAGTTATCCTCGTTAAAATAAACTTTAAGTAGAAAATTAAAATTTCCCTTGTCTGTTTATTAAAACAAATACTTTAATCCCTTTAAGTATTGTTTATAATTAATTATCCCAACAATTTATCCACGCTTCATATTTCAGAAAGGATACTTTATGTCATATCTTCTTTGAAAAAATTACTAAAGTTTTAATTTAGTAACTGAATATCCCTCTGTTAAACGACGTCATATAAATACGTTCGAAAAAAGGAGCTAATTAAGGTTACTCTCTCTTTTATATTGTTTGAAAATGAAAATTTTTAGAGCAATTTTGTGAACATACAATATCTTTTAATTAGTCTTATATTCCTGGTGTCATGAAACTAGTTATCGTTTTATTTTATTTTTATAGTTCGCCAAATCCACATAAAAATTGACAGTTGATCAGAAATTTAAAATATATTAATAAAAATCGGTATTATTATTGATTAACCCGTAAGATTGCAAATTAAAATATTTTGCTGAAATATAAGTGGGACGCGTTTAATAAAATACATATATTCACTTGAATATTTATGATATATGCACGATTATATTAGTCATCTCAATTCTATGAAAATATTAGTACAGCTATAGTTATAATGTTATGAAATTTCACTTTTGCATAGAAATTATCTTACTATTTGTAAACAAAATTTCACTTATGAAGAAAGTTTTACTGCATTTCATTAGCAAAAGTTGTGACGGCCATTGCCATCAGTAATGGGTGAGCCAGGCGTACAAGGAGAGCACAGAGGTAAAGTTTGAAAATACTGTTTATTTCACTTAATCGAGCAGGGGTTGAGCAGGCCACTGCTAATTTTCATAACTCCAAAAAAGAAATAATTAAAACTTCTACTGGAAGCTCTACACAGTAAAAATAAAAGTTTCAAATATACTAAATGTAAAGATTAAAAAGAAACGAACTCACAAATTCAACAGGCAGCCTCAGATCAGGGTGCATTCAATAAACACTTCAATTCCACACGGTAGACCAGGCGAGCGCTGATGCAGTCGTTCGATCGGGCCAAGAGCAGCTATTCATATGCAGTTTCAGATTAGCAGTTAAATCTATCTAGCTTTTTTTCGTAGCGAGAGAGGTTCCGCTTTTCCAACATAAATTCGAAGCATATTTATTCCAAATATCGATTGACCAGCCTCAATAATTTTCATGAATATCGATAAAAAGCTGAATCTCACAATTTCCGAGATTCACACAGCATCCGTCGAAAGTTAGAGAAAGAGAGCCTTGATCAAATTTTACGAATATGGACAATTAGTGGACAAAAAAAATACGATATCATTCAAAGCATCGCTTACTCGCGTGATCAAAGTAGCCGAACCATCACAAAGTAACAATTTTTAATTCCTATTATTTTTTTGCTACACCCCGCAAAACAAATGTGATACCTATGTTTCTCATCATTACAATACATGGAAGATTTAAGATGATACTTTTATTAATAAATTATTTATATATAATAATAATTTATTAAGTAGTGATAATTTGCACCAAACAAATCTGTTTATATATCTTTAAAATGCTGTTATTTTGCGTTGTGAGATACAGAGTGATCACAAAGTCTTATTACCAATAAAAACGTTATAACTCAGAAAATAGTTTAGATAAATGTTGTACAGTATCTGCAGTTCAGTTTACTTCTGTAGTTGTTGGCATTAGGATGTTAAAATAATGGTACAGGGCACTCGCAAAATCCTGTTAACGTTACAGAATGTTATTTAAAAATCTGTACAGAATGTTATTAATAATAATTATATAAAAAAAATTACCGAATATTATTTTATTGTTTGCTCATGAAATATTAAAATCCTCACTTTTTTGCATACTGTTGATCAGCATTTAACGTTTGTGCAGCAGCACTCAGAACACTTCGCATGTGCTTTAGGTTTCACGCAGGATATCAAGCCGTTATTAATTAATTAAATGCATAATCTTACAAACCTGTGCAATTAGCCTTATCATAGTAATTTCAACAACTGAAAACACAAATTAGATATTGTTACATACTAAATAAATTTGTTATGATACATATTTTTTTTTATTTTTTTAATTAATGTTAGATTTGTGTAATATATGTTGTTATAACTAAAAATGTCCTTTGTAAAATTATTGTTATAATTGCATTATGTAAAAAGTTTGGTCTAAATGTAATAATTTGTATTTTAATATTTTCGACAGTTTTTAAGCTTATATACTACGGAAAAGCGTTTTTTTAATCTATCTGTTAGATATATGTATCATACATGTCACACCCGCAACTCAGAATTCAACTGATATAAACTCATCATTTATAAACATCAATAAATTCATATGAAAATTAAACTGCCTTGTGAGAATGATATGTTGCATGTTGCTGTTTAACTACAAAGATATTGACAGTCGTGGAGGTTAAGGTAGCTTAAACTCGGGCCAGAGCCAATAAAAAAGGTAATACACAGTAGAATGCGTCATTGTACACGCCGATTAAACAGTACAAAAACAGTGTAAGCTTCTCTTAGTTTTGTTTAAAATCACATTAGGTTTTTGATGTTGAAACATAAAAGGTTGAATATTCAAACAATATAAGAATCATATTCATAATCGAGATAAATAGCCACAAGCTACATTATCCGGTGAAAACCCGTAGAATTTACAAAACATAAAACAAGCAAACTACTTTTAAAATGTCATCACAACAGCGGCAGTATATTTTGAATGCATTTTGATTTAAAACAATTACCCATAATTTCAGACATTTGATTTCATTATATTTCATTGCCATTGTGTTGTTCGATTGTTTTATTAATCGCAAACTTTTGCTTTTAATAAAACTAGTTATATTTTCTACTCATTAAACAAGCCTAATATTGTTCGGTCGAATTTAGGAGGCTGGGGGTGCAACTTAGGTGACCAGTTGCAGAATATGGTACGCTTTTGACAATTTTTTCAAATTAAAACAAAACTTAAGATTTTCAAAAAGAAATTGTTCTAAAGATTTATTTAGTTAGTAGATGAATAGAATTTGTAAGAGAAATAAAATAGCAGAAATATTCAGTGTTCAGATTGCCAAATATGGTTCCATGTTGTGTGCGCTGCAATAAAAAAAGAACAAATGAAATTCATGTGTAAGCCTTGCATCACTTCTTACAGGTTATTCAAGTAATTGGCAATTAGTTCCATAATTTCTATTCTTAATTACTTATTGCTTTGATTTATATTTTGAATGCATTTTGATTTAAAACAATTACCCATAGTTTCAGACATTTGATTTCATTATATTTCATTGCTGTTGTTTTGTTTTCATTGTCAAACTTTGCTTTTAATGAAACTAGTTATATTTCCTACTCATTAAAACAGCCTAATATTGTTTCGTCCAATTTAGGAGACTGGGGGATCCAACTTAGGAGACTGGGGGATCCAACTTAGGAGACCTGTTGCTGAATTTGAATCACTTTAGATAATTATTTTCAATTTAAAATAAAACAAGATTTTAAAAACGAAATTCTTCTCTATATAAAAAAATGTTTTGGCTTAAAAATGGACCAATGAAAATCTGCGTAGATATTCCGGGTTAGTGTCATCGCTTTTTTATTAGGGACTTTTTTGAGGAGCAATTACTTTTTTCTAGCCATCCTACGGATTCGAAAATCATACCACCAGACGCGAAATATAACAAGCTTTCAGAAATTCAAAACATTATCACGGTCGGACAATACAAACACAAAAAATCCTTAAAAATCGAGTAGAAAATCTTTTATTGAAAAAGTCATTTTTTATATTGTTGCCAAAAAACCGCAAATGATTATATTTTATCTCAAATAAAAAATGTATTTGCGCGAGACTATTAAAAACAATAATGAAAGTTTTGAAATAATAATTAAATGATCACGTGTTGAAAGCAGGAAATAAAGAAAATTAAGTCATAAAAATTGTGTTTACACATGAATCCTTCTAATACCTCGAAACGTATCTGATTGGTCAGAGCTTTCTGACTATTCTCAGGGGGAATTAACATGAAAGTAGAGAATTTAGATAGGATGGACACTATTAGAGGGGTTACTAAGAGGAAGAGACCCGAGTCTGTCGCCAATTTTAGCGCCAACAATTTCCAATTAAGAAAAATAATCACAGACAAAAGCAAATTAAGGGATGTTACTATATCTCTTGGCATGTTTTTAAATTTTGTTTCTACCAAATGAACATAATATCTCAGTCTTCTAGAGTTTAGAAAGCTAATACACTAGAACCCCGATTATCTAAATCTCGGTTATCCAAAAATCAGCTTAACAGAAACATCTTAACTCTTTTTTTTTTTTTTTTTTTTAAGAAAAATTTTATTTTTATACAAGCATCCAATTTTCCAATATTTCGCCAAATTTCCGTAGACTCCTATTGAAATCCAATAGCGTTTACTCGCTTACAAAAAATCACCAAATTAAGATATTGCAATGCAACAAAAATTAATATTAGCTTATGAATAGAGCTTAATTGAACTATTTACATTATTTTTAAGCACAAACACTAGCTATTTACAATATTCGTAACGCTATATATACAATTGGTTCTTGTTAGTTATCCTGTCGACCAAATTACTGTCGCCAAATTCATATATATTAAACGAGGATTTTCCTGATTATTCATATAAACGAGCAAGGGATTTTCCTGATTATTCATATAAACGAGCAAGGGATTTTCCAGATTATGAATGATATCGTAAACGACGGGGAAGATTTTCACGAAAATTGTGCGCTGTACTAAATCGAGCACGAAAAAAAGATCAAGCTAGGTTCCGAATACAAGAAAATTCGATTTTACAGGGTAAAACAAACTCAGCCCTGAAATAGTTTTTTGTTATAAATGGAAAAAATACTCAAACGATTTACACGAAACGTGTTGCTTATACTAATTCGAGCACGAGAAATCAATCTAGCTAGATTTCGAATTCGGGAAAGGTCATTTTGATCTATTAAAAGGAACTCAGCACTAAGAATGCTGCTATATATCGAAAACGGCACTAACGATTTTCACAAAAATTAATGACTACACTAATTCGAGCACAAGAAATCGATCTAGCTAGGTCACTAATCCGAGAAAACTCGTTTTCTGTGTTTAAAACTCGACGTGGTATAAAAAACAAGTCTTGAAACAAAATCGAAAAAGTACAGAAAGTTCTTTGTCCAGCTCGACTTTAGCTATCCAGTGCCAAAAAAAGTGGGTGTTTTTCGAACCAAAAGGTACCAAAAAAAGAAATAAAGGAAAAAAACATTCATAAATATTGAAATGCAAACGAGATATTAAAACAAATATATCCCACAGGACTAATGTCAGCCAGCGAGTATTTTTGTGTGAGTGTAGTATCCCCTTTAACTAACAATTGTGTATTTAAACGGCCTCGACAAAATTTTAAAAGCGGTAAAAGAATTGAAAAAATTTAGTGATGCATAGTTACATAGATTAGATCAGTTTCTACTGACGTCACAAACATTCACCTGTCGAGAGGGATAATTATGAAAAATATTGTAAATATATAAATATCCAATATTATTTTTTTCTGTTTTCCTTAATACATTTTAAAATTTATTTTAATAAAATATTGATAGTTGACACTTGAGTAACAAAAAACTATCGTCAAATAAACGGGAGAACGTTGCCGTTGGAATATCAAAATAAATAAATAAAATATAAGAATTTAAGGACACAATTGTTATTTTAATTAATGAAATAACTAATAAACCAGTAAAACATAATGAAAAATACACGCAAATGTCGAATTAAAAACCACTTGATGATTTAACAAACACGTATAATGCTTCTGACATCAAGTAAATTGGACTGCATTTTTGGCGTTTAATCTTACAATTTGGCGATAGTTTTTTGCTATGAAAAGTGGTCGACAGCATAATAGAGAAGTACCTAAAAATATTAGATTTCAGTGCGAAATCCTCGCACGGGCCCTCTGGTTAATCTATATATTTAAAACGCTAAGCGATTTCTTTCGACAATTCGTGAGAACAAAATACTGCATCAAATTACACCATTCTTTTTTTAAATGAAAGATATTTGGACACAGATTTGTTATCGTGCATTCGTTTGTTCGAAAATTTAATTAATTAGCCGTAATTTTCAATTAAACTTTTACTTCTGCTTATGACGTCATAAAGTTGGTAACTCCCACTGTTGCGAGGAATAGAGTTTATTCTCTGAACTCCGTGGTTCGCCATCTTTTGACATTAGCTAATGTCAACTGAGTAATATTTAAACATTGAAATGTAAAATTAAAAAAAAAACTTACTTAAAATTAGCTAGAATATAATAATAATAAAATATCTAAACATAAACATATCAATATGAATAACAAATCTCACGTAAAATGTTGCAATTTAAATGATTCCAATTGAAACAAGATTCGGAGAGTTATCCCTGACTCCCAGCTAACATAAAAGTACCTATTTTATTTTATTTATTTACACAAAAATTCAATTTTATTATAAAACACCAGGTTGCCATACAAAGCAAAAATCGTCATTTAGGCGCCAAAAATTAACCCCGGTGCGTCTGCGATAATCAAAATTGTTTTGGTTGCACCGCATATTTCAAAATTAATTAAATCCATGATTATTGTTTCTTTCTCAGATTAAAAATAAGAAAATTTGTACTTCTCTATTATCCCGTCGAACACTTTTCATAGCAAATAACTATCGCCAAACTGTAACGCCAAATAAACGGGAGAACGTTGCCATTGAAATATCAAAATAAATAAATAAATAAATAAAATATAAGAATTTAAGGGCACGATTGTTATTTTAATTAATGAAATAACTAATAAATCAGTAAAACATATTGAAAAATAGATGCAAATGTCGAATTAAAAAACATTTGATGACGTAACAAATACGTATAATGCTTCTGACATAAAGTAAATCGGACTGCATTTTTGGCGTTTAATTTACAGTTTGGCGATAGTTTTTTGTTATGAAAAGTGGTCGACCGGATAATAGAGAAGTAATCAGAAAATTTAATGCTTAACTAAATTCAAGTATTTGATCGATCGCAAGATATAGCAAAAATATAGTCGCAGAATGGAAATTAAGAAATCTGGAAACAATAATCATAAACGAACACAAAACTGAAATCAGGCTATGGCTTAGATATGTAGACGACATATTTATTATCACAAATAAACGAATTAATCTAGATAACCTCCTTGACAAAGTAAATTCGTATGATAAGAATATCCAGTTTACAATAGAAAAAGAAATAAAGCATTCGATCACCTACTTAGATGTAAAAATAACTCATGATATACCGTAATTTCGCGCGTATATGCCGCACCTCAGACAATTCGATTTCCTACCACAATTTATTTCAAATAAAATGTGACTTGCTTCTGCTTAGCACTTATTTGACTTCTTATTTTCAATAAAATTTCCGGTTTGAAAAAGACTTAAATAGGGTGCGGCGCATACGCGCGAAATTACGGTAACTCAAATAAATACTACATCATATAGAAAACCCACAGCAAACTTAAATATAATCAAAGCTTCATATTAGCTCATTGTTACCTTTACATTGATGCTAACATTTGTTATTGCATTTCCAGGGTACATATTTCGTGAACGTTCCTTAGAAGAAAAGGGAATGCGCGTTATATTACAGACATACATAAGAGTGTAGAACGTAAATATAGTTTCATATCGTAGGTATGCGTTGTGCTTTGGAGTACGTTAAACGGCGGAATATATGGCATCTCTAAAAAAGTGAATTTTTTCTCTGTGGATGCGTCTTTATGAATAAAGCAATCATTACCTATTAATAAAATAACATCATAAATGACGTATTTCAGGGCAAACACTTTTTTCTGGAATAATAACATAATAATTTTGATAATTTTAATCTCGAACAATACTTATGTTAAACTATTATTAATTTCTAAATTTATTTAGTTAAATGAATAAAATCTAAAGACGTGAAGGAATTGAAGTATAATTTATTCGAATCAACTCTTCAAACGGAAGAATAATCATTTCAATGAAACTATCGTTCCATTAAATGCGTAATTTATTTTGGATATCCTTATTTAATAAAATCTAGTTTTCATTTGCTATCATTTCACTTGTAGAAAGTTAATTTAATTCAAATATATACACGCTTTTTCAAAATTATTTTCAGTTAAATTACACTAGCGATCTATAATTATAATTTTCTAACCACTTCAACAAAAGTATAGTAAAAAAGTTAAAATATTGTTGTGGGGAAATACCCGGGTTTTAATTCTGAATTTCTCACTATATATGGTTATTCCTCCACTTGTATAAATCTTATTATGTTTATTTTTACCTTTTACAACTTAATTTAAAGTAATTGTTATCTTTCTTAACTGCTTATTTTATTTGTTACATCTCATTAGCAAAAAGCTACTTCAAGCTTCAGTTTTTATGCAAATTTAATCTAGTTTTGGGCGTTAGTTTCTGGAATACTCTTTCTAACTCGCCAAATTTGCTGAGGCTGCATTTTACAGCTACCGGAAGCTGGCATTTATCTTAAATTTGATAAATGCATCCTATTGCTTTTGCATTTTCTGGTTTCTCGCATGGCGTGAGCTTGTCAAGTATCAGTTGTTGCAACCTCAGAACGTGTAAGCAGAGTGCACATTGGTTGATTTAGAGTCACTAGCGTCTGTACCGCGCCTATCTCAAATGCACCCGATAAATTCTCTATTTAAAGAGAAAATATGGTTACTTGTTCATTTGATTTCCCCTATTCGATAGTTTGCGCTGCAGGAGGTTTAAAACATCGTGACTTTACAGATTTTTTAGTGGAGCATGACAAATAAAAGGTTGGGAACCACTAATGTAGGAAAAGAAACAATTTAAATATAAGAATATTTATGAATATTTTTAATATTAGGATATTATACCTTGTATAAATACTTAAAAGGCAGATTTCGGTTTCTTTTTAATGTAGTCTCAATTTACTTTCATAAATTTACTTTCATTATGATTTCATCAAGTTTAAGTTATCGGTAAAATAGTTTAAAATAAGAAATCCCGAGTTTAAACAAAAGTTTAAATAAAATTGAAATGAAATATTCCGACGACAGTAAAATTAAATCCAAAAGAAATATTAACTTTTCTTATTCAAAGGTTTTAAATAAATGAATGATGATATTAATTATTATTAACCAATTAAATCCAGTTTTAAATCAAGCTCATTTAACTTGTACCTGAATGATATTTGTAAGCCGTCTTCTTACTTTTTATTTGTTAAAATTATGAAGAAAGATTGCGTAACACTACGTTAAAAAGATGAAAGTAAACAATTAATGATATCATATCGACACTACTATGTCAAACTGTTGAGTGTAAAAAAAAAATGCATTTTGCAGAAGTTTTTGAAATGGGCCGATTATTGACACTAAATTTTCATAGTATTCTTCACCAGCGTTGCCAATTTGGTCTATTTTCTTATTCAGAAATTCGGAATGCATACCAGAAATTTCGAGCGGAAATTTTTGCTTTATTTAATTAATGCACATTTCGTGATTAATTAAAGTATTTTTTTTTTAAATCTCTGGGTTAAAAAGTCCTAACAGGTTATTCATAGAAATTTTATTAATATTCTTACTAGTCAAAAAAATTTCTAATAAAATTTAATGGTGACAATTATTCAATTTTTAAAATTAATGAAAAATGTATTTTTTCACATTCGATAGTTTGACAAGGTAGTGACGAATAAGCCTACGCGTCGTGCTAGGAAATTTCTCGGTGCATTTGTGATAAGAGCCGTTTTGAAAGGCGCGAAGAGACGCTTGTTTCAGAGTCCAGGATTCGTCACCTTTCCCTCTCAGAATCACGGATTTGAAAGTTCGAAGATATCTGCTCTCAGAATCTAGATATCGCCAGGATTTTGATGCCTATGTTAAACCATTTTCGATGGTCGAATATGAACCTGTCTTGCAATATTTTTAAGTCATAATTTCTACATATAATATCTGTTTTTTTACAATGTTCTCAAAGTTTGAATCTCTATTTGTGTTTAGTTGGGAATATACTTCATCTTCCATTACCATTTCGATAAGCATTTTTCTTAAATATCTTCCCTACTTTTTTAGTCAAAGTCTTTCTTATGGTACTCAATTTTTCTGATTTAAAACATTGAAAAGCATGCCTTCCGATGAAGTACATACTATGTTGTCCAGTGGTTTCAAGGATAAAAGTAATGATTGTTATATTTTTTGTAATAAACATAATTTAATCTTCAATAAGTTGGTTTCCTCTATTCAATCAAATGTGCTGTTTTGAATTTAACCCGGCAATATATGTGCGAGATAAACGGACGGAATTTCATGCGCTAGGTATGCCATACGTAGCGTCTTCTTCCTATTTTTTACCATAAAATCTACATAAAACATACAACACCAGAAAAAGAGAAGAGGCAATACAGTTTTAAACATTTATTAAACATGTTACTTACAGTAAATGTACAGTGTTCTGTACATTTCCTGCAGATACATGGTATATGTTCCATACATACATGTTTATGACATTTTTCACAAACAAATTTAGCTTTTCTGTCCCTTTAAACTCCGCACTCAGCACATCATTTCTATGTTGTGTTTTACATCTTAGCAGGTGATGCCGTGACCTTTTTGTATCCTAATATTATTTTAGACGTTTTGGGAGCATTGCTTGCTGGCTTCGTATCTTCTTCTAATCTTCAATAAGTTGAAAACCCAAGGTTTTCAAAAATGAACGTCTGGTTCGGTGCTGAATCGGGGGTTTCCTAGTGGATAACAAAATAATTCATTGACGACATTGACAACTCATTTCGTTAAATTACAGAAAGTTATTATTTCCAGATTTTGAGATTCTGCACTAGTGAGATCTATTGCATCATCATTATGCTTTGTTGAAAACAGAAGATAATTTCCTTTTTTTCTTTGGTACATAAGGAACAATAGTCGTTTCTTTCTGAAACCCAAAGTCAGAGAATAGACATCCGTCTTCTTTGTATTCAAGCACATTGTAGGAATTTCTTTCATTTTCTTTCAAAGTTCCAAAAAGTGCTATTTTTTTTCAAAAGTTCTTGTGAACGTGAATAAGAAGTGAACCAGTTATTCATTGTCAGATTTCTTCCTGAATTGTACAGATGTTCTATCATTAATCTCTTCACGACACAACTGGGAGTATTATCTTGTTGAAATGGACCTTTTGACTGTTGACCTGCATATATTTTTTATTTTTCAAGTATAAAATGGTCTTGAATCCACAAGCTCAAAAACTTTTATTTCATACTTCGACGGTTTTTTTGTCATACATTGGTGAAGTGGACATCTCTTTCTAAAAGATTTAAACTTTTCATCTATTGTTAATGTGTTCCTAACTTTCCAACGTTGTACGATGTTTGACAGTTTTCTACAAATTTAAAAAATAAAATCACATATTGGAGCCAGTTTGTACAATTATTTCCTGCTGTGGCTAGTTGGTATATTATCAGAGCGAAGGAATCTTAAAAAATAAAAACGTGATGATAACATAGTTGTGCGGAATATTTCTATTCTAGTGCCGTCTGTTGCCCAAAGATATCATATGTATACATGTGATGATTTATGCCAACCAATGACATAAAGCAATACAATAAATGCATTAATTTCAGTCTCATTAGTTTCCTTTCCATCTGTGTCTCGAGAATAATGCTCTTAATCGAATCTATAAAAATGTTAGTCCATTGCACCAATTTCTTTACCAGATCAGAAGATATAAGATGATTCCAAACTTTTAAGGGAGCAGTGATATTTATTAAGCATATGGAATTCCTGTGAGTTTCGGTATTATGTTTTTATCAGAAATTCTAACATTAACACGGAATTTCTCTTTATTCCATATTGTTGTACTACACTGTTATAAAGAGGGAGTATTATTACGCTTAATTTGGGTTTATGAAATGCCAAAATAGGTTTAAATATGCACTAAGTTTGGTGTCAACACTGAATTAAGTGTTATAATACACTTAAAATAGTTTATCTTTACTCTTTAAAAAAGAATCGGTGATATCCTACACCCTGAATGACGCTTTCAAATTAATTTGGGAAACCAAAACTCCAATATCGGTGTACAATTTTATCTCGCTATCCAGCTTTTGGTGTTCAGATACACGATGACGTCAAAATGTTGCGTCAGCACACGACCACAGAGAACGAGAACGAAGCATTCGCAATTTTGCTTTCATTTAAAAGCAAAAGGAAAACGCAAGGGAAGCAAAGTAATTAGTCCTTATTTATTTAAGAGTACTAACTAGCAGTGGCACCAAGTTATATGAACCGCTGGGGCCGAAGCCCACCCAATAATTTGCTATCCCAGCTTACCCAATTTCCATTACTGTGTTATTTATTTAAATTTACTTCTGAAACACGAAATTTCATTATGTTGCCGTTCTCAAAATTGTTTTGTTTGAAAAACAGTGAGACAGACAGGAGGACTATAAGTAATTAAACAGACGTATAGTTTGATTTCATTTCAAATTATTCTTCTTGCATATTTTACCTCTGAGTATAAGTCAATGCGGTCACTTATATTAATGCTCTGAGTCGCAATCATAAAGCAATTACATAACTGCATTTATTTTCTCGATGTTCAGCTTTTTATGCATTTTATTTGTAATCATATCTATTGTATGATAATTGTGATAAATACTATTTTCTTTATAAGGAAGAGCTCATGATAGTATAATTTCATAAAATTACGATTTTTATACACTAAAAAAAAATATTTTCCCCTTTTTGTTTGCAGACCACAAATATATCTAAGCAGAAATGTCTTATGAATTTGGTAGCAAGTTGAAAAAAATATATAACGCCATTTTCAAATGGGAAGTGGGGGGGGGGGCAGTTTACTTGATCAGTACCCCAGTACCCTATAGCAGCAATGTTAGTTTTTGTCACACACAAGATATAAAACTGTATAAAAATGCAACATGTGAAAAGAAAATTTAAAAAGTAAAGATTATTTGTTATCAACATTTACTATGATTTCCTAAACAAAAGGTTTGTGAATTATTTAAAAAAGTAAATGAAAAATAAAAAGGAGTGGATTGTTTATTGTTAGGGAATTAGCTGAAGAAGAACCAATTTTTTCAAAAAATTTACTGATTATAACAGATAAAGTGTTTTTTCTTAGAAGATTAGGGGGGGGGGGGGAGTGTGTTTTAAATGATAATTTTGATGCATATAAAATTAAAAAATTGTCTAATAAGGACTATTCAAGATTTTGTTTGGTGGATGCAAGCCTCTTGCAATTTAGATATTCATTTTTCAGCTACTACACAAATGGAAACTGGTTTTTTTTTTTTTTTTTTTTTTTTACAATTATGATTAATTAAAACAGTTTTTTACTTTTAACGTTCTTTTAAGTGCTTATAAAAATCACTTTTTTATTGTGAAATTGAAATATACTCATTAAACCAAAGACTTGTCAGGATCCTTGGGGTATTTTTGAGGAAAAAAAAAATGAGAAATTAAGCCAAAACACAAAACATTCATTACTGGGATAATAAAAACTTATGTGTAAATAAGAGTGGGTGATGGCTAAAACTTCTACAATGCTATATTGAATGTCGTTTAAACCCTTTAACTACTAACAATAAATGCAAATAGTTCCATGTGGATCCATTGTTAAATATGTAAGTATTTTAATATGAAAAAATACAAAGTCTAACAGAATTTCCTGACTAAGTTTATTTTAACAATTATGTAATCATAGCATTTGTATTGCTAAATTTCTATGGAATTCTTTTTAATTATAACTGTATTTGAATAAGTCTTTATTAATGGTGGCAACAAAGTTGCTATCATAATTGTTGTAAGTAAACACCAGATAAATCTAAAAGCACCTAATTATTTTTAAAGCTCTCTTCAAGTCTTTGACAGGAAATCTGTCGTCCCAAATTATCCTAGGAGAAAAAGTGATTGACAAGTAATGGACATTTACGTAAAACTACAGGCATTTTTACTGTATTTTTCCCCTCTTGATTAAAATATAACATTTTTTGAAACATTGATAAACTTTTATAATTGAAATTTAAAGAAAAAAATCGCGAGGATTTCAATTACAGTTTTGTGAACAGACTTTTAACTATCAATTTCTGAATCAAAGTGAAAAAGATGGCTAATTTTTATGTAAATGTATAACAGTGCAAACATTTTTCTCCATCAGGATAGCAGGGACAGTGAATTTATTGAGCAGATTTGGAACACCGAATTTGATGTTATGTTCCATCTAAGTGGCATATTCTAAATTAGCTAGTAGAACACCCAATTTGATGTTAAAGCACACCAAATCAATGATGGCGTTTTATTACTCCACTTTTGGTGGCAACAAAGTTGCCACCAAAAGTGGTGTTTTTTACACTAATTAATTTTTGGTGTTTCTTTACACTAATTAATTATTGGTGTTTATTTACACTAATTAATTTTTGGTGTTTCATTACACCAATTTACAAGTGGTGTTTATTTACACCCTTTTTGGTGGCAACTTTGTTGTCACCATTTTTGGTGTAATGTAACACGAATATTTTTTACAGTGTATACTTTGCTATGGAAAAATCATTTTCATTTGAATCATAAACATCGCTTTCTAAATCAGATTTGATTTCAGTCGAAGAATCGTGATCGCTATAATACTCTTCAGTCTTCATCATCTTGCTCTTCGTTATCAGAAAACTCATTATTCCACGATACCTTCTTCATCCTACGAAACAGCATCCATTAAATTTCTTCGTCATAACTGCGTTAACAAGCCATAACAAAAGAACGACTTAAATGGGTCTACCTCTACTCAGAGCTGTTACAGAAATGCTCGCACTGGGTGTGAGATACACATACGTGACGATTGCAAGAGATCTGTTTTTAGAATTATTTCACTGTTTCTCCCCGTTTAAGGTTATGACCTATGAGACAGCTACATGAAGTCTTGTCCATTTCTGAAAAAAAGGTTGGGAAGAAAAACTGCGAAAAAGGAGACAATGGTTGTGAGATACCCAGCACAATCAAACACATGTTAATCATATTTGGCATAGTTGATATCCATTGTAAGAAGTAAAATACCTTTTCATGTACTTTAAACTAAACCAACATTTGAATTTTACAGTCTAATACTATATGTAACTTCTTCCGCATTGTTCAGTCGGTGCGAAAGAAGTTAACGCTTTATCCCTCTTCATATTTTTCATTTTAATGTTAAATGAACGTTATGATTAAAACAGGTATTAATTTCTTAATGTCTGTATATTTACTATTTATTCTCCATATTACCAATTTACACTAAGACATTATCTAAAAGCATGGTTAAAAGTCTTATTAAAAGCGTCCCACATTATCAAAAATGTAAAAAAGTTTCAAATAAAACCTATCATCATTTCACAAAAGCGCTTTCACTCTTGCCGATAAAGGGAATTCTTCAACCCCCAGTCGTATATATAGTGAAGAATCAGATGCATGAGAGTTAACAACTGATTATGCTATATAACCCTTTAAGACCTAACATACACAATTGTGTAGGTGATCCTAAGGAAAAAAAAACAATTTCATCTTTCCCTGTGATTTAAAGCTTAGCCTGTACCACATAATTGTGTAGATCCTCCTTAACATAACCTGACAACGTAATTTTTTTTAAATATTTCTTTTCAATCAAATATGATTTTTATATGCTTTTAATTTCTACCGAAACTCTTCAGGTCTTAAAGGGCTAGCCAGAGTGAAAGCGCTTTTGTGCAATGGTGGCCGTTTTTATTTGAAACTTTTTTACATTTTTGATAATGTGGGACATTTTTAATGGAACTTTTAACCATGTTTTTAGGTAATGTCTTAGTGTAAATTGGTAATATGCTTGTTTAATATGCCATCCTTCTACTATTCTTGTCGGTGCATATGGTGCAAACATCCATTTTTCTTATACATATGGTTTCAACTACAAAATATGATGCCTTAATTACAGTCACAAAATTTAATTTACAATATGACATATAAAGTTATAACAAATATTGAAGCATTATTCATTAGTAAGGCTTTCTATTGTCTGTTGCTTCCTACACTTCATTTTCCCCACACATGATTTAATTGTGATAAAATAATGTAAACGTTAATGACCACATGTTTATGTATCAAAAACTGGGAAAAATTATATATATACTTTGAAGAGTTTCAAGGAGCTTTTTTAATGAAAGAATAAATTAATTTTAAAGGATTTACTTTGACAAATATAATTCTGGAAAAAAATTAGATGCACAGAATTTCTCGCATCATAAAACTCCCTTGTTTATCATTTCTAGTGCCAGAAATGGACAATTTTAGCATGCTAAAAATTCATAAAATATAAAGTGTCATATATCAGTAACTTTTGGTACTGCAAAAATGATTTTTTTTTCAATTCTTAGATCATGTTGAATTTTATTTTTCAAACTATAAATTATACGACACAAGGACAAACTAGAAATTTAGGTTTCGTAACTTTAAAAAAATAACCATTTTCACGTAATTTTTGTAATAGACGTAACTCTTTTTCTATGAAGTAAGAACGGAAAAACTAGTCGTTGGGGGCCACCGTAATACTTACCCATCATGGATATGCATAATGTAAAATATTAAAATAAAAATGTATAAACTACTTATAAAATGCATTGCAATTCAAATAAAATCGTGGCTTGATGACGTCATGAACTTTAAAGGCTCGATTACTGAATGGCTTGAAACAAACTACCCCATAACTCCAAAAATAATAATCCTATTAACTAGCGGTTTATTGCATCTGATTAAACGTCAAATTTCCAATTAAAATATATCTTTGAAGTGAAATTTGGATGGAATACAGGATCATGAAAAATCGAAGAGTGGGGTAAATAGGATTCCAAATATCTCGGCAACTAATTATCCGATCGACTTCATGCTTTATGCAAAATTTATGTTTTTTTTATTGTCTTTTATATTCATTTCTTAAAATAAACAATTTCGAAAATTTTTATATACCTTTTATCAGAGCGAATATTTCGAGAGTCCGAAAAAATAGTTCCGGTTAATCGAGGTTATTAAAATTCAATAGGCTTCTTCCCATTATTACATACTAAGTACATACCAAATTGAGTGTCTCTCTTAACTTTTTCGGGAGATAGAGCGTTTATAGACACACAGACACACACACAGACGGACGGCATTTTTTTTTTCTTCTAAAAATATGTTTTTCGGAACCCCCAGTGTCTGAAACGTGTAAATCCGTCAAAAAATTTTTTCGATTTTCAAAACGATTACAAGATTTACCTTATACTACGTATGATGGGTAAGTAAAATGTAGCAACTGCTAATAAAATGTTGTAACTGGTGTAATGTTTGGAATTAGCCATTACACAACATTTTGAATATACGTCCTGTATAGAGTATATGTCCAAATTACTTCATTTTTTTTTTACCTAACGCCTTTTAATCTTATTCAGCTGTGGAAATATGTGTAGCTGCATTGCGAATAATTATTTATTTATTTATTTATTTTTCAATAAGAAATTTTATCTAATGTTTGACTTAATTTGGATAACTTATGTATTCAATTTTCAAAGTATTAATTTTAATTAGTACTTTGGACTTAGCAAGACTGTTGATCGAATTGTAGCATTGTTATCAAAACATTTTTTGACAAAAAAATTACATTGTATATATTTGAAATGTAATTCTAATGGTTGCATTATTCAGTTATTATAATAAATAAATATTTATAATATCTCCGATTTATACAGGTTTGTACCATTTATACATATCGGTTAAGTTGTAATTTTCCAATAGGGCAAAAAATGTCATGGCCAAGATTCGAACTACTGACCTCTTGGAAGCTTTATTGCTCTCCAAAATGAAATATCCTTGACGATTCTGGAGGACCTAATTCATCGAGCTAACCTTATTAATCTTAACATGTAGTCTGATGTCTGAATCAGCTAAACAGATTAAATCACAGGTAATGGAACTCCAGTAAACGTAATATGTAACTACACTACATTAATTTTAACATAATTATTGTAATTGGTAAATAAATCATATAAATTGTACTTTTCCAACTGTGCAAAACATGACCATGATAGAATTCGAAACAGGGACCTTAAGCTGCAATGCTCTGCAAACTGAGCTAGTCAAGTTTCTTTCTGGATAACGCATTTGGATCAGCATTGCAGCTTCAGCCAAGAGGTCTCTGGTTCGACTTCTGGCATGGACATTTTTCGTCTAGATGTAAGATTACAACTTATACGATTTATTTACCAATTACAATAATTGTGGTAAAATTAATTTAGTATACATATAGGTGTTTTGAAACATTATAATCCTATACTTTTACTAACAATTCTTTTCTAAAAAAAATTAATACGATTTCCATAATTTTAGTCAAATAAAATGCAAAAATAAAGTAACATTGCTTTGAAACATAAAAAGTTATGTTGAAAAAAGCAACGCATTTGAAATATTTCAAAGTAATAAGATTTTTTAATTTGTAAATTAGCACAAAGTAATCATTATGTTATTATGGGTTTTTTTTTTTTCGAAAACATAAAACTAATTTTCATGAAAAGTTTTAAAAAAAATATTTGTATGTAGAATTAATGTATTATTCTTGTTTTTACTTTATATAATATGTTTATAAAACAAATTTATTACTAAGATATAATTAATTTTGTAATTGAAAAATAACAAATAAAAATTTAAAATGGATAATGATTAAAGTTAATTATAGTGGAATCCAAGGGAAGTCATACATTAGATTAAATAAATAACAAAGTATTACGCTTAATGAACCATTATTAAATATTAAATATTATGCATACAATATATGGAAGGAGAAAAAATTGTACTGATAAGATAACAAAAAAAGCTGCATTAGAATTTTTTTTAAATAATTACATTAATTATATTTTCAGTAATTGAAAATTAAGAAAATGGAAGCATCTGTTTCCTGTAATGTTTTCTGCAATATTTTAATAAATAAAAATCTTTGTTAATGAAAAAGTTTCTTTCATTAAAAACATCTTTAATAGTAAAAGTTCGAATTGCTTATATTTAATTTGCATTATTTAGTTGAAACATTAAAATATTTTTATTAAATATGTTTTGCAATTTTATTTTCAAATTATTATTTTAGGTGAAAATATATGTCTGATAGTGATGGTATTTTGTATTTCATTAAATTATATTAAAGACAAAAATCGAGTATAATATACATTTTCTGAGATATAATATATTTAGATGCCTAAATCTCATTGTAAATTAAAGAAAAGCAAGTACATTAACAAATTTATAATATCGAAATCACAAAGTTTAAATAAAACAAAATTCATCTGCTTTGTAAATCAGTACAAAATTATTTTGTATTTTATTTTTTTTTAAATAACTTGCTTAAAAAGAGGCTAACATGTTTGACTTTAATATAAGGAAAATTTGAGAAATATACATATTTTTAAATATTGTTCACAGTTATCATTTTTATATAAATTAAAAAATAAAATTATAAAACTATTATAAAGATTAACAAAGATTAAAAAAAGCGACGCCTATCACAAGGATTGGTTTAACTTAATAATATGATTAAAACATTGCACCCAACAGTTATAAATTACGAGTTAGAATTTAATATCTGATTTTAAAGGCTGATAAAATAATCACTTCTATATATTTTACTTGTTCTTATGTTTTCATATGCAATGTTTCTAACATATTAAAAAAAATACAGACGGAAATATGGTGTTGAAAAGTATAGTTTTCGTTTTATATTGCAATAAGTACGTTTTACTTTTCTTTTCTATCACAACATTGTTTTAGCAGCCAGACTACCGATGATATTCATGTGTACCAACAGGTCAAGAAAATGTTATTCTAAGTGTTAGATTTTCATAATCTTTAATTTAACTACTCAGTTCATCCTTTATTATATGTTAATAATTTTTTTAATTTCCGTTTTCTTTTATGTAATAGTTAAAAAAAGATAAACAAATACAAGAAAGGTTTAAATCTGAAATGTTACATGTATGTACTATATATGCATACGTACGCGCGCGAATGGGTATGTGTGAGTTTAATTTTAAATCTACTGTTTAGTTTTCAAACTGCTATATCTCAGCCATATTTTGAGATACAGGCAAAGCAAAAAAAGGCTCCGGAATCCTTGTATCAAACCTAACTCTTAAACAAAGAATAAATTTGATTTTCTAAATTGATTTGTATATTTTGTTTAGCTTAAAATGTTTTAATGGCCGCCATTTTGAAACAAGATGGCGGACCAAGCTGGCGAACTAACTCGTTCGAGACCACAGAAAAAGTTAAATCGGTCAGACATTTTGGTGCCAGGGCCTCTTTTCTCTGCCAAAGATTTGCGGAAGGGTTCAGAGCACAGTATGGAATTGCAACTAGCTCTTCTTTTCCGCTCTGGAAAAAGTCAACTCTAGGCGAATAATCTCCAAAGGACAAAGCAAAGGACTCCTTCCATGTCACCCCATGACAAACCATCACGGTACCTTTAACTAGTATTTGTGCGGTTCCAGAGTTAGAAATTTTGTTTTAATTTTTTTTCATTTTTAATGTTTGCACGTTTTTAAAATGCTTAAATATGCTTATGTATTGAAACATTTTATATTATTTTCTGTAGCATATTTAATAAGGATATATTTACAATTATGAAACTCTTGTTAGCATGTATAGATGTAATTTTATGACATGTTTGCGACCCTGATCTTCTAGATGTAAAGTGAAAATGAATATATTATGTTGGAATTAAAGAAGATATTGGAAAATAAGTAATGAAGTTCCTTTAAGGGGACCGTGGACCTTCATTTGAGCAAAAATCGACCACAAAATCGAAATTTATTTTTTGTGCATATTATTTTTCTACATTTTGTTCTTAGCCAATTGCGAAAACACGCATGCAGCTGCGACTGTTTTTCGCAAAGTTACAAGCGTTTGAATTTTGTACACAAACAATTTTTCGGCCCTTTAATATACTTTAAATCTGTTTTCTCAAAACTGATTTTTAAACGATTTCAGATTTTCGAATTTCTCCGAGCGTCTTAGTTTTTGATCGAAATTCACGAAATTGATAAGAAAGTATACTGATATTGTGTACAAGGAAACTGTGCATCCATTTTGAAATTCGATTTCATTAAGATAGTTAAATTTGATTTTTAACTTGTTAAAAGGCAAGATTTTGATGATAATCGATATGAAATTCAGAAAAAAAAAATCTCTAAAAATTTAACTATACAAGAGATTAAAAAATCAATGCACAGATTTGTTTGGAATATCGTTTTAAGTGATTAAAATTCAAAAGCAAGGACATATCTGAAAAATTAAGACGTCCGGAGCATTTAAAAATTTCCATTTAAAATTTAAAATTAATAAAAAATCTTAAAATTACAAAAAGATTGGAAATTTCTTTTAAAGTGTTTTAAATACTTATGATGAAATGTATATATGAAAAAAAAATTATATCTCTATGATGAAAAAAAAATAATGTCCACGTTTCAACTACACACACTGTTAAAAATTTGCAACAAACTGTCCAGTAATTGACCGTTTTCATAGAAAATGGTTACATAACCGTAATTAAACTCCATTCTGACCACATTATACTTCATATTATGGTCAGAATTGAATTGAATTACGGTTATGTAACCGTTTTTTGTAAAAAAAAAACGGTCAAAAGACTAGACAGTTTGCTGCAAATTTTCAACATTGCGTAGGGGAGTGATTAATACTTGTATAAAACTGATAACAACAATTTCTTTCCTGAAGATTTTCGAATTGCAAGGAAGAATTATACTTTGCTTGTAAATTAAAAATTATTAGATTTATAATTAAAATACTTTAATTTAATTCCTTAGTTAAAGCTCTTAAATAAATCATATATTGTTTCTTTTTAAAGGAAAGGTTTTTTTTTTTCATTATCTGTAAGATTATTATATCTATCAAAGCGATTTTACTTCATCTGAGGGGCAAGACCGGATCAAGGAACTGTACATATATAACGTTATCAACAGTTTGGTAATTTTGGACTCTTCCCCCCAACTACGATATCATATGATATCATTCCTCGAACACCCCTTCCCCCCGTTAGTGATATCGTTATCAATGTCTATAAACATTATTTAAATTTTTTCCTTGTTTTTCCTTTTTATACGTTTACCGTGATATACAGATATGATTATATATTTATTATTCGTATACTTAATGGATTCAAATGAAAAGCAGAAGTCAATAAAATATTACTATTATACATGAAATACCTTTATCAAATGACATCTGAAATGCATAGTTACTATTTAAAAAAATTTAAAAATAGCCTATTTTTATATAATACAGGCATCAGTAATATTAATAATTGTTTTCTAGCACGGGATGGGTGAAACGGGATGGGCGGTCAACATTGTTTTTCTTTCAATACTAGTAAACACAAGTATCGTTTTAAACATATTTCGCATTTGGTTTCTCCAACAGAGGATTAAATGTACATAAACAACAAACGAACAGGAAACAGAACAGGAAAAAGAACAGGAATGTCGAATATTGGGGTATTCCAAATTTTGGAATGAAATGATTTTAACATCATTCAATGACTTTAATAAAAATTTTATATTTTCATAACAATAGATAAGATAAGTAAAATAAAGATAGCAGACTATTTTGATGTAGAGAAAAAGAAACAAAAAAAATTGTTTGGATCAAAAATGAAAACGATATTAAAAGACATATCCCTCTCCTCCTAGAGATATCTTATGATATCATGTGCCAGCCCCCCCCCCTCCCCTCTAAAGTGATAACGTTATATATGCACAGCCCCAATTAACTTTTTATAAATAAGCATTTACTAAAAATTTCAATAAACTAATCATTTATTGAAATTGATATTATGATATAAAAATAAGAGCTGGGAAATACGCAAAGATACATTAAACTCTTCTAAAAATTCTGGATTCAAGAAATAATTTATATATTTGGTGTTAACCTACTTTTCCCTACTTATAAAAAAAAGTGCATCTATTTTATATTGAGATGGTTTTGAAACTTGTTTGAAACAAAATATAAAGATGTAAAACAATACTATTTTGAAACAAAATATTTTGTTAAGGGCAATTTTTAGCATGAATCATGGGAAATGTACAAGCTATTGTTTTTGTTCTGCAAAAAAATGCTAGTACAATTGAGAAGTAATGAAAATATAAAATCTGATCTTCTGAATTTAAGCGTCTGAATGTAAAATTTTCATAAATATAACTTAAAATACTATTAAAATATAATTTTACACTTAAACAAAAAATACGTTTAACGAAATGTGAAACAGCGTGTTGTCCTATATGTTACCCAATATTATTAAATGAGCTCTACATTATAAATAGTAGAATTACAAAATTTTAAATTTTCATTTTCTGTCACTAAAAATTCACACACAGTTTAATACAAATCTTGAAATTATCTTTGGTGAATTTCATATTTTGCATATTATACTTTATGTCAGATACATGTAAGCTGAAATATTTTTATGGTCTATTAAAAATAATCAAAAACTAGAATTAAATAGAGAAAATATTGAGATATATGTTTTGTTTTGAATATTATTCTAGAGACAAATTCACAACGGACACAAAAATAGAGACTATGTTATGCAAATGAAATAGAAAATCGTGTTCCTTTGCAGATATTCTAAATAATAATTCGCGTGATGAAAACGAATGTATCGACAATGGTGAAACTAACCATTTCTGCTGCATTTTGTAAGCCTTGTACATCAGACGCTATTTCATGTATTGCACTTGGACGAGATCAACCTTTTCCTTAAAAATTGGTATTTCTCAAAGAGACAGTCAGAGGCAGGAAAAATCAGAATTAACCGAAACATAGCCGAATTAAAATTTTGAATTACAATACGGAATTTGAATAGCAAAAAGGAAAACAGTAACCATAAAGTAATCTATGTTTCTTAATTTTCAGATACTTCCTCTGAAAAATCACTAGGTAATGTGGCAACTAAACATATCTGCTGTAATTTGTAAGCCTTGCACATTAAAATATGTGTCATGTATTTCACATGAACAAGATCTACCTTTTTATAATGAATTGGTATTTCTGAAAGAGGGGATCAAAAACCGGGAAAAATCAGAATTTACACAAACATTGTCATAATAAAATTAAATACAATATGGCATTTGAATTGCAAAACGGAAAAGAACAACCATGAAGTAATCTATGTTTCCTCAATTTGAAAACGTTCATCTAAAGAATCACCAAATACTGTAGATTTTTCTGAATCTAATAATGGCGCAAATTCTCCAGTTGAGGTAATAAGCAAGACAACTGAAAATGAAGAATATTATTTAAAAATATTTAGGTAAAATTTTGCCCCTTTTAGAATTAGAAAATTAATTTTGCGAAGAAATACTAACTTGCCCGTGCAAATCAATGCCTTTGTCACTCATGTGTTCACAGATGAGGGCTATTTGTTTTATAAAATTTTAATACACGTTTTTGTATATTATACAATGTAAATTCAAAATTTCAGGGTATCGTCTTAGGTAGATTGATATTTTTGTACATCAGGCGATCTACAATGACTCAGGAAAAGAACTCCATTCATCATAATTTCATTTTTAACTATGTACGATACTTTTAATATGATGTACATACTATAAGAATGCGTGAATATCTGTTTAAAAGTTTTAAAAAAGTGTTAGTTAATCAGTATTTCTGCATTGAACAAAAGTAGACCTAGGAGTACAGGTCTACCATAATAACTCTAATTCTAAATTTAATCAGTTGTTTCTGTTGATTATTGGTTTAAGTTTTTTTGTTTTTTTTTCATCCAGAGTTTTATTATATATAAACAGAGAGCATTATAAAATTTGTAATATATTGCTACATATAAACAGATAGGGGAGTGTCATATACAATGAGATGGAATTTTAAGAAACGAAATACGTTAACTAACCTTTTGATTACGGGTCAGGTATGGCGACTATATTTATATTCAATGGTACTGCAATTTTAAAAAACTTTCGTTGTTATACATTTCTCTTGAAAATATCCCTATTATAGATAAGTGCCAGTATATGTGTATAACAAATATTATTTTTCAAAAAGTGGTACGAATAAAGTAAAACATAATCGCTGGGACGACATATGTCCCCATCCCGTAAGCAAAAAGTTAAGATCTAAATGTAATTGGATGTAGAAAATTTAAACATATAATTTTTGGGAGCATCTTGCATACATTATTTACTGATACACGTGAATAGAAACACGAAAGAAAATTCATTTGAAATATAATTAATAATTTTCTCATTTGTGTCCCACAGTTAGTTCTCTGTGGGGAAATGCTGATTTTAGATGTTTTTCACCAACACAAGAAACAATCTGGAATTTTACATGGCTTTAAAGGATTTCTGAGCATCCATATATAAACGGCCACATTCTAGAATATTTTAAATTGTCCAAAACCGATAAATCGAAGAATTGGAGTTGGGAAAATGTGGCTTCTATTTATATGCGTCCATGTATCAAGGTCCTAAAAGAATATTAAAGAAGCAAATAATGCATAGTATCCATCATGTAATAAATATAATTGTAATGCGATGTAGTTTTAAAATATTGCATGGTACGTTTCATGTATTACAGTGTAGTAATTCAATTTCTGTGTACGAAAATGCTTACATTATTTTTAATTCCGTGTTTTTCCTGTAAAGTTTTTTGTGATCAGTGGAAGAATAGCACTGCATGAGTATAAGAGTGAAAATTAAATACTACACATAATTAAATTGATGATGTAACAGAGTTTAATAAGTAACTGTCTCCTTCGCAAAATTCCGAAAATATACTTTCATTTGCTACCTTCCAAATAACGAAACATCTGCGCTTGAAATACGATCGGTGAACACTTCAAACAATGTCTTAAGGAACAGCCTGATATCAAGCAGTACAAACACAAGCCACTTTACAAAACCTTATCTAAAATTTCTTCAGTCGATTATACCTGGTTCTTAATTAACGGTTTAAATAAATCTATCATTGTGTAAGACGGGCCCCCATGTTATAAAAAATATAGATAGATTCAAAATTTTACAATTTAGGCAATAAATTTACTATCTTCAGTTTATACCATAATACTGCAACAAAAATTGTAATACAGGTAATACATATGTACAATGAGAAACGTGTTTTATACAGGTAATTCCAATATTTAAAATTTTCTTCGAGTTTAGAATAAAATACAATTTAAATTTTGTTTCAATTAATTACCCATTTTAAGATCATTTAATGTTATTTGATTTTTAAACCGAAATGCAACACAAATTGCTAAGAATAACTCCTAGGAATACAAATAGAAAGTAATTCTTTACATCCTTTTAGAATAAAGAAAGCATATTCTACAAAACACATAAGTTTTATTGCTTCGATAGAGGTTTTTGATAATGTTTATAAATAATATTTATTTACAGAAATAGCTCTCAACGAACAAAATCGTAACAAGTTATACTTCATACGAGAAGCATTTTTGTAAAATAACAGCTTGGAGAGACAGAGTAAATCCTTTATCACGCATAGTAGAAAATTTGAAAAAGACGAGGTGTAGTTCTATATTAAAAATACTGCTTTTTCAATACACAAGTACGTTTGTGCAAAAGAGGTTGAGTTTTATGAAAATTTCTTTAAATATAATACATATATATATGTTACGGTCAATATGATTAATCCGGTCATTATTATTAATAATGACTGGATTAATCATATTGATCGTAACACACACACACACACACACACACACATGTATATATATATATATATATATATATATATATAGAGAGAGAGAGAGAGAGAGAGAGAGAGAGAGAGAAAGAGAGAGAGAAAAGAGAGGGAGAGGGAGAATGATATCTAAATAGATATCGGGTTCTACATAAGTTCAGCCACATTAAAAAAAATCGTAATAAATTAATAAATTGCCATATCGAAATATTGTCTTGTATATCTCCACAAGTATATATATATATATAAATTATATGTATAAATCATATATATCAGTTATATATATGAATATATATATATCACCACAGGCCTTTCCAATTTTTAGATAAAAGAAAGAAGAAAGTTCAAATTTCAAACGATAGGTGCCGCTAATAAGGTCCATGTTATTCAAATACATGAATAGTAATGAATTTATACAAAAAGTACTTATGTGCATTTCTCAGTATACTGTATTCTCAATTCCATATCCAAATCTGATGATTAATCGCTTCAGTAGCATCATGTACCAATTATGATACATGTCACAAAATAAACATTTTATAATTACATATTATGAAATGATTAAGAATCGATTAAAAGCGTAAATAGTATTAACAGTATAAAATTTGAGTTCAAATATATATTATTTTCATTTTGTTTTCCATTTGACGTTATCTTTGCTGTGTTTTAAATAAATATTATTACTTAATCACATATAAGATATTCAAATTAAAATATAAAGTCAATTAAAAATATAATTTCCTTGAAATCTACAATCTATTTTTTTAAAACTTTTAATTCATATTTATGGGAATACTTTTACATATGTAATCAGATCAAAATATATTTTCCCCCTATTTCAATCGGCGTAACCAATAAAAATCAAGATTATCTGACAATCCTGATAATAGTTTTTAAGTTCATTTATAGGAAAAATGTAAAGATGAATAAATTTACATCATTCAATAAACTCTACGTAAAACGTTTTTCGCATCTGGAAAGTAATTTTTTTTCTTAATAAGGACTTAATGTCAGAAAAAGATGTTTTGATTCTTTATAAATTTCATATCTCCAAGGATTTCTTCTAAAATAACTTACAGGATGCGACATAAATTCAATAATTTTTTAAATGCATTAGAAAGGAACAAATGATGCTAAACGGTTTCCGTTTGCACGAATGGGATTAGAGGAAGAACGAATTTTTTTCAATAGCAAAAAAATTTGTGTGTCAAAAAATCCCCTATACATGGCGCAGGAATGCATAATATTAAACAGATTTTTGCAAATCAGGATTGTTAATAAAACGCCTCACTGCACATATATTCTTCGATGGATGCCAGATAAATGCTATCGTTACAAGATCAAGTATTGTTGGTTAAGCTCTTTTACTAGAACGGGAAATAAGCAACCGGCCCATTGCGAAAATTCTGAACTGAAGACGACAAAAGGGCCTGTTTCATGTGCTTGTCAGACGCTCCGAAGAAACAGGTATTTTACTATAAACCTAACATGCATACATCTGCTTCATTTTATGCTTACCAGTGCCATCTATTTATAATTTTTTGAATCACAACTTTTGTGTTGTTGAAAAAAAATCCGATCTCCCTCTAATCCCATTCGTGATAATATCATTGGTTTAGCATCATTTGTTCCTTTTAAATGATTTTTCTTAAGTTTTAACGAATTTATGGCGCAATCGGTACTTAAACTTTCGAATCCCACAACAGCCGAAATCATCCGATTGTCCACAATAGCTATCTAATAAATTTTAGAAACAAGCCGCTTAAAAGACATGAAGCACTTTATTTTTACAAAGTTATCTATCTACATATTTATTTTTATTTTAACATTTTTAATCCTGCAATAGCATAAATCGTCCCACTGTTCTGAAACCCACGAAATCCCTAGATAGCTTGAAAGGATTTTCTTTCCCCTTAAGTGGGTCAGGGTGCTGTCAAGGAGATGGTCTCTCTCAGTGATGGAAAGGGTAATGTGTAGTCAGTTCTGGACAGTACAGAAAGAAAATCAAGAATTTTGTTCAATAACTGGAGCAATGATAAACAGCGCGGTGTAACACCTGTCGAAATTTGAATAAGAGGAGAAGGCAGTAGGGTCATTTCCACTACTTACCTAGTGAAAAAGGGGGGACGAAAAAAGAGAGTATTTTTTACTATTCTGTTGGGATTCTAAGGTCATTCAGTTTTTTTAAAGCTAAAGAGTTAATTTGTTGAGAAAGTAAATAATATCGCTAAAACTTCCTATTAAAACTTCCAATAGCCCATTAGACCTTAATCATTAATAAAAACTTTCTTTATCAATTACATCATAATAATAAAGGAAGCTGCATTATAATTATATTTAACTTACATAGAAAAATAACAACTAATGCAAGTAAACTAATATTAAAAATACTTAAATATTTGCGTACTTCATATACAAACTTAAAGCCATTACTAACTGGTAATAGTATTTTAATAAAGCCATCTATTTTGCATTTTATCCTTTATAATTCAACATTTTGAAAAGAAAAAAGAAATCACAAACACATTTGAAATTTAGTGTCAAGACTTTATGATACTGAAAATAAAATAAATTTTAATCCAATTTTTATGGACTTTCCGATTATACATAGTTTATCAGCTTTTATTTAAATCGTCTAAGGACAAAAAGAAGTGCAATTCTGTTTTTATTCATCTCAGAAATCTATTTCAGTTTAAACCTTCTCTAAAAGGATTGTGTCGTTTCGAAAAATATGGAAATATATTTTCACTCGAATGCTAATGGAGAAAAAGCTTTATAATTTCCTTTTCGTAAATAATATATGTAGTGTCTGTTACAAGAACAAATATTTTTAAAAAACAAATAGTATGCCAGATTTTTTTTCATATCCTGATCGGCGTTGTTCCTAATAAAGTATACCCAAATTAATATTACTTATATGTGAGATTTTAAACAATAGATAATTAAATAGTGATCATAATTTTTAATTAAAAATATCACTTTAGAAATTTATTGAAAACACAAAATAACATTTAAATACAATCCTGAATTTTAAAACAAAGCCATAGTGAAAAAATAGAGTTTTCAGTAGTTAAATGGAGCTAAAAACGCAAAATTTACAATTAAACTGATTTAAGTAGAAAATTAGCGCATTACTTGACACAACAAAACATGGGGGTGATGCAACATGACTAGTGAATGGGGTAAACATAATATTAAACGATGGATCAGATGTTTGAACTAAAAAAGGCCATACTTAATTCCAATAAAAACGGTAACTGTTGGGGAAGGTTTTACGTTAAGTTTACGTTAAGTTCGAAGATAGTTTCTAAATTTTATTTTAAACCATGCTTTGTCCTTGTTATCCATGTAAATAAGGGCGTCCTGAAAATGTTGTGCCAGTTGGACGCTTGCACTGGGCATATCTGAAACATTGAAATAAGAAATAATCACTGAATGCTACAATACTTTAACGCGCTTTCAATGATGAAGGGTAGGATGATTTCAAAATTTAAATATTTTCCAAACTGGTGGTATTAAAAAAAATATTTAACCCTGTTAAAATGATCTTAAACAGCTTGTAAAAATTGAAAAATGAAAAAGAAATCCTATGTAGCGTCATAGTGAAAGCAGTTCTGAACTTTTTCTACTAAAATGTAAATGTTATCGGTCGAGCTGTTCTCGGGTAATTCATGCGGCTAGTTAAACAAAAACAATTTTCAATTGCATAAACTTCGTGATATACAGAAAAGAACATAAACTACGTATCGCTTTACACATTGAAAGTTTATTACGTGACCACCCTGTGTTATTCAGATTCAGGCAAGAGTATTAAATATTAAAATTATGTTTCACATATCTGAATACCACTTATAAATAACAAATTACATGTATAAAAAATTGATTTTCCAAAAATAGCTCGTTTTCAGTGAAATGTATTGTTATCTTTAACTCTTAAGCTTACAAGAAGACAAAAAAAAAGTAAAATGGAAATAAAAATATACGATTGCCAATGTGTAACATAGTTACAAAAGGAAATCTTAAACAAGTGGGTAAGTGTCATCGAAGATCGCTCGCAGGGTTTCGTTTAATATTACTTTCAAAACACTTTATCTTTTCTTTAGTAAAAATGTTTAGAAAACAAATTTATTACTAAAATTCATACACTAAAATACATTTGTTATTAAAATGCATTGTAATTATGAAATATCAATTAAAAAGAAATTATTACATTAATTATGAAAAATTATAGGAGAATTCGTACATCAGATTATATAAAGAGCAACGAATACTGCTAATGAATGTCTATATATTAAATTGTCTGCATGAAATATTTAGAAATTATGTATATGTTATCGAAAAAAGTTTTGTAAAAAAAGTGTTAAAATAATTACAATAAATTACAATGTCAGTAATTGAAGTTTAAGTTAACGAAATTAAATTTCGCTGTTTTCTGCACTATATTAATAATTAAACAACTTTTGTAATCATCAAATTTGTTTGCTTAAAAATATGTATAATAGTTAGTTTCCGATATACTGACTTTTATTTTGCTTGTTTGGCAGAAGCCAATTTTTTAATAAACATGTGTTTTTTTAACAAACCGTTTAAAAGGTTTTGTATTCAAATCATAATAATAAATAAATAAATGTTTAATAATGCTTATGATAAGTATTATTATTGATATTATTAAAAATGCATACAGTGCCAAAATACTTTTTATCGTATTATATTTTAATGAGTTAATCTTATTATATAATTATAGGACAAATAGTAATACAATGATTTTTTTCGCAATATGTATTATATAATGAATATGAAAGATTAAATCAACAAAACAATACCATTATTTTAAACTACAATTTTTAAAATTAATATTCTAAATTACATTAAATAACTTGATTTATATTAATTAGGAAACATTGAAAATATTTTTTTAATACAGTGCACATTAAAAAATCCTATATTTAATTTACAATTTTTCGAAAGATCTGCTGGGTATTATCATAATTTAAATAGCGTACGTTTATTGAAACAGTAAATTTATTTTAATAATATGATTAGTATGATTAAGAAATTTCACACCAGTTATAATTGCTGATAAAATGACCACTTCTATATTTTTGCATCTTCTTGTATTTTCATTTCCAATATTTATAAGAACTTTAAAAATAGTACACATGAAAGCATAATGAAAAAAAAAAAATTCTCGTTTTATTAAGCAATTTTGAGAAATATTATTGTCTATCATATTTTTTCTGTCGTAGCAAAGTTTAAATAATTAGACGAAACGCAGTACGCATGCATACCAACCGTTCTGGAAAATGGTATTTATTAGAAATAATTAAAATAGCTTTTAATTTTAAGTTTTGAAAGCTTATTTAATGAATCGTGTAAATAATTTCAGTTATTCTTCAGCTAAAGAAAATAAAAAATTAATTTTCGAAAACTGATGTTAAAAAAGTGATGATTACCAATCATGTGGACGATAATAAATCAACCCTTCGCGTTTTCTTCAGATAAGGAAAAAAAAAAAGACGGTTGCATATTGTCATAAACATCAGAATAAGTCTAGGAAGGAACATATTTTTTCCGAAATACTTATGCATATTGCATATATAAAGCGATGATCATTTGTCAGATAAATTATTAGTGTTTAATATAGTATTTCAAAGTCCTATTAAATTATCTTTCCAATTTTAAGGGCCGAGAAATTACACTTATTAGAAAGTAGCTATGCGCTCTGCTAGAGCCTTTACCTCTAGCTCTAGCTTTACTCAATACCTAGCAAAACTCGCAAAAGCATCTTTCTAAAATTTTGGAAAACGTAAAACATATATACTCATATTTCCATGTTTTAGCAAGTCAATACTGCTGTAAATTAATTTTTATAAAGAAGATGTTTGTTGTAAAGTAATTTAATTAAAGTTACTCATGATGTAGTAGTTTTATTTATATGTTGATTTTGGTAACATATGTTGTAAAATGTGGTACTTTTAAGTCACTATGTTGCAAAATACTTAAATAATTCATTTATGCTGCAAAACAATCTCGTTTTTTTTTTAATAATTGGTTTGATGTTTACTATAATTTTCACTGTAAATTTTACGTTCATAATAAGCTTTTCTAAAAAAAGTTTTGTAAGAGCTGCCAATACTTTCCGATTGAAAAAAAAAGTATACGCTAGTTCATTGAACGGTCTTATTTTACGTCGCTAAATATATGTATAGTAAAGAAATCTGCAAACGTCATAATATATACATTCTGCCAATAATAATATGGTTAGCCATAAAACAATCTTCGCATTTTTTGCGAGAATTAAGTGAAAACTTGAGCCTTCCAGCAATTCAAGAACGATTGCAAAATGTACAGGCTATGTTAGATTCTCCGACCAAATCCGGAATATTTGCAAGTATTTGAAGCAGTCACAGGTTCACTACCCAAACCAAAACCGTGTAAAGCGAGATGAAACAGGCAGGATAAAAATATTCCCTTATTAAAGCCTTAAAATCGGCACAGAAAAAGAGTTAAAGATGTGGGAGGCCAGCATGTGATGTACATTTGTAAACTTTTTCTATTGTAAAGCTTGTCCCAACATGTCAAATTTCAGGAAAATACAACATTATTTACCTTACAAATATATGTATAACTCTTATTTTCAAATTAATTCCATGTTTTATTGATCTAAATCTAGATAATCTATCATTGCATGTACTTTTCCACAGAAAATTCGCATGGGTACCCGGGTACCCTCGTCATTGATGAAAGGCATAAAACTTTTTAATGCCCCAAAATAATCACAAAAAAATCGAAATGTTAAAGTGATTGCTTTAATAGACAGCGAATACTACAAATATTGAGTATCTAAATTCATTTTAATTTCTTCCGATATTTACATCCTGAAATCGGTATGAAAAGAGCAAAAAAGTACCCCAGAACCCAGTCATTGACATTAGGGTAATTAATGACATATTTGCAACCTATTTAAAAAAGTATATTTCCGAAACTTGTCAACACAAAGTTATTAAAAATATGTTGAAAAAAACTTAAAAGTCATTTTAAATAAAACATTGTTTAACATAAACATAAATATGTTATTCCATGTTTAATACATCAAGTAAAAATTAAAATATTCCTTTGTATCCAAAAATTGATACGTCGATATTTAAAAATTTTTGTCATTACTAAATATAACTAACCTAACTAAAACACGTTGCAAATTTTATGAAAGTTATTACGAAATATTGGAAAATAATTATGTCAGTTAACAATATTTTTTAAAGAAATTAGAATATTTTCAAAGCAGAGATTTTCTTCAAGAAAATCATGCACGTGGAAGGGATGAGAAGAGATAGAATTCTATAAATGATATAGCTAATGCGAGAAATATATCTTTAGAACTTCTTAGAAAGGATTCGCCGCATTTCTTTGAAAGATAGTGTTAATTCAAACTTTTTACTTTTTTCTATCTTTAAAAGAAGAAAATATTGGATTCAGGAAAAACTTCGACTTCAGGTTTCCCACAGATTTATACGTTTTAGAAGGTGCTGAACAAAATTTAACTATTTTTGGAAAATGTTTGTCTGTGAGTGTCGTCAGTAACCGCATTTTTTTAAATTTTGTGCTATCGCCGCATCGCAATTTTCAGACTAACCAGTCGAATCCCGAATGAGATATCGCCAGGATTGAGTCTCTTTGAATTTAGAGGGATATTTTACTTTTTCCAATCGTGTAGATTAAATTGGGGATCTCCCAGTTTCGAGATGCAATATATACAAATGGAATCATATGATTAATAATATATAAAAATGACTGAACATATGAAAAAAATATATAAACTAAACTAGCCTTTATTTTACCCAAAATCATTATTTGTCAAAATATTCTTCTTCTAAAATTTACCCAAATCAAAGATTTAAACATTTCAGTAACTGAAAAAGGACGGAATTTCTTTCAGAGCTTTTGATATATGTTTATGATTTTACTTTTGTGCAATTAAAAATATTTAAATCATTTGTTTGCTTTCTTTTCTTACAGAATATTTACTAACATTTATAAATAAACATTGCGATCAGTTAATAGGATTTATATAGTCAACATTATGAAATCGTAACCAATTCATCAAAAAGTGAAGATTAAAAGAAACATATTTTTCATTTGTTCTGAAGACAAATACAGACTAACCTTTGAATGAAATTAAAATTTTTGTATATTTATATTTTTAAAAATTTGATGTGAACTCTAACATTTTTGCGTGAATATTTTGTTGTTGCACTAGATTTTCTTTTTCAAATTTATAAAGTAGATATGTGCAATTGAACACATGAAGAAAGTATTCACGTGTTAAATTGCACACATCTACTTTTGTCATTTTTATAGAAGTCTCATTTTGAATATTTTAAGTAAAAGTTAAGCAGAATTTTATTTCTACCTAGATCTTTACCATTATTTCTACATAGATCTAAATATTTTTATTATAAAAATCATATTATATGTTATCCTGGGGTTAAAATAGTTGAATCAATAAAAAACAGTTTTTTATTATTCAAAAAACTATTTCGCATATACAATTTCACAGAACTTTAAGTATTCAAAAATCAGAGAAAGCGTATTTCTTAAACGATTGCAACGCCAAATATAGGAAATTCAAGGAGTTTCCTAAATGTAAATTTGCATAGATATTTAGCATAAATTAAAAATGTTAGATTCTATAATAAATGTACGTTAATTATTTATTTAAGAGAAGGTCGGAATGCGTTTGAGTGATTAATTAAAGAACAAGGCACGTTCGTCATTCAAAGCAACCTAAATTGAACTAAACCATTCATCAAGATTCGAAAATAAATCGTTAATAACGAGTTCTCAAATAGGAGTGTAAAGATTAATAATTGTAGTCTTTCATTTAATTTTAAACTCAAATTGTTATTGATCGTCTTAAAAATATTTTATGCATTTCCCGAAATTTAATGGCATAAATTTATTTAGTTTCAAAATCTTGCTAAAAATAACTTTACACAACCATAATTCATAAAATTTTTTGAAACAGAAAACATAAAATTTATTAGAACAAAATCAATGAACAACATTTTATCCAAGTAAATTTATTGAAATTGCAAATAATGTACCCCGAATAAATATATTGTATCGCTGCATCCAATTTATTTATTCCTGTCAAATTATTAAACATGAGAGAACATTCCAGATAGGAATAAATTCGATTCGTCCGAGAATAAAACTTTAATATCTTCTTAAACCTTTTTATCCTGACGGTACTTATAAGTACCGCTTTAATAAAACACCTATATATTTTTAATATGACCGTTTTTGCTAACGGTATTCACAATGGTACAAATAGTGTATTTCTGACAGCAGGCAGGAGATGGCAAATTCAAGCACATATCCTCTTTCTTTGCATTGTAGGGATGTACATTTGCCACGCTACATTCGAAATCCATTTTGCAATAGAATTGGCATGCATGTTGTTTTTCATTTGAGTAATTTTAGTGGTTTATTACCGGTTATTTAGTACTATTATTTTCTATTGTTTTCTATACTCTACAGGTGAACATTTCCTATATTTTATTTGAAGTTTACTATTTGAAATTTACTATTTCATTTTCTATCATAGGGTAAAAAAATTATGGTGGTTACAGTTGCATATAATTAACCACTAAAACACTATAAAAATTATTTTCCTCTTTCCTATGTTTATTCTGCACCAAAACTTATCCAATGATGCAAAAATACAATTAACAAATTGGAAATTGTACGTCAAACGTTACAAACGAGATGCGTTCGTACTATAGCTAGTTATATAAATATTCAGATCTTGATGATTTTTAATTCTGTGAAATGTATTATGTCGTCTGCAGATTAATTTCTGTCATAAAATAAGTATCTCGGTCGCTTGACGATTAAAATTCGAAAGCTCCTATAAAAAGACAGCACCGATTTTTAAAAAAATCAAATTTCTTAATAAATGTTTTTATTAATATTTTCTAAAGTTTTGATTCGATTTTTTAAAAAATTGAAATGTCTCGACAAAATTCTGTAAAGATAATGTATCTTAAATTTCAAAACATTCGGTTGGGTTCGGTTGGGACAGTTTTAGCGTTGTTATATGCGGACGGACGGACCAGACGACGACAATAGGTGCTACATATTTATATAATTACGAACGCACCTAAAAAGTAGCTGGAAAATTAATTCAGGATATAAAGGGTTAAATAGACTATTATTTTTGTGTGTACGATGTGAATCTTTTTTTAATGTTGTGTTTCTTTTTTTTAGGGTTCCGTACTTAAAAAGTAAAAACGGAACCATTATAAGGTCACCCCTGTTTTTGACTGTCCGTCTGTCAGAGTCCTTTTTGTCGTAAACTGTAGGACGTGAAACGTTCACACATCGGAAAGTTATAAAGCATTTTTACCCACATATTTTCAGATTATTAGCCATTCACAAATATGTTTAGGGAAAATCTAGGAAGTTAATTAAGTTACTTGAAAAAGAAAAGTTTGTTTATATGTATCGTGTGAGGTATCCTGTGAAAGATCTCGTAATACTGAACTCAAAAATATATTTCTTTTACTTTTAAGTATTATATTTTCAGAGATATCGTCAAAAACGGACTGAAAAAATACTCCCCACCATCTCTATTTCCGAATCTACTGAAATTAAATTTTGACAAAATTAGAGATAATAGGAGTTTATTTAAACCTTGCAGGAACGCTATAGTCATTTTCTTTGGTAACATAGTTTTCGAGAAAACCATTTTTGTTGTTCGTGACACACAAACTTTGTTTTCAGAAGTCAGCGGTTTAGTTGACTGGCGCTCGAGGTATCTATCGAAGCAGAATCATCCAAGGATATTTGATAATAATTTTCGAAAAAAAAAAGTCGATAATTAGCTAAGATATTAATTAAGTTACTTGAAAAATAAATTTTATTTTTATATATCGTGTATGGCATCGTTCGAAAGATCGCGTAGCATCGAACTCAAAAATACATTTATTTTAATTTTAGATATTATATTTTCAGAGATATCGTCAAAAGTACTGTAAAAGTAGTCCCTCCCCCACCTACTTTCGAATCTACTGAAACTAAATTATGAAAAATTTTGGGGTGGGAATTTATTAATCAATAAATATTAATTACTAAATTCAATATACGAAACACTTTTAGCAGGAGTTATACTCGCACTTGAACGATTTATTTTTTCACTCAATACTCTCGATAAATTATTATTATCATCTTTAATAAAAAGTGTTTTATTTTCACCCGCAGTGTTTAAGATTAATTTTTTTTAAACTGGAATCTGACACTTAATAACACGTCCTTTATTTTATTGAATATATTTACCACTGCTATTATACAGTTCTAGAAGTCAAAATGTCTGAACTATAAATTCTAGATAAAAAAGAAAAAAAAAATACTGTAAATTTAGGAATTCAATGTCAATCTTTCAAAATTACTTGAATTATTTCAATAATGTTTCACTTTTACATCTACGAAAAATAACATTTTTTTTTATATATATATCGCTATTTTAAGTGTTATTATATAGTAGTAAAAACTGGATTTTATCTAAAACTTCTTAATTTCTATGTTCCATTAGTACATATTAATGAATGAAAAATGTTGTACATTTAGAAATCTTAAACATATTGTATCGGCACATTATATGCAATGCTTTATAAAAGTTATGATTTCTGCTATAAAATTTATCGCATGGATATGAAACAAAATGTCGCATTTTAAATAACCAAATTAAATATTTTAAATATTAATATATATATATATCACAAATTGTGTTTTATTTTGAAATTTTATAACTTATATACTTATAATTATATAATACTATAACTTTTATACTTATAACTTATAATTATATAATACTATAACTTTTATACTTATAACTTATAATTATATAATACTATAACTTTTATACTTATAACTAGTGTAACATTTAAATGTTACACTCTTTCCCTTGCTTCGAAAATTTAATAACACAGACTTTTTTCTCATTATGTAAGAAAGAGTTATGCTATACATGTTTGGACCAATTTGATATAAAATAAGTAAAAAAATAACACATCAACAATGTTGTGTTCTGTGTAATCGTACAAATCGTACAACTCTTCTTAGTCCCATTTTAGTAAAAATATTGCTTTGTTTTTAGAAACGCAACATTTTTCCGACCTCTTCAAAAAATCTCTAAATTCACAAATTGTGTTTTATTCTGAAATTTCATAATTTTTTGTTTCAATGTTACAATCTTTCACTTTCTTCGAAAATTTTATAATACAGACCTTTTTGCCATTATGTTCGAAAGAGATAAGCAATAAATAATTGGCCTAATTTGATATAAAATTAGTAAAAAATTAATTAATCAAAAATGTTGTATTCTGTGTAATTCTGCAAAACTTTTCGGCATCATTTTAGTAAAAATACTACTTTATTTTCAGAAATGCAAAATTTTTCCGTCATCGTCTGAAAATATTTAAGAACTATACACCCCAGGAGACATACATTTTACAAGATATCACCCAAAAATCAATCTATGCTTGTACTGAGTATATTATCTTTAACAAAGTTCGAAAAAGCATAAGATTATATCTTACAGCCAGAGGATAAGCCAAAATATGAATAACACTAATCTTCATCTAAATCAAACAAGCTGTATACTTAACCTGGGCAACTAAACAAGTCCAGAGAAAATTCAAAAGCCTTCTAAAACTTTTCAAATTGTTTTGTACTAGAAAATGTCCTGTGTAGTAACTAAAATACAATTGTTAATTCTAATGTGAATTAGAACCGTGCTGAAATATACAATTTGGCTGTTCTTAATAATTTGCTATATTTTCAATAAATATGAACTCCTTAAATGAAAACTATAACAATGTGGACGATTAACCATAAAAAAAGTTAAACATACAGAACCACATGTATAGAAATAGTCTAATTTAAACACTATATATAATACATAAAGTAGAGTGTTTAAGCTAAAGTCTTTGGGTAGGCAATATACATAATAAAATAAGATTATCTTAATACTCAGCAGTACATTTTTATTTAACATATAACATTTTTACAGCATTTTTATGCATAAAAATGTATGAATTTTCAGAAAATTGGCCATCCTAAAATCTCATCTGCTTGGATCTATTCCCTAAACCCAGTACAAATTATATACAAAACATATGTCTAATAACGGATTTTGCATTCACAAAACAATCTTGTAACTATTTAATTATTTAAAAAATGGTTTTTGCTGAATATATTTTATTTCTACTATTCTCTTTTAAAAACCTTCTCTTAAAATTAAGAGAAGAAACATTTTTATTAATTAATAGTAGATGAATTCTAACTTTAGTTGTCTGTAACAAATGTTTATCCTCTATTTTAAAAATCCAATGAAATTTCGCATTCTGTTAACACAATATGTTTAAAGCATAAAATAAGCAAGCTTTTTTTAAAATAAAATTGTCCAGCTATTTCCAATAATGTTTATCATGTATGTTACTTTATATTTTCTGTATGTCCCATACTATATATCTGTTGAGATTTAAGAATTGACCACGAAAAAAAAAAAACAATTATTTGATAGTGGAAATTTTGTTTAAAAGATTACATGTGCTTTTTCTGTTGTTGTTGTTGTTGTTAAATTTTTATTTTTACAAAGGACGTTCCATAAAAAGTGAGAGAATAATCATAAAAATTCAAGAAATATATTTACAGCAAAAACTACATCATTCTTCCATATTTAATACTTGGAAAGTTTTCCAGAGAAAATTTCCCACGCCTTGCATTCATAATATTCAAATTTTAAATACTTAATAGGCGTATAGCCAACACAATGAAAAAGTATACTACTACTATACGTACTGAAAAGTATGCTAAGTTCAGTGCGCTAATCTGATGACCCGGGTTCGGGTCCCGGCTTGGGTAATTTTTCATTGTGTTGGCTATACGCCTATTAAGCAATTAAAATTTGAATACATCATTCTTTTTTAAAATACCTGCCCTCAGATGATATTCAACGGTCCCTTCGTTCAACCTACTTTTCAAAACAAGTAGAGGAGCCTTTTTATGGAAAGTGCTTCAAAGAGCCCTACACTGCTGAAATAACTGCAGAATCTGTATTCAGTTTTCTGCCACGGACTTGGTAAGAGGTTCAAAATGATGCATCCAAGTTTCATCACCTGTTATTACAGTCTTTAGGAAATTCGGATCATTTTGAAACATCTATTTACACTCACAATATTGGTGAAAATTCTTGTTTGCATTTTTTCTTTAGTAAGGTGACCAGGGACCCATCTAGAACAAACATGAAGAATCTGTAAATTGTTGCGTGGAATGCGAAATATTGACGTTTTTGAAAAGATAGTTGATGCCACTATTTCCTCACATGTCATTCACCGATTTTCTTCAAGATTGCCCCCCCCACACAGTGTTACCATTTCGATCATTCAAAACACTTTCTGGTCGGTCAGGCTTAAGAGACAGTTCTGCAGACAAACGTATTTTTTTAAATCACCATGCCATCTAAAAATTGTAGACTCTCCATAACATTTGACTTCTTTCACTAACTTAACTATTTCTGGAGCTGCTTTGCCTAAACGATATCAAAATTTCATGGCACAACGCATTTCATTTTTTAACTCTAAATCACTTACTTCGATTTCTGTAGGGTAAATAAAAACAGACCTTTAAAAAGCAGGAAACTAGGAAAATAAAATTGTCTGCGTCGTTTAGAATATTTAAAAAGTACAGTTAAAAGTTAAAAAAATCGCCTGCAGATTTATTTTTTAGTTCCGCGGTGTTAACACGACGTAAAAATGACGGAAATGCTCACGTCTGTCACGACGGAATGCCATTTGCATTTTATATCTGATATCAAAACTACAAAACATATTGTGGGAACTATTGTTCACACATTTTTAGTAAATAAATAAAGAACATGAACTTTGTACTTATTTTTTTATGGTTTAGATGTTATATTATATTTATGCATGTTACATTGTTTTCCTTTATATGTATGTATTATTCCTATATACACAATGTGATCATCAACCAAACGAGTGTTAGAGGTTTAAGTTCAAGGATACGCTAGCTAGGGAAACAGGAAGCTTATATCGTATTTCTAGGAATACTCGCATGTTGGGCGCCCCATTTTCCAAAGAACTGCCCCGCATGGGAAAATGTGCAGCTGCAAAATTAACCCATCCCAAAAAGACATTATCATTGGGTCAAAGAGTTGACCAACGGGATTTTCCTGAACTAAAATTTGCATAAGGTCATAAAGGGCATCCAATAGAAGTAGACTTTTTTTTTCTATATCAACGCCCAGGACGAGACATAAAAAAATAATAATAAGAAGAAGAAGAGACATTTTTTGGTTCTATGACACTTCAGAAAATAACTCCATCGGTGCAATTAGCTTTTTTTGCTAAGTTCTTCCAGCCCGTACGTTCTTCGAGTTCCAGCCATCTCCACGGAAGGGTGTCTTGAGGAGACTGCTGCTGGCCCGCTGAAACAGAAGTGCCTTCGTCGATCCGACCCATCGCCGTCGATCCGACCCAGCGCCGTCGATCCGACCAAGCGCCGCACGATGAATTTTCCTGAACCCCTTGGGTTGCAGATCTAGCGGCCGAGCCAAGAGTCATCACCGAGAAGGATCCCGGCTTTTTCCAAACTGGCAAGAACGATCCATCTATGAGTTCCCCTGTTTAATAACGAGCGAGGATGAACAAGGCCTACATCATTACTAGAGATGAACTTCAATAAAAGGACAATTGGTGAGATACTTCCAATACATTTTTCCCTGGCTAGCCAAAGTGAATAATATAAAAGAATACTAAAATTTTACGTATTGATTGATCGAAAGAAAAATTGTTGAATTAACATAGACTCATATGTTTATTTATAAATATTTATAAATTTAAATGTTTGGCATATTTGCCTCTAATTTTACAACGATACAATGCTGTGCTGTAAAATAATGATGTTTTTATAATTAAGTGCTTTAAATTAAAAAGAGTTAGTGTTGAAAATTTTATTTTATAAAGTGATAATTTTGAGAAATAAATGTGTTGGATTTGATTTGTTATGAATGGATAATTTTGGAGAAATCAATGTGTTCCTATTTTTCTATAATTTTATTTATTATCTCATTATATAATTAAATAAAATGTTTTTTTCTTAATAATTTTATCTCTCTATTTTCTTTATCAAAGTGTGTATTGTCTTCTTAATATTAAAAAAAAATAAGGGCAATTATTTAATTCAAAGAGTTCAATCAGTAAAACTATCCGAATCCCCTTTACCTTTATTAACAGTGATTCACAACGCCACTGAAAGGTAAAGTTCTTCTCGTATCCACTATACATCCCCCCTCGTAAATGTTGGAATCCCCCCTTCTTACTTTTCCGTCCAACACATATTGACTGATTATTTGAGAGATAATTTTATTCTACCTTCAATAAATATCACACAGGTATTTCAATCGATATTACTTGCTAATTTTCGAAAATAAATTAGAGATTACTCTCATGCATTGATTTTGTTTAATGTGATTTAAAAATATATTTCAAAGTGGATTTTATCTAACATATCAGATTAAAGCATCAGATAAAAACTGTGCAATTTATGTTTGTGTACAGTAAGTTTTTTATATGCATTTATTACCAGCAAATGCATCACAGGTGGCAGAACATACTACCCGATGTGCAGAACATGTGAAAAAATCAATTTCGATTAAAAACTTTAACAGATTTTTTACATTTAATATATTTTATTAGTTGCCTACTAACAACTCTGAAAGTTATTAAAATCGATACTTTAATTTTAACCTCATCCCAGGGGTCAATAGCCTAAAAAATCACCAAAAATTTCACTATTTATAGCAGTATTTTGGATGCCGATTATTTATGTGTTTAAGAAAGTACTTCGGCATATCTGTTAAATTTTATTTTATTTTATTTTATTTATTTATTTATTGATGAAGTTTTAATTTCATAACAGATTATCCACCGGCAACAAATTATTAACTATTTCTGATATTTTAAGTGCAAATTACAATTCTGTAATCGCGATACACGGAATAGACACAAACTGAAAAACAGTCCTACTTAAAAACTATTTTAAAAAAAAAACCAATAATTGAAAATTCAGTTTTCAGGCAAATCGCATTTGAAATTCTATTTTTTCTCTATTAGATGACGTAAAAATTGAAAATGTCCGATGAAATTAATAAATTTTCGACAACTGCAAATTGATTGTTCCGGTAATTTTCACGATATGACATCAGCGTTGGTCAGGAACACGTTTCTACTTTACAGTATAGATTTACTACGTATTATCTTCAGAACTGTGTATCCCTTTGTAATTTTCATTAAGCTATTCAGAAATTAAACTGATGCATGTAAGATAATGTCACTGGATTAAAAATATCCTTACTTTTTCGATTTTAAATGTTTAGTCGAAAATCTAGAGACAGACAGGACGTTATTTTCTGGAACTTAATACATTTAAAGAACAATTGTGATCTCATATTAGTGTAATATATAGGACAATTATTGGTCAGACAATAAAAAAAAAATAATTATTATTCAGATTACCCAGTAGAACAAAATGCTCGAAATTATCTGTAGCTGTGAGTGATGTACAGCATTTATGTTCATTTGTGTAAAAATAGCATCTATATCCATTTGAATATAAATAATTCTGTTAAAAAATCCAATAAAATTCGGCATGTTTTTTTGTTTACAGCATGCAGGGCTTTCAACTAAGTTTAAAGCAACTTTCAGAAAATTTTTTAAAGTGTAGTAGAAACACTCTATCGAAATTAGAATAAAAAATATGTTACATATTTCATAATCTATGAACGTTTTCTAAAATAAATGTACATGCACGGAAGATTTGTCTATAAAAATTTAGCAGTAAACTAATATAAAAATGTCATTCAAATATTGTGAAAATTATGAAAGGGCTCGGCAATATAACGGGTTGAATTCAGTAAAAGTCGGTAAATGTTCAGTAAATGTTTTTTGTTTACAGCATGAAGGGCTTTGAACTAATTTTTAGGCAACTACCAGGAAAACTGATAAAAAATAGTAGAAACACTCTATCGAAATTAGAATAAAAAATATGTTACGTATTTCATGATATATGAGCATATTTCTGATATATTTGTACATGCACGGAATATTTGTTTATAAAAAAAATAGTAGTAAACCATATAGCAACTAAAATAAAAATGTCATTCAAATATTGTGAAAATTCAGAAAGTACTCGACAATATAACGGGTTGAATTTGCTCTCTAAAAGTAGCGTGATGGAAAAGAATGTTCCGCAAACTGTCACCTGTCATTTTTAATTTTTATTGTCCTTATTAACTGAGGTTTTAGATCGCCTTGGAAGAGCCATGGTGACAAGCCCATTCCAAAAAGAAATATATATAAATATATATATAAAAGAATAATCAAAACTGAACCGTCCGTTCAAACGCATACACCTAGAGTTAAATAAAAACGCTTTTGTTTAATATCGATTTAAAAAAAAAATGCAATTTGTGAAAAATCCCTTATCAACCAACTAATTTTGAAAAGCAATTGCAATTAATCTCACTATATCGCCGATATCTTTCTGAATGTTCACGATACTCAACTTGCTTTAATATGAGTTATTCTTTATAGAATATTAATTTATGGAAAATAATTGTTATCGTTCCGCACGCGCAGTTAAAAGGTATTTCATACAAATGGTCATATTTCATCAAATATTTAGTATAGTTATGTTCCACTTGCAGCATTCTACTAAAAACCCTGCGTGCTATAAAAAACATGCCCATTTTAAAAATTTTATAATTCCGATAAATATACGTGAAATTCTTACACTAAGGAAAAGAAAATGTTATGTTGGACCCACATAGTTATAATAGCAACAGACCATTTCGAGTATTTTATTTTACAGGGCAATCATAAATATATTTTTTTTTATTCAACTTGTCATTGATTCCGTAATTTTTTTCATGAGAAACCTGCAAGGAAAAATATGATGTGAGAGTAGTAAGGGTAGCACTATAGTAGGCGGAAGTGACGTCACAAGGGGGCGTGGCAAGCTGTCAATCAAAAGGGGGCGTGACCGGAAGTGACATCACAAGGGGCGTGGTCAGCTGTCAATCAAAAGGGGGCATGACCGGAAGTGACGTCACATGGACCACGCCCACTTTTTTTTGCCGTACAAGATAATGAGGATGGAATGTCACGTGACTTTGCCGTACAAGAGAATGAGGATGGAATGTGGTGATTTTTTTTTTTAATTCTTGTTCTGTTAGAGGGGGGGGGGAGTGAATTTTTTCCTCCAACTGTTAGATGGGATGGGTGGCAACACCGAGTTATGATTTGGCGAATGGCAACGGGCAATTAGTTTCGGTATGGGACTTCGAAAATTTTTCAGATTTTTTTTTTTTGTTTTGGTTCGTTACCATAGTTACGTAACAGTGCCATCTGTTGGGGAAAAGTGGCAATCTTTTCTCGTGAAAGGTGACGGGGGTTTCTCGGGGTGGCAACACTGAGTTACGGTTTTGACGAATGGCAACGGTTATTCAGTTAATTATAATTATTTACGAATTAAGAGGTAATTATTTAGGAGGTGTGTATTTTAACTAATGAATAATTTGAATTATTTCAATGAATTATTTACTAATTAATATTTAGTTTCGCGATTGGACTTATAAAATTTCTCGTGAAAGGTGACGAGAGTTTTCTTTTAATGGATGGCAACACCGAGTTACGCTTTTGTCGAATGGCATCGAGTTTTCGAAAGGGGGTTTTTAGGAAAATTTGGCGTCGATGACGTCACGCGTGCATGCTGGAACAGACCGACGAGGTTGCAATCGTTTGTTCAGACAATCTGAGCTATCTGATTGGCTTTCGAACTTTGTGACGTAAGCAAGCAGACAGGTTGAGTGTTTCTTATGCTTGCTCGAAATTTTTGATTGGTCGAAGAGAATTTTGCATTCAGGTTTGGCAACGATTGTATAGATGATTTTCTACTTCGCGTTGCATTTTGTCACTTAGTCTTGTGGAGTGTACTTTGGAAGTTCTGTTGCAGTGCTGTTATTTTAACTTTTAAAAAATGAAACGATTTTCTGCAGATGTTTGCAATTTAGAATCACGAATGCGGAAAAGAGCAGCTATTGAACTTCAAGGAACTTTGAAGCAAAAGCAAGAAGATGAACGTTTAAATAGACTTGCTCAAATGGACGTACCTTCGGATCTTGTTACTCTTGGTGATGATTACTTTGCTACAGTGTGCTCTTTCAAAGGATTTACAAGTGTGCATATTCGGAAATTCATACCTGACGACAATGGAGACTTATCTCCTACTAAAGACGGCATTACTTTTTCACCTGTAGTGTGGGACCTTCTTCGTAAAGAAATATTAACTTATCGAGGAAATGAAAACCTGGATAAAGTGACTGTCGTGAATAAGAGAGTGTCTGTAACAATACAGACTGTTGGTGACAAACAAATGTTTGTTTTTCAAAAACTGTTTCAGCGGAAAAATTTAATGTTACAGTTTTTACCTAATTATGTGGTACTTAATGACATGCAATTTTCTAATCTTAAACACAATGCTTCGATCCCTACGGAGCAAGTGAAGGAGAACCTTATTACAGAAACTTTACAGTATTACGTAAATGAAGAATTGCAAAATGTTCCTGATTTAGGTTACTCCACTTCATTTGACGACATGACAGAGTCGCTAATTGGCTGCATATTAAATTCTGTTGATTTAAAAATAAACGAACTCTATTTGAGATGTGAAAATTTTGAATCGAGATTTACAGAAAACATTTTACTTAGTCGTTCAGAGAAGTTTCAGAAATATTTTGAATCTTCTTTGTATCATCTAGACTGGCGTCTTATTTCGAAGGACTTTGTGGAAAAAAGTAAAAACCTTGACATTAAGACTTTAATTGAGCAGGAAGAATATTTTGATAGTTTGAATGTTAATACGATGTTTGAAAAGATTGAAAAATTGTATATTGGTGATGAAGAATCTGTTAATGATTTATTTATTTGCTGATTTTATATTGTTTATTTAATTCCAAATGTAAAAATAGTGAATAAATTTGTATTTCTAGTTTATATTTTGCTTCTGTATTGTCTTTTCACATTGTGTCTTGTTTATATATTTTTTAAATATTGTTCATAAGTATATATTTAAAAGATTGGACATGATTATTTTATTTCAGGTGAATACTTCATAGAATAAACACGTTAATATTATAGCTTTAAAAAAAAAATGTCAAAAGAACTTAAGAAATTGTATCACGATCCATCTTTGCCGGGTAGTTTTGGAGGTGTGAATATTTTACAACGGGTTTCAAAAGGTAAGGTAAAATCAAAGGAAATAAAATCATGGTTGGAAAAGAATGATTCTTATACGTTACATAAGCCTTTGAGACATAAATTTACCAGAAATAGGGAGAAAAAAAAATCTGACTTAGGTCAGATTTTTTTTTCTAACTCAGAAACACAATTTTTTCTAACTCAGAATTTTTTTTTAAACATAAAAATATTTTTTATTTCTAAGTCAGAAAAAAATTCCTAAACATAAAAATATTTTTTTTTAATATATTTTTTCCTAAACGCAAAAATATTATTACTTAACATAAAACTCTTTACTGAACTTAAAACTTTTTTCCTAAACACATTTTTTTTTCCTAAACTTAAATTTGTTTTCCTAAACGCAAAACTGTTTTCCTAAACGCAAAACTTTTTTCCTAAAAGGAAAACTTTTTTCCTAATCAGAAAACTTTTTTTCCTAAACTTAAAACTGTTTTCCTAAACGCAAAACTTTTTTTTTCCTAAAAGGAAAACTTTTTTTCCTAATCAGAAAACTTTTTTTCCTAAACTTAAAACTGTTTTCCTAAACGCAAAACTTCTTTTTCCTAAAAGGAAAACTTTTTTCCTAAACAGAAAACTTTTTTTCCTAAACTTAAAGCTGTTTTCCTAAACGCAAAACTTTTTTTCCTAAAAGGAAAACTTTTTTTTCCTAAACAGAAAACTTTTTTCCTAAACTTAAAACTTTTTTCCTAAACTTAAAATTTTTTTTTCACCTAAACGTAATTTTTTTCCAAAACAAAACTTTTTTTTCAAAATTCATATGTATATCGACAATGCAAAAAATAAAAAAATCATATCTTACAATTATATATTTTTTTAAAAAACATACATATATTTATTATTAAATCAACTATAAAACATCAATCTCAGAACGTAAAAATTAACAAGACAAAAAATATATCATACACAATTAATTTATTCATTAAAAATTCCATCTTTTTTTTTTTTTTTTTTTTACAAAAAAAAATCTTAGCATTATTTTGTAATTTATTGATAACCGTATGGTATAGTTGAAAAATCGTCCAGCAAAATTCTTTTATCATACACAACTCGATACAATTTTCTTTCGCATTTGTTCAAAACTCTTCTTTTTTTCCCATCTCTAGTGATTTTTGAAGGATTTTCGACCATAATGGTTGCTTCTTCATCCATATTTCGGACTAAACATTTAAGAGTCTCAAAATTAATCAATTGAGTGTTGCGGAAATTAAGGGTAAACCCTCTCACTTTACAGCAGGTTTTTCCTGAGGCCATCTCGTAGGCGTAGTTTTTCGGTCCTCCTAAATATTAAAAAATAATAATAATAATGAATAAAAAAAATAGACATATAAAATCCAATACATTGTAGTTTTCATTTTATAAACACAGAGAGAGAGGGAAAAATAAGAAAGACAACTTACCAGATACAAAAGTTGTTATAGTATCTCCATCTAGCTCGTCGGTAAAATCTCCGAGAAAATTTCCTAGAGGTGGATCATTTGTACCATCAGAAAAGTATATGATTGAGTCGGTGTCGTGATACAACACCGCTTGACCGAGCTTCTCCATCTCTCCATAAAGCTTCAATCTTGCCCATGCTGTAGTAAAGGCAGCTAAGAAAACATTCGTAGATGTGTCCTGGGGTACAAAGTCTTTATTATGGTCCCAATGGATTACAGCTATTTCATCGGATGGAAAGTAGATGTCTTTTATCTGAAAATATATTTTTATAATTAACTACCAAAATTACACCAAAATGTATTATATTAAATTTGAATTTTAAACTTACATTTTTCTGTGAATCAGCCAAAATTTTGTTGAAATTTGCCAAAGAAAGTACGTATGTTACTTGCGTCTTATTGATATTCATACCCCATCTTAAAATTAAAAAAAAAAAAAAAAAAAAAAAAAAAAAAAAAAGCTAAAATATTTTTGCAAGGTTTTTTTTTTTTTCTGTCATGGAATTAAAATAAAACTTACCGTCCCCAAAAACTGTTTAACGCTAATTTAGCCACTTGTCGGCGTCCTGGATTCTTGATAATGGAATTGGGATCCAATTTAACGCCCTCACGTTCCTCATATTTAGAAATATATTGAGTCCGTTGCTCGGCTGTTGTACAATCCAGTGGCCAGCCACTACTCTCCTGTTTAATTTTAAGGAAAAGGTCTATGTATGAGCTAAATAATGTATCGCTGCTGTTCTGAAAATGATATACTTCAAAAATCTAAAAATAAAAAAAGAAATGCATGAGAAGATATTCTCTTTTTAAAAAAAAAAACAATAATTTATTGCAATTTTTTTTTTGTTAAAACAAGACCCTTACTTTCAAAATCCTGTAGCCTTTTTTAATTGCAAGTTTTACTTCCTCTGAGACCCAGGTTCCGGTAAAACTTCGCTCTTCATCAGTGTGTCTACAATCGCCTTGTTGCAGCGTCTCTGCGCAGCATCTACAAAGAGGAAACATAAGTTTCCCATTGCACCGATAAGGCAATACAGGTAAGTATAAGCCACGGGGGGGTAAGACATGACATAGCACGAACCCGAAATAGCTATCAAGATCTCCAAAATTTTCGGTTATAATGTCTGGATGACCAACAGGATAGCGACAATATTTGTTTACCTAAATAAATTTCCAAAAATATTTTAAGTAATAATAATAATATTTTAAATAACAATAAAAATATGTTAAATAATACGTAACAAATATGCAAACTGATAAATAAATAAATAAATAGTGAACTTACCCATGGATACAACGATGTGAAATCAACATATTTCACGTTCCCTTCAAAATATAGTTTAATGGCATTTGTTCTGTCTCCGAAAAACGCATCTCTGGGGTTCAGACGATCATACAAAGAGTGGTTTTTGAGAAATTCTCGCATAGGCTCCTCTTTTTTCTCTTTCAGAAATGCATGCTCACATTTTTCTTCAACTTCATAGCCTAAGGCTCTAAGTTTAGCTGTCGTTTCATTTGTTTTATTATACAATTCTGCCATGGTGTTACCAGTGAGAGGGTTGACGGTGTCTCCATCAAAACAATCAGGGCAACCGTGAAAAAAACATCCCTGTGTTAGAGAGAGAAAAAATTAAAATAGAATACAGCACTAAAGCTAAAAAACTTTTTAAAAAACATATGCAGTGAACAATACTAAAAAAAAACATACGTGATATTGATAAACTGTATTATTTTCTTGACAATAGCCGTCAACTGACATACCCCCTATACGCCTTTCACCAAGATCATTTAGAGCATGCTTAACGGATATGTGTTGCGTTTTACTGACAAAATCCAACAAACGTATGGCATCATTCGAGAAATTTGTGTTATTGACATATCCTCTTGTGGGTACCATTGCAATGGTATTTTCTTTAATGTGTGAGGCTCTGAATACTGCCATGCAAGCTGAAGCAATTGTGATATAGCTAAAAATTTTAAAAAATTAAAAAATAGTTATACATAATAAAAAAATAAAGGTAATAAATTATACTCTTTTCTTACCAAAATGGGTCCACTCCAGAAACTTCCAAAAATTGATTTCTAAACTCTAAACAGCATCGACGAAGAATGTCCACATCTGACCTAAAAAATAACCACAAGAAAAAATTTTAAAAAAGATAAGTTTCATATTATATAATAATAATCGTTTATCAATAATCCTATGCAATATTTTAAAACACTTACCTACAGTACTCCAGCATTTCCTTTTGAATATCAAATGTATCATCCTTGTGCTGATTATACCAAGACATAAATGCTTCCTTTGCAGATACCGTCATTGTTTCAGGGCTGTAGTATTTTGCTTCTGGCAGCGGACCTACGTATTCTTGATTGTCCCTTGTATTGAATAGATGTGGGAAATACCCCTTTCTAAGTTCATGTAATCCAAAACACGAGGGCAACTTTGCCAAAGCCATCGGCAAAAAGTTGTATGAATCTATAAGTTTTATATTGAGTGTTTTGTGAGTTATAGACATCAATTTCGAGCCACATGGAACTATTTCAGGAGCAATCCCTTGTTCTAACAGCCATCTCAATACAAACTGGCCATCAAACCTATAATTAAAACATATATAATAACAACAATAATAATAATAATAATAAAAGAGTATAGTAATATCGCTATGTATAAAAACTATTAAATAAATAATGTATATTCACCCTTTTAAATTATGGGCAATAACAATGCACCCTTTGTGAATTGGTCTGAACAACCAGAAACAAAATTTGTTGCAGGAATCATAGCCTTTGAAGACCTCCTCTTTTCCATCTTTATACTGCGCAACAGCTAAATTTACAACATGTTCACCCGTTTGCTGGTCAGTCTCAAAATCAAAAAAAATTAGTCGATCTGAAGGAGTTTTTGAAGCCACTGGACGCAAATAACAGCGGTGATTGACTGCCTCAACAAATTCCTTGCAAGAGGGACAACGAGTGGTTCCACATACATGCATTTCCCTAGGGCAGTTTTTTCTTCTAATGACTCTGCAGCATTTCCTGCATTGATAGATCTATAAAAATTCAAAAATATTATACATAACGAACAAAGATTATATAAGATTATACATGTATGATTTCTAGAAAAAAATATTTCTATTACTTACTTTATCACATATAGACAACTCTTGCCTACCAGATTTTGCTTTATGTGTGCTGAAACATTCACTCGAACGACATAATCGCTCACATTCATCACATCGTTGAGGTATTCCCGGTGAACATTCTAGCCTTTGACATATGTTACATACATCAGGGCAATAATGCTTATCTATGTCGGTATAAGGCTTCTCACATTTTTCGCAATAAAAATTGCTTCCATAAAAACCTTTAAGATTTTTAATAACATCATAATGACCTTGGTTCAACCACAAATTTATCCGACCTTTTCTTTCCCGTCCTTTATATGATACCTAAATAAACAAGAATGCACATATACATAAACATGCATATTTTAAAATAAAAAAATTATTTCTATAAAAAAAAAATATTTAAAACACAGACTTACTTTATTTAAAATTGCAAATGAGATGACTACAATTTGTAGATCAAGATGTTTCTCAAATTTTGCTATCTCTTCATAGGTGCAGGGGCCTAAGGCAACACATGCGGCTTCGTGCAATTATCGGGCTCTGTTTGTAAGGGTACTGCGACGCCGATCTTTTAATGCATTGATAGCTCTTCTATCGTTTCTTAGATGTGCCAAGCCAAATACAATAGCTTTAGCACAGCACAATCCCTCATCGTCAAAGGGGATTGATAAAATGGATCTTTTTTTAAGGCGATCTAAATCTATGTTGCAGATCCTTCGCCTGCCTGCACCCACATCTCTACGAATTGTGGTTACATCCACAAGGAAATTTTCATCAATGTATATCTCTTCTTTTGACTGGAGAACTTTCATCACCGTTGCAAGTAATTTTTCCACAGTCAGGGTGGAAACGGTCATTATGCATGTCGAGATGGGTTTATCTAGTCCAGGCGACTGGATGCAGATTCTAATTAAATCGGTAGGTAACAGGTCAGATGTGCATCTTTCTATCAAAATCTGAAATAGTCGCCGCACAGATTCCACTGTAGATACAATAGGATTGTCTCTAATACTGTTTGGCAAAAGATCTGGGTCTACTCGGACTTGAAATGTTATTTCAAGTCCGCTGTACTTTTTATTCACACGCCGATTCTTTTCTGTTAAAATCACTGCACGATCCACCTGATAATTCAAAGCATAATAAGTAAAAGACCCAATAACATGCATATGTATTTTTAAATTTTTTTTGTTAAAAAAAACTTACATTTGTAGAAAAATCTGCTTCAATATATGCAGTACCAGTAGAAATACTGGGTTTATCCTAAAAAGAAAGAACACAGTTAAAATGTAAAAAGTTTAAATTGCTTACATGTCTAACTAACTATCTATAATTTCTATGTATAACAATAACTTATAAAAGCTATGTATGTGTACCTGAAACCCAGAGCCAACTTGATAATAAAGCGGTAGCTTATGGAAAAACTGGGAGGCTTCAATAAAGTACTGAGAACATTCACCTAGAATCTAAAAAAATTTAAATCTGTATTAATTTTCAAAATTTATGTAATAACGATTAAAAAAAATAAGCTATAGTTACAATCTCTTACATCGTCATCTGAGTCCCTCAAGGATATATCAGGGTCTTCAAACAATATCTATTAAAACAAATATAGATCAAATACTTTCAAATTAATTTAAAAAAAAAGATACTCAATCTCAACTATGAAAAAAGTACACTAAAAACAAATTCTTCAGATCTAAGCAGAATATTGTCACGTAAATAATATACTTAAACATACTGCACTAAATAGAAATAATATATTCACACACAAACTATATGTAAACTATAAAACTTTAAGATTATACTTTGAATAATTAAAAAGACTGAAAACTTAATATTAACGTATATAAAAAGTTATATTTTTCTAAAATTAGAGGTAAGATTGTATAAATTTTAACTAAAAATCTTAAGAGTAATAACAAAATGCGTTAAGATCAATTATATGTACAAAACATAGGTTTTAGGTAGAAGTATGTAGTTAATTTATCTGTATGTTTGTAATAGTATAAAACTGAAGCAATATGGCTAGTCAATGAAACCAGTATGTACTAAAGCATAAAAAATTACTAAAAAATAATTATCCATTAAATGTTAAGCAGGAAAAGTTGTGGAAAACTACACAAAAATCCATAAATAAGGCTAGTAAAATGTATGAAAATCAACAGGTGTATGGTAAAATGTCACCATAAGTACTCTAATAATGGACCGTTTGTCTGGTTATTTCCTGAATCTATACTTAAATTCGTGAAAATCTAATTATATTTCAATCGAAAAGCAGTTTAAAAACGCTATAAACTACTACGTCCTTAAGTTTCATATTTCCATCAATCTTCTGAAATTTTGATAATCTTTTACCATAGTTAGAAGTTTATTTCAACCATAAAGTTTCCAAATTCTGATTTTTTTTTCATTATTTCTAATTTTTATATTAATTCTAAACTATTTTCGTTAATTGTAATATTTTTTGTGATTAGGAAAAAAAAACATGTTCAGTAAAAAAGGTTGTGTATTTCGGTAAAGGTTTTAAAATTGTGGGGAAAAAAAGATAATGTTTAGGAAAAATTATGTTTGTGGAAAAAGTTTTGTGTTTTGTGGAAAAAAAAAAGTTTTAACTTCAGTAGAAAATTTTTTTGATTAGGAAAAAATAAGTTCAGTAAAGAAAAAAATTGTGATTAAGGAAAAAGTTTTAAATTTAGGAAAAAAAAGTTTTGTGATTAGGAAAAATATATAATCAGTAAAAAAAAAAGTTGTGTGATTAGGAAAAAAGTTTTAAGTTTAAGAAAAAAGTTTTCTGTTTAGGAAAAAAGTTTTCTGATTAAGAAAAAAATTTTAAGTTTAGGAAAAATGTTTTACGTTTAGGAAAAAGTTTTAAGTTTAGGAAAAAAAGTTTTATGTTTAGGAAAAAGTTTTAAGTTTAGGAAAAAAAATTATGTTTAGGAAAAATGTTTTAAGTTTAGGAAAAAAAGTTTCAAGTCTAGGAAAAAAGTTTTAAGTTTAGGGAAAAAAATTATGTTTAGGAAAAATGTTTTAAGTTTAGGAAAAAAAGTTTTAAGTCTAGGAAAAAAGTTTTAAGTTTAGGAAAAAAAATTATGTTTAGGAAAAATGTTTTAAGTTTAGGAAAAAAAGTTTTAAGTTTAGGAAAAAAAAATTTATGTTTAGGAAAAATGTTTTAAGTTCAGGAAAAAAAAAAGTTTTGTGATTAGGAAAAATACATAATCAGTAAAAAAAAAAAAAAAAAAAAAAAAAAAAAAAAAAAAAAAAAAAAAAAAAGGTTGCGTGATTAGGAAAAATACATAATCAGTAAAAAAAAGGTTGCGTGATTAGGAAAAAAGTTTTAAGTTTAAGAAAAAAGTTTTCTGTTTAGGAAAAAAGTTTTCTGATTAAGAAAAAAATTTTAAGTTTAGGAAAAAAGTTTTATGTTTAGGAAAAAGTTTTAAGTTTAGGAAAAAAAAAGTTTTGTGTTTAGGAAAAAGTTTTAAGTTTAGGAAAAAAGTTTTGTGTTTAGGAAAAAGTTTTAAGTTTAGGAAAAAGTTTTGCGTTTAGATAAAAAAAAAGTTTTAAGTTTAGGAAAAAGTTTTCTGTTTAGAAAAAAGTTTTATGTTTAGGAAAAAAAAATTATGTTTAGGAAAAAAGTTTTAAGTTTAGGAAAAAAAAATTATGTTTAGGAAAAATGTTTTAAGTTTACGAAAAAAAGTTTCAAGTCTAGGAAAAAAGTTTCAAGTCTAGGAAAAATGTTTTAAGTTTAGGAAAAAAAAGTTTTAAGTTCAGTAAAAGAAGTTGTGTTTGAAAAAAGAAGTTTTATGTTGAATTTTTTTTGAGTTTAGGAAAAAAACTAAAAAGGATCAAAGAAAAACAAGACATAAAAAATAGACAAGTATTACAAAAAAAAAACCACAAAGTTTATTCACGGGCAGAGTATAAGATTTTACAAATTATGTACACAAAAAAATCATGATAATCAGTCTTCTGAAATTTGTTCGTTATCGATATACATGTTTTTAATATCTTTGAGTACAGAAGAAACATCTAAAGAAGAGAAAAAATTATCTGTAGGCACTATCAAAAAGTCATTAGCATTTTTGTGATAAAAGTCTTTAGCTAATTGACGAAAGTCCAATTTATAAAATGCCCTTTCGAAATATTCTTCAAATTTTTCTTTAGGAGAGTGCGTGATACATGCATGTAGATTTGATTTTGGATATTTAGCATTGCATGCAAAACACTGAAAAATTTCTCCAATTTTAATGCTCACAGCTTTTGTCAAACACTTTTTTAATGAATGAGTCAAATTGGCATAGTCATGGAAATCACAAAATATGGCAGGATTGCTGCTATCCATGACTTTCATTTGAACATAAACCGTCTTGTCTATATCACATGTTACAGAAATCTACTTAAAAAAAGAGGTCATTAAACTTTACTTTCAGTTAAATTTAAAAAAAAAAACTTTAAAATCAGTTTAAAAATAATTATATTTTTAGTTAATTCATTCAATTAAATAAATTCCAACCACCGATTATGGCTTCGTGCTTTTATCTTTTGAGAAAATAACAAAGTCCTCCAATTAAAAGTTAGTTGATTGAATCGTAATTCCTCATTCATTCAGTGTTAAAAATAATATTCTGATTTAAATAATTACACACGTGAGATGTACCCAAAATTTTACAAGTCCAGCTTTTGCCACCTTTAAAAAAGTAACTCTGTGAGTCAGCAAAACAGGAACGAACCTATTCTAACATGAAAGTATGACGTCATGTGGACCACGTGATCCGTAAAATGAATCTATTTTTAATGCATATAAATTGCAACTGTTGCCATTCGTCAAAACCGAAACTCAGTGTTGCCACCCCCGTCACCTTTCACGAGAAAAGATTGTCACTTTTCCCCAACAGATGGCGCTGTTACGTAACTATGGTAACGAACCAAAACAAAAAAAAATCTGAAAAATTTTCAAAGTCCCATACCGAAACTAATTGCCCGTTGCCATTCGCCAAAATCATAAAAGATTGCCACTTTTCCCCAACAGATGGCGCTGTTACGTAACTATGGTAACAAACCAAAACAAAAAAAAAATCTGAAAAAATTTTTAAAGTCCCATACCTAAACTAATTGCCCGTTGCCATTCGCCAAAATCATAAAAGATTGCCACTTTTCCCCGACAGATTGCGCTGTTACGTAAGTATGGTAACGAACCAAAACAAAAAAAAAATCTGAAAAAATTTTTCAAAGTCCCATACCGAAACTATTTGCCCGTTGCCATTCGCCAAATCATAACTCGGTGTTGCCACCCCTCTCACAGCACGGGGGGAAAAATTCATCCCCCTCGGGGAAAAAAATTTCACCCCCCTCAAACACTACGATCAAAAAAAAAAAAAATCTGGGGGAAAAATTTTTACCCCCCCTCAAACACTACGATTAAAAAAAAAGTGGGCGTGGTCCATGTGACGTCACTTCCGGTCACGCCCACTTTTGATTGACAGCTGGCCACGCCCCTTGTGACGTCACTTCCGGTCACACCCCCCTTTTGATTGACAGCTGGCCACGCCCCTTCCGGTCACGTGACCTTTGGCCACGCCCCCTTGTGACGTCACTTCCGCCTACTATAGCGCTACCCTTACTACTTGTGAGAAATGTTTTTACATTCGTGAAATTCCAGAAGAATTCTTCAAGAATTTCTCTTGATATTCAGCAGAACGTCTAAAATCGAAAGTCTTCTGATACTTTTGATAAGATAATGTATATATCTTAGATTATATCTTAGTATATGTCTTATATTTTTCTTCTGCCTCCTTTCACTTCACGTATAGAAAACCTATACTTCAAGTATAAATGACATTTGTAATACAGTAAGATATTCTTTTTACAGTAATCAAATTCGACAATGCTGATAAACTATTTATTTTACGCGCCCCACATTATATTGAATAATATATATATATATATATATATATATATATATATATATATATATAAACATATTTTATTATCTAATGTTTGCATATTTTATTATTTAAAGGATGAGTTAAAAATGTTTATTATTTAATGGAAGTTATGTTTATTATTTTCACCCTTCAATATTTTGAACAGTTTATGCATTTCATTTTCACTAAATCTTAATTATATGACAATGAAGTTTTTTAAACAAAATGAGGTATATGTTGTGCTGGAGATTTTAACTATTTCGTCAGTATTCGCCAGTACAACGGTTAGCAGTTGGTATGGATGAGAAGTTCTTGTTGTAGATGAAAAATAAGCAGTTAATCCAGGAGGAATGACTGAGCAGAGTTAGACGACAGAAGAGTTTATTTCGTAAAACAAAGCATCATAAGACACAGGAGCAAGATAGTCGAAGAAGCAAGGGTAGGTACCCTAGTAATCGGCAGCTTACGGTAACAACTTGTCTGGTCGGAGTCAAAGGCAAAAAATGAGAAGTTTGAAAAGTTACATGTATGGGTGTTGGCGCGGAAAACATGATAAAATCGCCAGTACTTGGCGAGAGAGCTTTTAGAGAATAATGTTGGAAGCATGTGGGAAAAAGTGATAAATTCAAGTTTCTGTCTATGATTAGGCCTTCGTTTGAGAGTGAGGGGGGTTGTAAAGATTCTTACATGGAGACGAAAAAAAAAAGTAATAATTTTTGAATATGGTCGCTTGTTTTGCCAAAAGGGCAGCTGGGTTTTAACGGTTACTTGTGGCTCGCATATAATAACAGGGTGTGAAAAATATGCGCTTGCATATTACAATTTACATGTGGGCGAAAGATATTTTAATTAATTCTTTTGAGAGCGGATGAGAGTAGTGCCGAGGCATGCAGTAAAAGTATAGTTATACGTTACATTAATTTAAACAAGTGGAGCACAGCTGCATATATATTTTGTCTAAGTTTTAAGACAGATGCACTTTTGATTTCATGAGAAGAAAACGGTTGAGTTAGAAACGTGTGAACATTTTTGACTTATTTTAACATAACCGCAGAGATTTGTAAAATTTTCTGATATCTGCGAATAATGACTTGCATTTTAGAATAAAGAAAATCAGATTCGTTATCTAAATTGAATCAGAAACGGATTTAGTTAACATATTGAATTTGGGGGAGGGGGAGGAATTAATGAATATTTATTAATTTATTATTTATCTCTATTGATTTTTTATGCAGAAGATTTATCGGTGATTGACACGTTGAAAGTGCTTAATTTCAAAATGCCGATGGTTACGTATATACGGTTGTTGACAGCACATGAAGGAAGGCAGTTGACACACGGGCACAAAGAAGAAACATGATTAGCGATGAAGGTGATTTATTTGGAACCAATAATCAAGAATAGTATTAGGCATCAAGAACAAATAGACGAAAGCGCAAGGGGAGGTACTCCACAAAATCAGCAGAAGAAATTAACAGCTAGTCTGGTCAAGTCAAAAGGCCGAAGTGATAAGTTTGAAAAAATACATGTACGGGTGTTGGCGCGGAAAACATGATAAAATCGCCAGTACTTGGCGAGAGAACTTTTAGAGAATAATGATGGAAGCATGCGGGAAAAAGCGATAAATGCTGGATTCTGCCTATGATTAAGCATTCTTTTGAGAGCGGTGGGGGTTACAGGAATTCTTGCATGGAGACGAAACAAGGAAAAAGAAAAGAAAATAATTTTGGGATTGGCGTTTGATTTTGCTAAAAGGCAGCTGCAATTAACAGTTACTTGTGACTGGAATCTAATAACAGGGTGTGAAAAATATGAGCTTGCATATTACAGTTTACATGTGGGCGAGAGATATTTTAATTAATTCTTTTGAGAGCGGATGAGAAGTGCTAATGCATGCATGAAGTATGTCGGTTATATGTTACTTTACTTTACAAGTAGAGCACAGCTGCTTATTATTTTGTCTAAGTTTTAAGACAGATGCACTTTTGATTTCATGAGAAGAAAACGGTTGCATTAGAAATATATGAACATTTATGACTTATTTTAACATAACCGCAGAGATTTGTAAAACTTTCTGATGTCTGCGAATAATGACTTGCATTTTAGAATAAAGAAAATCAGATTCGTTATCTAAATTGAATCAGAAACGGATTTAGTTAAAATATTGAATTTGGGGGGGGGGGGGAATTACCGACATTTAAAATCTATAAATTATATCTGTTTATTCTTATAATTATTTATTTTATTTTTATTTATTTTTTTGTGGGGGGGATGAATATTTATGAATTTATTATTTATCTCTATTTTGGGGGGGGGGGGGGCATGAAATCAATACAAACTTGTTAGCTTTTTGGAAGAGGAAAGAAAAAGTTTATGTTAACTTGTTAATTTTTTTTTTTTTTTGGGGGGGGGGGGTAGTTGAACTGAAAACAAGATATATGACAAACGTCTTTGTCATATATATCACCCCATTGACCAGAAAAGCTGTGCTGTTTACAGTACAGTTTAAAAAAAAATACAAAACAATTATACTCTCCCCAAGCTTAAAATACTACATACATAACATAAAACAAAATACTTGTAAAATTATATGGGTTGCAACAGTATAAAGGATTTTGTTACCTCATTAGTCCGTAACACAGTCTACAAATATGTCATTAAGTGCACTACTTACGAAGATTTTTTTTATATCTCTTCGTCTTCTCTTCTTTTTTTGTTTTGTTTTGTTCTGTTCTGGTACCAGTTTAAAAAAAATTGTCAATTTCCTAGACATGTCTAATGATAATTGAGTACAAAATTTTTACTCCTTTTCTCAATTTTCTTGCACTTAAATACTATAATTACTACTTAAGTAAATTATGAAACACAAATGAAAACAATTAAAAAAAATAAACACAAATAACACATAACATAAACATATATCCTTAAAAAATAACTTGAATTATATGAAAAAGTGAAAATGGATTAACTCAAGTGTAGTGTAATGAAAAGTTGTTTGAAAAAGGTTTAAAGATTCGTGCAAGCACAGGACGGTCAAAAAAAGAGGTGCATGTGGCACGCCCATAAAAAAGGGACCGCCCTTAATCTTGTCAATGCATGACAAGTGTGATGTCTCAGGCTTATGGCCTTATGACTTAGGTGAGGAGGGCAGTGATGAGAGTCCACATCATTACAACATGAACTCCCTGCTCCCCAATGAAGATCACACTGATCCCCACACAGGAGCACGATTCGGGAACACATGTACTTTTGGGAAAAGGGAATATTGTGAATTAGTAAACTAAATCACAATTGTCTCTCTAAACACAATCTGGTGAGGTGTGGTAACCTAAGGGCAAAAATTTAGAACGGTACTACTAGCCTGAAGGGGAAGAATTATTAAAAACAAAAAAAAGCAAGATACAAGTGTATCGTATGCATATCAAAATGTATTGACAGTCCTAGAGTGTTGAGAGACCTAAAATATGTCGTAATCGGGTATGATGAAGTGAAACTGTACAAGTCATGTAAGCGAATGCTTTAAGTTTGTTTGAGAGAACATTTTTTTTTTTAATTAAAAACTTTTTTTAATGAGAATGTCTAGCATTTTGTATTTAGTATGAATGAAAGTTTAAATTGTGAGAGGAAAATGTGAAAAGATTATATTTATCTACTGTTTATAACATTGAATGAAAAAAAATTAACAGAAAGATGTGACCCGATACAAAATATTGTGTAAAAGTGGTCTTCACAAGAAGACATGGACCAGCCGTGAAGTCAGGTAAGACAAGTTATGCACAGTATACGTAGAATCCTGGACAGGGATAAAACACTTAGTATCAGATCATATAAAAATTTAAAAGTTTTTTTTTTTTTAATTTGTTACAAATTATCTTTTTCTTAAATTGTAGCGAGGGGCGAGAATAGTGTTAGAAGAATTATTATCTATAACATGACTTGCAGGATCACATAAATGTCCATATCGAGGTGGTGCTAGAAGAAGTCTATCAATATGTACCCTAAATGCAGTATCATCATGAGCATATAATCTTTTAATTGAAAATGAAACAGGGGAGTGTTTAAATGTTACAATATATGGACCAGTATATTTAGGTTTAAATTTGTCGACTGATTTTAAATAAACAATATCTTTTAAACATATATTTCTTAATTTAGCTTTTCGACTGTGAATTTTGTAACGTCTATCTTGAGCAGTCTTAATGTTGTTATATGCTTTGTCATATATTTTGTTTAAGTCATCTAGTAATTTATAAACTTCAACATGTTTATCAAGGAATGCTTGGTTGGTACTATGATCATATGTGTCAAAAATTAATGAAAGTTCACGACCAAAATGAAGTAAGTTAGGTGAAAATAGTGTAGAAGAGTGTGTCGAACCATTATAAAGTGACTTATGAATAAATAGAGCATTTTCAAAAGAGTGTCCTTCTTGTAATAATGTAGTAACAGAGTATTTAATAGATTTGTTAACGCGTTCAGCAATGCTGTTAGATTGTGGGTGTGAGACCGAACTGTGATGTATTTTTATACCAAGAGCATCATTAAATGCATTATAAATATGAGAAGTGTATTGCGGGCCTAAGTCTGACAAAATACAGACGGGTCTCCCATAGGTAGTTATATAACTAAATAAGCATTTTACAACCTTGGGTGCAGAAGTATCAGTGAGAGGATAGAGTTCAATGTGTCTTGAGAAGTGATCGGTTACAGTTAAAACATGTTTATTGTTTGAGAAAGGACCAAGTAAATCTGTACTGACTGTATGACCAGGATATCTTGGTGTGTATGTAGGTTGAAGAGGTGCGGGTGGAGTGTTATGGTGTTTGGCCTGTAAACATTTGACACATGAAGCTACAAAGTTGAGTGTATCTACATAATGCCTTTCCAAAAATATTTGGATGAAAGAAATTCATAAGTTTTGGCCATACCAAAGTGTGACAGATGGGATATAGTTAAAACTTTGCTTTTAAGTGCATCAGGGACTACAATGTGATATGAGAAAGTATTATTTATGATATCTTCCTTTTTGAACATTAGTATCTTAGAATCAGGGTGTATGAAGTAATTCGGGAATTTTGAAGAAGGTCCATTATGTAATATATGATCATAGATACTAGCTAAGGTAGGGTCTTTTTGTTGTTCAGTGCAAAAAGTTTGATTTGATATCTCCAATAATGGGTCTCGTTTTGTTCGTTCACCTGAGATGAGAAAATTTACTTGACAACTGTTGTTATTAACAGATTTACAAATAACAGATGTTTCATGATAAACTATTGGAATTGGTTGAGAATCATGGATAAGGTTAGGATTGGTTAGTAAATTTTCTTGGTTGTTGTCAAAATTACAGCGAGAGAAATAATCTGCTAAAACATTTGAAGATCCTGGAATGTGTTCAAAATCATACGAATATTCTGAAAGGTCAATTAGCCAACGGGTGGTTATGTCTGCTGGGCTTGTAGTCTTTTTGTATCTTTTTAGAGTTTTACTGTCTGACAAGATTAGGAACTTTCTGTTGTATAAGTAATATTTGAATGCAATAACAGATTTGTAAATTTCCATGAGTTCTAGTTTTAAAGCAGGATATTTTTTTTCAGGGGAATTTAAGGATTTAGAAAAGTATGCTACTTGTAGAAGATTTCCATTATGTTCTTGCAGTAAAACGCCAGAGATGGCAATGTTAGATGCATCTGTATTCAAATAAAATTTCTTGTTCCAATCTGGTAACCTAACCATGGGTGAACCGAAAAAAAATTTCTGTATTGTTTTAAGTATGTCCTGATGTTTTTCTGTCCAGATGAATTTAGTTTTAGGAGTAGTTAAATCAATAAGTGGTTGCACTAGTTTGTTAAATGTTGGAATTAAGGATTTATAGAAAGTTATCAAACCAATAAGCCTTTTTAGTTGTCGTTTTGTAGTTGGTGTAGGAAATGCAGTTATTTTTACAATGTTGGAAGGGATTGGTGAAATACAATGATTTTCTATTTGAAAACCTAAGTAGTTGACTTTTGTTTGATGAAAGTTGCATTTATTAGGTGAAAGAGTGAGATTGTACTTGGAAAGGAGGTTAAAATTTTTGTCGAGTTTAGAACACATTTCATCAAAAGAATTTGCACCTATGATAAAGTCATCTTGATACGTATACACACCTTGTAGGTATAGTTCGTCAATTAAAGAGTCCATTAGAGCTTGAAAGATTGAGGCACTTGTCTTTAAAATAAAGAGAAGTCTGCGGTAGGAAAAAGATCCAAACATGGTGGTAAAAGTTAGTTGATTGTGAAATTTTTCTGGTAAGTTAATTTGATGGTATGCCTGATGAAAGTCGAGTGTTGTAAAGAATGTGTAAGAGGAGAGATTAGCGATGATGTTTTGAATTTTTGGTAGTGGGTAAGATGAGCCTTGAATTACAGTGTTTAACATTCGAAGATCAAGTGCGAGGCGGAATTTTTGTTTACCAGTACCATCTGGCTTTTTCCTGACAAGTAACATAGGGCAAGCCCATTCCGAGCAATGTCTTTGTATAATTCCAGCTTCAAGTAATTGATTAATTTGATCTAATGCATCTTATGCCTGAGGTATTGGAAAATGAAGTGTTTTTATAGGATAGTCATTAATAAATTTCAAATCTGGAATAATTTTATCTGTATGCCCAAGTGTATTTAGAGATTTTGAAAAGACAGGATAATATTTGAGTAACATTTTTTTAGAATTTCAGCCTCATTGGTCGGTAAGTGTTCAAGATTAAAATCAGTTGCAGACAAGTCTTCTTTTCTTTTATTGAGAATTTCTTTAGAAGCCTGAATGAGATTTACAAATTGTTGATCTGAGTCATCTCGACTAATTTTATCTGGGGAGTACTCAATGATTTCCTCGACCTCAAAAAGTTGGCCTATTTTGGCTTTTTTTTTTAAGATGAATGGGATTTGCAGAGTTATTTTTAACCGAAATCAGGAAAAATGTATATTTCTGTGGAATTTTTCTTTTTTGCTTTGGATTTTTGGATTTTACTATAGCATCAAATCCTATTAAGTTGTCAATGGGTGAATTGTATTGAAATAAATACTCTTTTTCTGTGTTAATGGTGTCTGTGAAAACTGAAATTCATTTTTGTTCCTGAGGATTTAAAGAAACTCTACGAGTCAAAGCTACAAGTTGATTTTTGAAGGCTGTGGGTTGTGTACTACATTGATTTATCTCAGAAGATGGAGTAGTTTGTTTGTTTACTAAAGGAATCGATAAAGTGTTGTCAATATGAATAAGATTTTTGACGGTATTTACAACAATATTGAATCTTTTGATGAAATCCTAGCCAATAATACCTTGGAAACTAGATGAGTCTGGTATATCTACTATGTAGAAATGGTGGTTGAAGTTTTTATGCTGGAGTTTAATAGAAGTTCTAATACATGCGGAAAAATCTACATCAGAATTGACTGTTTTGATGACAACACCAGTTGATAATCTCTTATATTTTAAAATTTCTTTCAATTCGTTAAATAGTGATTGTGAGAGCAACGAAATTGTACTACCCGTATCGCATAGTAAAACAATATCCTTTTTAGCAATTGTGGCCTTTACAAGGGGGAGTGATGTCGAGTCTTTAACTACATTATAAATGATTTTTGTAGTATTGTTTTCATATTGTTCTGTGTTTGTTTGTGTCGTTTCATGCTTAGAAATTTTTACAATATCACATGTTTGTGTGCTTACTGAGTTTACCAGTCTATTCTGTGAAATTTTTGGTAAGGAAGGATCTGGGAAAAAACTAGCTGATGTGAATTCAGTAGTGGGGGGAGGTGCAAAGCCATCAGCAAAGTTACACCTCTGACTTAGTTTTCCTGTTGTTGCCTGTTATTATTGTTGTGAAATTGTCCTCGTCGTGTATTTAAGCGTTTCCATTTAAAACAGGCCTGCGCTTCGTGACCACTTTTGAAACATAGCTGGCAAGTAGTACGGTTAAATTTGTATGATTTATGTGGAGAGGGGCGTTTGTTAAAATTGCGATTTTGAAATTTCCGTTTGTTGTACATGCCAGCAAATTTCGTTTTGTAAGTTGCAGCGTCTTCCCTAATTTCTGGCTGTGTTTGGGTATTTACAGAAAGGGCATTGAATTTTTCGGTCAGTTGCTTTAGCTGATCAGCAACTGTTGAATCAGATGGGGAAGGGGTGGGGTAAGCATGCAAAATTTTTTCACCGTGTAAAATATCTTGAAGTGCCTGGATTCTTAAAACAGCGGGTTGGTATTCTGTAATTCCTTCCTCTTGAATTTTAATTCTTAAATTGGAAGGAATAGTTTCCAAGAATTTCATATACTTTATTTTGTCACGCGCATTGGCGTCGTGAATATCTGCATAAACTGTTGCAGCCAGAACGTTAAGCCTATGGGCAAAGTTTTTTATGGTTTCTGCAGGTAACAGGGTTAAGTTAGCCAATTCGATTGCAACAGCTGATTTACTCGGCGGGGAAAAATAGTAAATTCCTTTTCAATAAAATCTATATCATTTGATATTATTAAATCAGGGTTCTGTGTTAAATATTCTAATGCAGAACCAGACAGTTTACTTTTAAGTAGCGCGATTGTTGCTTCCGGGCTGTATATATTTATGCGACTGACAGACCGTACTTGGTCGAAAAAGAATTTGAGTGATTCATGATCACCATCAAAATTTGGAAGGTTAATTGGTATTTGCCGAGAAGTCATGGTGGCCAAAAATACAGTTAACTAAAATATTGAAATTCAAGGAAACGCTGCATGCACAATAAAATAACCAAAAAATATCAATACACACTAGCAGATAATAAGTATAACATGAAAGAAAAAAAAATGTAAACTGTATTTTTATCATAATAAATAATAATAATAAATCACTGTTTCTTTCTAGCGTATAGATCCCTAACGCTCATTTTTAATTCCTTTTTAAAAAGAAACAGCGAAGAATGAGAGAAAAAAAATCCTTATTTTTTTTTTTTTTTAATTTAGAATCACTATTTTTACACTAATTTGAGGAAAACTTACCTGTGATTTATCAACACAAGTATAAAAAGTAAAAATTCATGTAAATTATTTAAATTATTATGAATGAAACATAACATTCTTTTTATTCATTTAAAAAAATGAAAACCAATATTGCAAGATAATTTAAGTTATTATTATTTTTTTTATATTCTATAACTGGCTTAGTAAAAAAATAATCAGATTACTATTTGTAGCCAAAACTCATTAAAAAAATTATCTTGCCTTAACTATTCATAAAAATATCATATTTTAAAACAACTAAAAAAAATGTAAGATAAAATAATCATATTTATACCATTTAATGTGAAAGTTCAAACATTAAATTAAATTAAATTTCATCCTGCATATTTAATTAAGAAGGTTTTGGTAAAAGGCAAACACAAAAATTAACTAAAACTTTGTTATTGAATAAATTCTTTTAAGAATAGGAATGCAATATTTTAAACCAAATGAAACATTTTACTATTGACTGATATATAAAATATATATAAAACACTGACACTAATGCTATATGAGAGAAAGGAAAAAAAAAAATATATATATTGTGATACTGCAATATTAAATGTATTCATTTAACTGGGTTCTTTTTTCCTTTTTTTTTTATAAGAGAAGTATGAAGGTTGAAATGTACATTTTAATCAAAGTAAAAGAAACAAATTTTTTTATTTACTGCGATTGAGTAAAATTTAAAATATAAAAACATTCTATTCATCCTTCATACTTATTAATTCAAAAACCATGAACCACAAAAAAAAATATTCATTATCGCGCCGATAATTTAGAAAACAAAAACATAAACAATGCCATGTAAAATCACTATGAGAACCTGAGTATTTTTGTAATTATCTCACTCTTGTAAGTGAAGCACTGATGATTTTTTGTACACACTTGAGGCACTGCAGACACCACTCCTTTTTTTTTTTTTCACTTTGCACAGCACTAGGCGATTAATCGCTGTAAGGTAAAAAAAAAAAAATATCGGCAAAACAAAATTTAAAACGTGAAGCTTGTAGTTGATGCTACCATCACGCAGAAGAAAAATTGGGTTTTTTCTTTCTTTTTTTTTGCTGTTTTTTTTATACTTATTTCTCGTACCAAATTGTCTAAAATAAATTGGTAGATCCCATTTTGATTTTAATACTTACACAAAAACACTTAGCACGTTTCAATTATATAAATTTTATGAAGTGTATAGATTGAATAACAATTGTCGGGAGTGGTGCACACGGAAATGGTGGGCTGCATAGAAACATAAACACACGATTGCACTTATGAAGTTGCACGGCAAGGAACCTGTTTCACTCACAAAACACAATCACGAACACGAATCCAGCACGGTAAGTTGATGATCAGGGGAGGCAGATAGGGTCTTGAGCATTGAAACCATCTCTTAGAGCACAGCTGGACGGTAGGATGACTTTTAGAGAGGGGGGCAAGTCACTTTCACAGGGGGTGATGCGCTCCAGGTATCAACCACATCGAGGAAGGCAGGTGCGGGAGGGGTGTTGACTTAGAGTTCAGGGTTGAAGCGAGGCCGGAGTCAGGTACAGTGCGCAGCGAAGAGATGGGGGGGTGGTGACACTCGCAGGCAGGAAAAACAACCGCTGAGCTGAGTGAAGCGTATCCGATCAGGAACGGAGGGTGAGGGGGTAGTGCTTCCACAGGAACGGAGTCGTGGACACTTTCGACGGAAAAAAATGTTCAAGCAGTAATGGACGGTGCCTGAGTACCTCCCCTTGTTGGAAAAAGGTATTCTCTAGGTAGAGAGATCGGCGAAGACGCACCAGATTTTTTATGCAGAAGATTTATCGGTGATTGACACGTTGAAAGTTCTTAATTTCAAAATGCCGATGGTTACGTATATACGGTTGTTGACAGCACATGAAGGAAGGCAGTTGACACACGGGCACAAAGAAGAAACATGATTAGCGATGAAGGTGATTTATTTGGAACCAATAATCAAGAATAGTATTAGGCATCAAGAACAAATAGACGAAAGCGCAAGGGGAGGTACTCCACAAAATCAGCAGAAGAAATTAACAGCTAGTCTGGTCAAGTCAAAAGGCCGAAGTGATAAGTTTGAAAAAATACATGTACGGGTGTTGGCGCGGAAAACATGATAAAATCGCCAGTACTTGGCGAGAGAACTTTTAGAGAATAATGATGGAAGCATGCGGGAAAAAGCGATAAATGCTGGATTCTGCCTATGATTAAGCATTCTTTTGAGAGCGGTGGGGGTTACAGGAATTCTTGCATGGAGACGAAACAAGGAAAAAGAAAAGAAAATAATTTTGGGATTGGCGTTTGATTTTGCTAAAAGGCAGCTGCAATTAACAGTTACTTGTGACTGGAATCTAATAACAGGGTGTGAAAAATATGAGCTTGCATATTACAGTTTACATGTGGGCGAGAGATATTTTAATTAATTCTTTTGAGAGCGTATGAGAAGTGCTAATGCATGCATAAAGTATGTCGGTTATATGTTACTTTACTTTACAAGTAGAGCACAGCTGCTTATTATTTTGTCTAAGTTTTAAGACAGATGCACTTTTGATTTCATGAGAAGAAAACGGTTGCATTAGAAATATATGAACATTTATGACTTATTTTAACATAACCGCAGAGATTTGTAAAACTTTCTGATGTCTGCGAATAATGACTTGCATTTTAGAATAAAGAAAATCAGATTCGTTATCTAAATTGAATCAGAAACGGATTTAGTTAAAATATTGAATTTGGGGGGGGGGAATTACCGACATTTAAAATCTATAAATTATATCTGTTTATTCTTATAATTATTTATTTTATTTTATTTTATTTTTTTGTGGGGGGGGGGAGATGAATATTTATGAATTTACTATTTATCTCTATTTTTTTTGGGGGGGGGGGCATGAAATCAATACAAACTTGTTAGCTTTTGGAAGAGGAAAGAAAAAGTTTATGTTAACTTGTTATTTTTTTTTTTTGGGGGGGGGGTAGTTGAACTGAAAGCAAGATATATGACAAACGTCTTTGTCATAGGAAGCATGAAATCAATACACGCATGCTAGATATTGGAAGAGGAATGGAAAAGTTTATGTTAACTTGTTAAATTTTAGGGGGTGGTGTAGTTGAACAGAAGGCAAAATATATGACAAACGTCTTTGTCATATATGTCTTATACTTTTCCATGCGTCTTCTGATTGTTTTTACTTCAAGAAAGTACAGAAGACATCTCTACTATATTACCATATTTTTTCACGGTAATTGAAAACGATATTGCTGAGTAGCTGTTACTTTTACACACAACATTAAGTTGTCATGATATTCTACATCTTTCTTAATACATGAATAAATTGCCTTGTAAAATTTGCATCCCAGAAATGTGTTATTTTTTATATAAAAAACTTTAATCCATTTCATATATACAAAACATGAATTTTTTATTTACTTTGTTGTACCTTATGAAAACTACCCTAATATAAAATTTTATGTATTTCATTAGAAATTTAATGATTTTGTTATATCATTCAGAAAAATAGAGGAGAATACACAGTGTTCGAACTTCATTAAGTTGTCATCATATGTGTTATTTTTTGTATGAAAAACTTTCACCATTTCATATATACAAAACATGAGTTTCTAATTTAAATTTTTGTACCTTTTAAAAACTTTTCTAATATAGAATTTTATGTATTTCTTTAGTAATTAAATGATTTTTTATATCATTCACAAAGAGTGAAGAGTTTACACAGAGTTCGAAAAATATATGAACAAAGAATAATATTTAACTTCAACCTTGTAAAGTAGAACCCAAATATAACTCTTCCAGCTATTCTATTTTAAATTTTCATAGAGCCCGATAAAAATGTCATTAAATCATTTTGCCGTTAAATTTTGTGATAAAGTCATTAAATTGTCAAATTAACAAGTAAGTGGCATTATGGTATTTTCTGTCTCTCACTAATGAGAATCATATGTATCAACTTCAAAATTATGTAAAATAATATAGATTCGCAAATTTTACATGGCCTTAAATATTTAAAACATCTACCTTCTCATAAATAAAAATGACTATTTTTTTATTATAATTAAATTTTTTTATCCATTAACTAGTGTACGCTATAATAAGTGTCCGCTATAGATTAGTTCCCAGTTACAATTGAGATATAAGAAAATAAATAAACTCATTAATGTTTATGTTCATTCAAATGTATTAAATTTCTAAAGTTTTTTTTTTTTTTGTTTTGTTTTTTCTTTATTTTTTTTACATGTATTGTATTATAAAAGTTTAAAAAATGTGCTTCCTTTTATTATAACTATTTACAGTAATATTTATAGTCGGCAGTTAAGAGCTATTAATTCAAGTTCAATATGAAACATATTATAGGAAAATACTAAAAATGTAAGAAATGCAACTTAAAAAAATAACTATGATTAAGAACGTATCGTATATGTTTTCTCCATCAAATAATATTTTTTTCTTGCATATCTTACATATTACAGCTGCAGATGCTGAGTGATAATTGTATTTTCATAATAAAAGTTTCTGAAATTATATAAGTATAGAGCAAGGCTATTTTTATTGCTTTTTGTACCAATAAATATTTCCAAAATTAAATACACGTTAGTAGAAATAATGTGCAAATTTACTTACTTATATATTGCCAAACGTATGTAAGTGGATGAAATATGTACATCTGTCATATCCAAATAACACAATGAAAGGTAATCAGTTATTTAGGTGTAAATATTGATATATCCTGTAACAGCTGCATATGAAATTCAGTAAACACCCTTCAAAGTTTATGATTGATGTAGTAAATTACAGAAGCATAATGGGTCAGTCACATATTTATACCACTAAAATTGTGGGTGGAATACCATTTACTGAGGTGTTTATAAAGATGGAATGTTTCGATAATGATTTATATGACTCAAACACATGCATTGTTAACTGATGGTAAATACTTGCATTAAATCTTGATTGATGGTATTAAGGTTTTATGCTTAAGAAGATACTAAATACTATAACAATTGATATAGAATAGATTTGCTATACAAGGAAAATATTTGTATTTGTATAGTATTTGTTTTTTCTATCAAATAATATATTTTTTCCATATCTTACATATCACAGTTTCAGATGCTGAGTGATAATTGTCTTTTCATAATAAAAGTTTCTAAAATTATACAAGTATAGAGCAAAACTATTTTTATTGACTTTTGTACCAATAAATATTTTCAAAATTAAATGCACGTTATTAGAAATAATGTGAAAATTTACTTACTTATATATTATTCAAATCGCTTAATAGCCGTATAGACAACATATTGAAAAAATACCCAAGCCGGGACTCGAACCCGCTTCATCAGATTAGCGCACTGACGTTCTACCAACTGAACCACTTGGGAACGATACTCAGCTTGGAACTTTTTCACCATAACATGTTGGCAAGGCTACAAACGCAGCACAAGATGGAATATTTTCCGTGAGCCGCCAACCCTGGGGCAAAGTCCCGGGGAGTCCCGGCTTGGGTGCTTTTTCACTATGTTGTCTATACACCTATTAAGCAATTAAAATTTGAATATTTTGAATGCAAAGCGTGAGAAATTTTCTCTGGAAAAATTTCCAAGTATTAAATATGAATCTACTTATATATTGTTAAACGTATATAAGTGGATGAAATGTGTACCTCTGCCATATCCAAATAACACAATGAAATATAATCAGTTATTTAAGTGTAAATATTGATATATTCTGTAACAGATGCATATGGAATTCAGTAAACAACCTTGAAAGTTTACGATTGAAGTAGTAAATTACAGAAGCATAATGGGTCAGTCACATATTTATACCACTAAAATTCTGCGTGGAATAGCATTTACTGAGGTATTTATAAAGATGGAATGTTTCGATAATGATTTATATAACTCAAACACGTGCATTGTTAACAGATAGTAAATACTTGCATTAAATCTTGATTTATGGTATAATGGTTTTATGCTTAAGTAGTTACTAAATACTATAACAATCCATGTAGAATATATTTGATATACAAGAAAAATACACAACGCGCATCGTATTATTAAAATACCATATGTGTTTTTCTATTAACCGATAATTACATACTAAGAAAACATTTACGAAATATTCGTCATTAGAAAATTTACGCACAGAATATTTTTGGAAATTTCATTATGAAATAATTATTTTGCCACTTAGTATATTCATTATGTATCATGTAATTTAGTATTACAGAATACTTATTGCATTTTAATATGCTCTGTTATTTCGTACCATAACAATCCATGCGGAATAGATTTGTTATACAATAAAAATATAGACGCGCATTGTTTTATTAAAATATTATGTTTGGTTTGCTATTAACCAATAATTACATACCAAGAAAACGTTTACTAAATATTCGTCATTAAAAAATTTACGTACAGATTATTTTAGAAAATTTCATTACGAAATAATTATATTGACTCTTAGTATATTTATTATGTATCATGTAATTTAGTATTACTGAATACTTATTACATTATTATATGTTCTGTTATTTTGTAAAAGATAAAATTATATTTCTGTAATCGTTTGCAATAAGAATTAAGATATTTTGATAAAATCACATATCGATGATTTTATATTGGCATAATAACAAAGTTTTACAATAACAAATTTTTATTACTGATATTGCTTCATTTGATGTTATCTAAAAATACTTTTGTGTAGAAATGTTAATATTATGAAATATTTACAATATTGTATATATATATATATATATATATATATATATATCAGAACCACCCTTCTTCACCCGAGTTAATATTGGGGCCTTCCGAATAAAATTAATAAAACTACAATATCCTAAAAGTACAGCAATTAAAGTAACACTACGTAGTTGCGCCCATAAATCCCGAAAACGACAATTAGAAAATAATGATGTTACTTTGACGCAATCACAGTAAATTACTCAGCTTTATAAATGACAATGCAGGCATTCTTTGACATATTAAAATATACGATTTCCTGACGAAACACGGGAAAAATGCAAATAGAAAAATCAACCAGATGACATAGCATTTAGTGAAATTCTATTTCGTAGAGCTTGCCAGTAAAACTTTTAATTTATAGATAATGAACATTAATTTTAGAAAAGCAAGCTACTTGCACTGATGGTAACATATTATTCTTTTCTGGACACATATAAGTGTAATGAAAGTATAGCACTCATGATAAAAAACCAGATTATGAAAAATATGGTATGTTTTTATATTTTAAGGGTCCCTGAATCTATTTTTAAACCTATTCCATATATGTGTATGCCTACGTGCATTTGGGTCTTTATTTACCTTTTCAGTTAACCAGGGTATGCTTGTAGAATTTTTTTATGATGATATCGTTATTTATGTATGTGGGTGCGTAAAGACGACAGCGCCAAAACTACGCTTCCGCCTGAGCTCTTAATTGGTGAATTTGTTACTGGTCTCTGTCGAAAGAACTGGATATATTTTCGAGAATATCGGCCGATGTATTTGGCATCAAAATAATTTTTCAACCATTTTTTTATAATAAGTAATAAATATTTTCTCTTATACCTCAATCATTCAATTAAAATATTTTTATTGCTCAAGTTTATCTTAAGTCGATAGAAAAATTATGTTTCATCTGGACGACGTGATTTAATGTAGTAAAATACTTAATAGAAATAATAAAAGAAAATGAGTTTTATTAATCCGTTAAGTTCGTATGAAATTGTATTTATTTAGTGGAAAAAATGTAAAAAGCCTGGATATAAAACAACTTAAAACTATCATTAGCATGACTGTGTGAATTCAAGTTCAATATTTATTTTACCTTACAGTATTTAATCTCAGCATGGTCGAAATTAAAACTTTTTAAAATTTAGGTAATTAATTTCAGCTTTATGAATGAAATAGCACGTCCCGTTTAAAACATGAGGTCATTTTCATCAATGGAAACAATTCGCGTTTGTAAAATTAGAATCTATGTTTTTATTTACTTTTATATTATTACTTATTCGAGAAAACAGTACTCTGTAAATTGTTCGGAAAGACAAATGGGGTCACTAAAGATTTTTTGAAACGGAAACTTGCATTATTAAATTGAAATGATGCCACTTTCTACGCCCTTATATTCGTGACATTTTTCTTGAAAAGAGAAAAAACTGACCCAATATTTATTATAAATCGTAGAAAATATTAACACTACAAATAAAGTATTATAACACTTACCTATATGGTATAGCTATGTTTTACATACATCTGACCTGTGTGCTTGGCGTAAAGCGCCCGCTTATAAGTCACCGTCAATATATACAGGGACGAGATAGCACACACAAGGAAATTTACAACACTGAGAAATACATCCGGGATCTCCACAAAGAGTGTGCAACGGAGCCAACGGGATTCGAACCCGCACCCACCTACACTCGCAAGCGATTAGCGGTGTGATGCCTTGACCACTCAGCCACGGTGGGCCCACGGTATAGCTGTAGTATACAAATGGAATAGGAAATAAACATAGCAACCGTTTGTTTAGAGTCAGTTGATGTATACGTAAAAAGTTAATTGTGTCACATTTAGGAGACTGTTTTTTTTCATTTATTTTTTTCTTGAATATTTTGTCATTAAATACAAGAATTATGACAGCAAATTTATATTAGTAAAACTAATTCCTATAATAGATATAAACAAGGAAAAGGGTTTTTAGAAAGTCTGATTATAATTTCGTCAGTATTTGAGAATAAATTAGAAATATTTTTGTAGTAACACATAAAATTTAGTATTTTATTAAAAACGTTTGCTTTTTATATGTTTATTTATATTAATATATGACAAAAAGTCATAAAAATATTTATCTACCACTGAGGTATTTTTTTATATTACATATATTTAAAGTCTGGATTATATTTTGGAAATTATTGATAGCATATCATACAAAAATACTTAATTTAAAGTAATAAACATTTTAAGGTATCCGCAAACCTTTAAAGCGTCATTTTCTTTAAAAATATGAATTTTTCATTTTTGCAATAATATTAAAATCCGATCCTTTATCTATAAAATTCTGCTTCGTCTATATCTGAATTTGAACCCGAGTTACAGCCGTTTAAATGACCGAGTTACAGCATGAATTGAACATTGTTGCATTCAAATAGTTATGCACGTTATAACATGTATGTAAGCAGATGATATGAATATTTAGAGTCAGTTGATGTATACGTAATGATGTGAGATAAATGTATGATAAAACTATGAATTTAGGCGTATAAGCCTGAAAGGATATTTATTACAACTGTTATAGCTTACCGAAGAATTTTACAAAGGGGAATATTGTTCTGCAAACCAGAAGCAAGCTGGAATGTATGGTTCCATTCTTCCTTTATGAGACTTTGAATTTAAATTGGATGAGTCCAAGAAAATACATGGAGTATATAATTAAACATTTTAATAATAATAATAATTATTATTATTTTAGAAATAACCGCGTTTAAAAGTTTTTTTTTTTTTTTTTTAGCTTTTTCTCAAAATGCAGTTTTTCAGATTTTTACTGTACGAAAAATCTTATAGCAAACGATTATACATGAAATGTCTTGAGTTTTTTTTTTACTTATTTCACAAATGTTCATTGAGGGAATGGAACATTATATTAAGGAATAGATAGGAGATAATATGGAATTTAACATAATACAATCATGATAATAGGGAATAGATCATGATACAATCATGATAATATAATTGCATGATAATTACTTTTATATTTCATTATATTAGTACTTCAAAGACCATAACATGTGCCACAAAAATGCTATTATAATGCGGCTACTCTATGACCTAGAGAAAGTTATTATTTTTATTATGCAATTTACAAAATGTGAATGCATCGTGATTTTGAGTTATCATGCTTTTTGCAAATGTTTTCACATAATTTTGACTATTTTTCACTTTAAAAAAATCATTTCTGTGTAATTTATAAAATGTTTATATATGTTTCAAAGTTTTAAATTAAATGTCATTAGAAAAAAATGGTATAAACAAAAAAATTCATAAATTTCAAAAAATCATCTCCCAAGGTCTGAGTATACATTAAGTAAAGTAAATATTTTTTTTAATATTTTCGCAGTTGAATAAAAAAAAACCCTTCTTAATAATCAATAACGGTTTTTTCATAACAGCAATTCAGCGTCTGTGCTATATCCAAAATGCAATACACGGTTTTTAATCATAAATGGTGTCTCATTCGATAAAATAACTTTGCGTTTTATGCGATAAATGTGTCTCAATAATAGAAAGACGCTATTGTTATACATTGCTTTTTAGTAGATTCGAATATATCCACGACTTTTGTTTATGCCATCTGTCTCAAATAAAAAAACAAGAAATATGTTTCAGCCCATAGTAGGTTTATCATACTTAAACCAGTGGAGCTGTTTGAGGATTTCGCACTGCAGTGTAATAATTTTTAGCAATAGCTAATATTTTTAGATGTAGGATTAAACTTCTAAAGGACAATTAAGGCAAATATATGCAAACAACATTAATCAAGCCCAAGCGCAAAAATCGTCTCATTTCTAACATCAGAGTTACAGTAAAAACTGTTTCAAGGTAGAAAGAGGTAAGTGCGAGAAAAAATTAACAATCGTATTTTAACGGCACTAGAAGATGACGCAGTCACATTCTTGAAAAACATGAAAAATCGATAAAATAAATTGAACGCATTTAAATTACAATTTAATCTAATATAACAAAGCATATATTTTATTCTACACGTGAAATAGCACTGCTTTGATCGATCGATGACGTCTTTTCATCTAAACGTTTGTATTTGAATTTTGCTTTTTAACCATAAATATATAATAAACCCGAGGAAATCATATTTTTTTTGCACTATTTATTTTTTATAAACATTGTTGAGCATCATATAATGCGGTATTTTTTATTTGTGGCAACTCTAATTTGAAGAAAACCTTTCTTTCCATTTATGAAAACAACGCCGATTTAATTTTTAATAACAGCAATTTTTAATCAAAAAACATTTTTTTTAACGAAATGTGAGTGTACTATGACAGAATTCACTTCAAAAACATTTCTAATTATACATCATTCGTTTTTGTACGTTTCGAAAATTTATAGAAAATGTTATGTTGACCACTGTTATGGTTTTGTCGCCTTTTGTGGTCACAGTAGTACTTCTCCTAGCTTTGATACCTTAGTCGTATGGGATTTGCTGCCACCACCGATATTAGACTGATACCGGACACGTTGTGAAAAGAAGTTCTCACGTAAATAATCAACTAATAATTTATTGATTAAATTAGCATGAAACAAATGTTATAGTGATAGTCCTTATTGGTCCATACAGATTATTATCACTTGCCATATGCGACTTTTGAATGAAAATCTCGCTAATCGCACGTTTTACTCTATTTCGTTACGCACCTCTCGTACACACCGTTCCGTCTACGCTGTAATTAATTCACCCCGGACAAAGCTGCCCGATGGACGTTCTCACTGCGATTCTACACACTCCTCTGCTCACTGGGCTTTGCTCGTCTACCCTGTCCTCTTCACAGTGGGCTCTGCTCGTCTATTCTCTCCTCTGCACATTGTGCTATGCTTGTTATGCTGCTACTCTCTCCCAGCACTGTGCCTCCTCACTACACTGCACACAAACGACTCTGAAGTCCTACACTCTCCACTTCACACCAGCGACTGCTTCGTCTCACAGGCTTCTCCAAATCAACGTGAAGGAAGAAAGAGGTGTCTGTCTTTCTTCCTTCACGGGGTTTCTACACCGGTCGAACCATTTCTCTAGAACATTCTCCCTTTTCATTATCCCCTGAACCTAGTTCACGAGGATTCCAGTGCTCATTGTATTCACGCTCCAAAGTCGGATTAGTTATTTTCACAATGACCTCGTTTACATCCTACAAATATATAAATGGATCAGGGAAATTCCATTGTCAATCCCATGCGGATGTTTTACTGAAAAAGAAAAAAATATATATCAGAATACAGTAATATATAAGAATGATTAAATATAATTAATTAAATTATTTAGAAATATATAACGTAGGTCCTGTTAAAGTCTGAAACCTGTCAACCAAAGAAATAATATATATGATCATTCAGGATTGTGGAAGTTTCTATTATAGTCGCAATTACATTAATTGGTTTAAAAAAGCTTTTTGCTATATCAAATTTCTGAATTGAACATTGTTGCATTCAAATAGTTATGCACGTTATAACATGTATGTAAGCAGATGATATGAATATAATGATGTGAGATAAATTTATGATAAAACTATGAATTTAGGCATATAAGCCTGAAAGGATATTTATAAATAAAGAGATAACGTAGTCAGTATAAGGATCAATGTGCATGAAGGTAAAAAAGTCATTAAAATATATTTATGAACTTCAAGCACTTTTGAAAACAAATTTATGTGAGAAAAATATTTCAGTGTAGTATGATTTTATTCATGTTTCTTTTTCAGTATTCACCATTTTAAAATATTCATCGTTTGAAAAAGTTGTCGATGGAACTTCACCCTTTTTACTGGACTAAATGTTCTTTTAGCAACTGTTTTTCTCTATTTAAACTGTTAAAACATAAAATAACAATACACACACACACACACACACACACACACACACACATACTGTCCTACCCGCCCTCGTCAGTAACTGTTCTTTTTACCGACATTTGGAATACCCATCGAAATTTTATTACTATCATTTAAATATTATTACAGAATGTTAAGATATGCAAAATATACTTATGAACACCAAAAAAATTTCATTCGAAGAAAATTTGCATTTTTTATTAATAAACTTATCCGTGCGCACAGTACCATGTTTAGGAGTAACTCGGGGGTTGCTCGTTTTGAAATGTCACACACTTAGTACGAGTAACTTAATCTCGAACTAAGATGTTTTGGGTGGTTACTCGATAATTCAATAAATTGCATTACAAAGTGTATAATGTCATTGAAACGGTTGAAGGACATTGACAATCATTCGAAAGTATGTTTTAAGCAATAGGGTTGAAACGTGATGATTTTGATATGTTTATGCTTAATCATTTGCTATTGTTAATTTACATAATAATTAATTCTCGCTATTATTAGTTGATGAATAGTAATTAATGATTATTATTGAAAAATAGTAAATAATTGACTTATTGACTGCGGTTATGTAACATTGCTTTATATATTTAATTAATGTGGCCTACACATTAAAAAACTATTTTTTTCTAATAAATTTTTCCAGAAATTTTGTTTAAAATTTTGAAATATGTGTCACTTTTTCTATCAGGCAGATTCTTTATCTTTTTCTTTTTTGAACATCATTACATGTTTCATTCTCAGCGTTAATTATAGAAAGGTGTATTTTTTAAGCATCTTGAAAGTTACTGAAAGGATGTTTCGTACGAAGTAAAGGGGGGGGGGTGAGAGGACTAGGAACCTGCTGTAATAGAATGATCGTTTAACCAAATCTTGTTTATTTCGGTGAGTTAATTGTAGAAAGGTTTGCTTCTCTGCAAGTCGGGAAAAGAAAATCTTGCGTGTTTTTATGAGGATTTTGATCTGCTTGCTTATATCTTACAACTGTAAAAGTAATGAAAATATATTTCTCAGATTTTTTTTTATTTAAACCATACTGCGATTTAAAAACATTCTGGAATTGAAATGTCATTCTTTCAGTGACACTGTGTCACTGCAGGCAAAAAAAAAAAAAAAAAAAAAAAAAAAAAAAAAAAAAAAAAGTTTTGTGAAATTAGTAATAGCGATAATAATCATCTGTGTTAACGGAATTATTGGAAATTTTCACTTAAGGGGGTTTTCAAGTTTCCTACTCAACAACACGAAGTTTTATGACACATTTTCTGACTCATTTCTGAATGTAAAGGGAATTAAATGAAAGGTGTGATTATTGAAACAATTTGAAATCGAATAGCGTTTTCCATTTTTTAAAATTATAAATGCACTACTTATTCAATTGTAAGCTACCCTTATTATCTTTCAACAAGTTTTTTTTTCTTTTCCGTGCTATCGCGTTGATCCAATAAGCCAACTTTGACAGTATTTTCCGAAAATTATTTTACCTTGATCAAAAAATGGAAAATAACATTTGATTACATAGTTTCATTACAAGATGACCTGTCGATTTTATGCGTGTCTGGACAAAAATTTATTCAAAAATGTGTCAGAAAGTAACTTTTTTCGATTTAATAAATTACATGGGAATTTCTGCAAAAATCTACTTTTCTCTCTGAATGTTCAAAAAATATGATTTTAACCCTTTTTTTCTTCCATTTTAAGCTGCATTAATTATTTTAATGACTATTTATTTGAATGTTATAATATCTTATTCTAAGTAATCCTTACTGTTACTACTGTGTATTTTTCCTCTCGTGAATATATTTTAATCTAAATCTAAAATATATAATGAAATTTATATACATTATTGAAGTGCACTAGAATATACATACTATATAATATGTTATGTGTTCACAGCTGTATTGAAAAATGGAAAAGACTAATAGATTTCATAATTTCTTAATAGGAGCACCTGCCAATTTTATGCGTTTACGAATAAATTCAAGAATGTGTCATAAAGTAGCCAGTTTTGATTCGAGAATAGCCTAAAATAGGATGCAATACAATATTAATCTCCATAAAAACCAGCATAGAAATTCTGGATTAAACGTTGTTCAGGAATTTTTATAAGGGGTTGAAATTTTTTTTCATATCGGTCCAGGAAAATAATAACAAAACTATTTGATATGTTTTCTAAACCTTTACTCTAACAGTGTTAGATTTAACATTTCAAAAGTCTTAGGTAATATTATTTGCAGAAAACTGAATGAATTATTTCGATAAACTCTGACACTTAATTCCTAATATAACCGATCTGATTCATTCTCACATAAACAAGTGGAAAATGAATTAATGGCTTTTGTTTTCTTTGTTCCATTCAGATAATATATTATTCTCTCAATTCTTTTAATGCAACTACAATAAATCTAAAACTATTCTTACATTTTTTTTTTCCGAAGAAAATAATATATCATTTAATTGTATAATTAGAATTAATTATAATTCAAAATATTATGTTCCTTTATCATAATGTTTCGTTTTATCTATAACATACATTTAAACATGCATTCAATAATTGATGCATCTTTTTTTATATATAAAGTTTGAGATACAAACAGAAAAGGAAAGAAAAGAAACGGGTAAAAATTTCGATTTATGAAATTTAAACATATGAATACATCATATTTTGATGCATATTCATATTTTGCATACGAATATATATCAAAAACTTATATTATTTTGATAAAATTTCCTATTTTGATTTGCCATCGTCGTTGTCTTTAAGCTATTTTACTAATTACTCAATTGTAGATATTTGTCCCCCATGCTCTAGGGTAAAGCATCTGTTTAATAAATTCCGTTTGGTGCCTATTAAAACTTGTAGAGACCAGACTATTTCCGCTAAATTTTCCAGCATATGTAGACGAGAAAGGGAGTGGAAAACTGGTTTTCAATCACTAAAATGCTGCAGGAGGTATTTAAGAAACATTCTTTCTTTGACCGCTAATATTTCTTGGAATCACTATCCTCTATTTCGAACGAATTTGTAAGATTTTATATATTTAAATAAAAATCTGTCCAAACGAACCTACAGTTTATTTAATCTATAAGTACGGTAGATTTTCGTATTCATCGTGAATTAGTATAGATATACGCATGTAATGGTTATGTATGCTAAAAGTAATGATATATGTGAAATATTTTGAAATATCATGACATGCTTTTTAATCCATTTCTTCTTTAAAACCTTCTTCAATTTGCAATCAAATTCATTTAGGATTATTTTAATTCTAAATTTAAAATAATAATAATGATAATTTTAATTTTATGCTAAAGTTTATGAATACGAGAAATTTTAAACAAACACACTCATACGACACATTTAAAATAAGAGATTTATTTATAAATTGGCTAAATGCTGAAAACTTGCCTAAAAATGTCTTGTTTTATTATTAAGTATGTATGCAATGAGTCCAGGACAAAAACTCCACTGACAAAAACCCCACCGGACAAAAAATCCCACCGGACAAAATCTCCAAGGACAAAAACCATCAAAATCATCCTTATATGATGTTATTTACTAAAAATCAGCATCTTCTAAAATTGCGCCTGAAAGGGTATGATAGATTGTATACTTCTTCCTCGGAGAATGGGAGGGGGATGGATTAAAACAACTTTGTGCAAATTGCAAACGATGGGATCTTTATAATTTGTAAGGAAGAGATGACTGGAGTTTTACATTAAAATTAAAAAGATATTTTATTCAAGGTTTACACAGAAAATATGAAATTTAGTAAATCTCGTTACCAGGGCTAGAAAATTGATAAAATCTGGTAGCCAAAAAAAAAAAAAAAAAAAAAAAAAAAAAATACCCCCCTCGCACCTTATTAATTATTCAAGAATAATTATTTACTCGTGAAATTTTAATTAAGTTTTATAGAGGATTTACTTCAAATGAATTACTTATAATCACTTACACATTATTATTATAGTGAATATGATAGATTAATCAATTTTAATTCTGGACACAAAAATCTGATTTGAAATTTACAAAAAAACTCGATTTTTTTTAGCATTCATTGTATCTAATTTTTGATGCCACAGACGCTGGATTGACAGTATTTCTTACAGTTTCATTGGAACCTACCCCCACATTCTAATCACGCGACATGCTAAATGTCTAGTGCGGAAAAGAAAAGCGTTTCATGTGCGTGAGAGGGAAAATACCTTTTAAATTTGGTTCTTGCATTAAAAGTACGAAAGAAGAGGTATATCACTGCTTCCCTGGGATTGGGGAAGAGGAAAATGCCATTTGCGTTAATTTCTTAAGCCGATTTTTGTACCAAAAGCGACATGCCAGATTAAAGAACTTGGTCGCCAGGCAAAAAAATGTGGTCACCAGTGGCGACCTAGTGACCGCATTTGTTAAGCTCTGCTCGTAAAGGTAAAACCAGATAATACAGAATCGCTAGAAACCAGGATTATTTCCGTTTTAGGTAGAACTATTTTCCATCTTAAAAGGCTTATTTCTTTGGTATTCTTTATGTCCATCTTTAGGACCATACAAAAATTTCCTATTGTATGTGTCTTATGCATATTTGACTAGCAATTTAATAAAATTCTGCCATCTTCAACGTTCGTCTGAATTATGACTTAGTGTGTAAGTGATTATTTTAAATATTTATTTTAAGTTGTTAGAAATATAAGACATAAACAAAGTAAAAACAGACCAGGTTTTAAGAACATTTTGTGAATATACATTTTTAAATATCGGCATATGTAATTTTTTTATTTATTTGGTTTATAATTACATATTTTATAGATATGAGTTTTATTAAGAAATTGATATGAAAGTGCAATTTATTTGAAATACAGACAGTGTCTTTTTATCGGAGCACTTTTTCCCTGTTTCCCAGATTCTCGTTTACTTATACTGTTGAAATGAACAATAAAAATAATATTGATCATTATTTATGAAAAACAGTAGTTTAGTGTAAAAATCTCAAAAGTTAATTTTTCTTTCAATTGACACTAGTAGTTTAAAATATTCAATAATTTGGAATTTTAAATTTACAATTAATTTAATTTTTCATGTCAATTTGGAAGGTAAAATGTGTCCTTTCTCATCGAAAAATAGATTTTATCTTAATTATTCATTATGTTAATTAACAGAAATAATATACAGCAGTACAGCTTTTCATTGCACTATTGTGATATTCTAAGAAGCAAAACCAAAGTATAATTATTTTAGACTTTTAGAATACCGACGACATATTTTGTGCGAATTGCAGAATAATCATATAATTAAAATCTGCGTCACCCTCTACCCAAAAATCATTCAGTGTTGAACGTGAACCAGTATTTGAAGTTGTCCCTTTTTTTTTCAGCTGTGTTTCGTTACAATTTTTTTTCTGAAAAATAACCACTTGTTTACAATTTTACATACAAAACTAACCAAGTGAAGATGACATAATTATTCAATAATTTTCCCAAATGACGGAAGTTTATTTAATTATTTATTTATGTATAGTAAATATTAGCTCGCTTTTTTTTTTTTTTTTTTTTTTTTTTTACAAATACGTAACGCTGTAAAATAATCGTAAAGAATCTTTTTCTAGTATTTGGTGTTATATTATTTATTCTGATTAAATTATTATTTTTTTTAATTTGGTATTGTTTCCTTTTACTTAATCATTTACACAATCATCACAAGGGCAGCATTAAAAATTCATATTTGGATTTTAAGGTAGTTCTAAAATGAGCTATTCAACAACGCCAAACTTTGATTCATTTTACACGTAAAAGCAGAAAATTGGCAGGCCTGACTATTTAAGAGATTTGGAATGGAAATGAGTTTGCCATTTTTTAATAAATAAATTACTTATCGAGTTATATGCTATTCATGTTACGTGACGACACTTTTTTCTCCTTTCTCGTGTTGCGACGTAGAAAATTTGGTTCAAAACACCGACTTTGAGCGTATTTTCTGAGAGATATTCTGTTTTTACTCAAAAATGCAAAAGGTCTTTTGACTGCAAAGTTTATAAATAAGAACACCTGCCGATTTCACGCGTTTCCGAACAAAAGTTAACTACATAATATTTCATAAAGAAGTTAATTTGGATTTGAGAACAGCCTTAAGCATGCATAAACTCTGAAAAGTGTTTTACAAATATAGAAATATATCTTTTAATAAATTATGTATGGTAATATCAATATATAAATTAATTAGACATCAAATTCATTTTTGCTTATTCTAATTCTAAATTTAACATTATAATCTTTCTAAACTTGTATTTTTTTAATAAAATGTTTCTTTAAAATATGAATTTTTATTTTATTTTACTTTGTTCCTTGGATTCGAAAAATCCATTTATGTACGTTTCAGTTTCAACCCAAAAGAATTCAGAAGCTTATATACTATATCGGTAATTACTCCCTTGCAGATAGGATACTATTGAGCTACAAGCACATGTTTGTTGGGGGACAAATTTCCGCTGTCATTGTCCGTTTTCATGGAAAGTGTTTACACCCGTCTTGTGAAAAATATACGGTCTTTATTTTTTCTTTAGTCCTGGGGAAATGTACATGTTTTTATTACCTTGCAAGAGGTCGGGTATAAGATTTGTTTTTCCAACTGGTATATAATGAGCCCAGCATAGAAAAATCGAATTATCCAACAAAATGTCCTCCGAAAAAATTTTCTGTGGCAAAAAAAAAAAAAAAAAAAAAAAAAAAAAAACCTTTTTTTTTTTTTAATATTTAGAGGTATAATATCCCACCGCCCTTCAAAGGGTTAATAGGAAGAACGGTATAAGTGATAATTCCATGAAACCGGCTAGCACACAAAAATATTTTACGATATTGGAATTCATTGTTATACTTAAAAGAAATTTACAGAATATACCTGCAGAATATGGTTTTTCAGTTCTTAAGACATTGTGACTCATATCACTATGACTTAAAACGCCTGCTCAATTGTAACGTAATACTACAACAACAGTAAAATATATGAAAATGAAATCTGTCTATAACGGAATCGTGTCTTAAATGGATATCTTACATGGCACCAGCAGAAAGAATATTAACAATTATGCATGCTAAGACGGAAATCTATTAAAGCGGGATCTTTTCCTGTTCCTTTCGATTACCGTTTCACAATTGAATAAATATTTGACAAAGCTGATTACATAGCTCAATATTCGTATGTTATGATTACATATTTTTAATTTTAAAACAAGTTGGCTCTTAGAAAGTTAGTAATCTTTGCTTTGTTAATTTATTTTGCGGAAGATAAAGGGTGGGTGCGGGACGGCACCGAAATCCCTGTTTGCCGTGTTATAAATTTATAATCAGAGCAAAAATACTTTTAAAATTATTTCTTATACATTATTTCTATGTGTGTGCACTCACACAATAGAAAAGTATTGCAATAAAATTGATATTTAAAAATTCAATTTTAAAAATTATACGCATAAAAAGTACATATAAAACTATTACATTCCTAAATGCTTTAAACAAATTGTAGTGGAATTCAATGCTTGTACTGCACAGTTTCTTACTTAAATAATTAAATTCCTAAATTTAAAACAACATGCCAATAAAAAAAAGTAATTTTTATTACCCTCATTTCCTGATTTAGAAGTTTCAGTTAAAAGTTTTATTTCATTTAATATAGATAAAAAAAAAAATTAGATACTTTGATGAAAGTTTCTATTTCTAAGAGTCAATCCAGGCAAAATTTGGTGCCTATTTAGGGATCCTTCACAATAATCAATTTGATAAAATTACCCCTTCACAAAATTCTTTATAATAAAACAGGCCCCTTTACAAAATTCCTTTTACTAATATTGGCCCTTTCACAAAATTCCATTCCATAAAAACTTGCTATTTATTAATTATTTATTATTTTGTTATGTTTTAAAATGTGTTATTTGTAAACAAACAAATTCACCAGAGAGGAAAACTTTAGCAAAATAATTAAAAAAAGTTTTTGTTTATAAATGCTTGCTTCGAATTTGAGTAACATGGATTTCAACTTTTGTTACAAAATGTTATTTTTCACAAAATATAATAAATTTCACAAAAATAACCTTTACTTTTCCCAAAATGGGCCCCAAGAAAAAAAAAAAAAAAAAAAGAAAAGAAAAAGAAACCTGCATCGAATCTTGATTTTACTACCCTCAAATAGTTTGCAAGATTGCAAGATAAAATACAATCTGAATATTTCTCAAGTTCTCTTCGACACTTTGAAAAGATAAAAAAGTTCATCATTTCCGAACAGTAGCATAGGTTCCTTCCGATGAAATTCGAGGGCGAGAGGGAGAGGATTAACCAAGTAGCGAAACCAGATTCTGAAAAATCAACCAGATGTGCTAATCGCCTACACCTATAAATAGAGCACTTCCAATTTCCAATGCATTTTAAACTACCAGTAACGAAGCAACATATTCATGTAACCGGGCCTGGCGAAACTTTCTGCCACATTTTAGGACTCATTTTTAATGCTGTTCTCAAATCCGAACTTGCTACTTTATGAGATATTTTTTATTATAGTTTTGTTAAAAATCGCATGAAATTGGCAAATGTACTTTTTTAGAAACTTTGTAATTGAAACACCACGCTTTCCATTTCTTGTTGGTAAAAGTCGTCAAAGTCGACGTTTTGAACCTAATTTCTGATGTCGGAGCACAAGAACGAGGAAAAACGTGTCATCACGTGACAGGAATCGCTTATAACTCTAAAAAGTAATTTATTTATCGAAAAGTGGAAAACTCATTTCGATTCCAATCACTTTAATACTCAGGCCTGCCAAATTTATGCCTTTGCGTTTAAAAATGAGTCAGAAAATGTGTAAGAAATTTTCGCGTTGTTCAGCAAGTCATTTGAGAACTACCTTAAACGCAAAGGCATAAAATTGACAGGTCTGACTATTGAAGCCATTTGGAATCGAAATGAGTTTTCAATTTTTCGATAAATAAGTTACTTATCGAGTGATAAGCGATTCGTCCAAAGTGACGACACGTTTATCACACCCCGTTCTTATGCTGCGACATCGGAAATTCGGTTCAAAACTCCGTCTTTGACAGAATTTTCTGAAAGATCTGCTTTTACCAAAAAATGGAAAACGTGTTTCGATTTCAAAGTTTCTGAAAACGTAGGTTTGCCAATATCATGCGATTCTAAACAAAACTATAATTAAAAAAAAATATCTCATAAAGTAGCAAGTTCGGATTTGAGAACAAACAACATTAAAAATGAGTCCTAAAATGCGACAGAAAGCTTCGCCTTGCCCGGTTACATGAATATGTTGCTTCGTTAACTTTTGCTATGTATTTACAAAACGCACAACATTCAAAGTATCATTCGAAAGCTTTTTGAACCGGTTTCTGACATAGTGTACTCGCAATTCGAAAGCTTAAAAAGACATCACTCAAAATAAAATTTAGTCGAAGGCATTTTCTGGAACATTGCGTTTTATCATTTTAGTTAGGAGCCACATATGACAGTCAGGGGTCTATGAAGTAGGCCAAATAAATAACAATATTTAAAAGTAAACAAATTAAATTTCAAATTATAAATAATCACAATTAAACAAAAAAAAATTGACCTTGAACAATGACAAGCGTCTTTTGCTATCCCCCAGTTTTATAGTAATTACTCACGGATAGTTGGACATGAACTATACGAATGGAGGAGGAAATTTTGCCCGGGGATATATGTTTTCTGCGTTCTGGAGCCCAGAGAATAAACTTTTTACTTTTTGGCCGCTCCTTTCATTGGAAATAGTCTGTCGTTTCACTTTCGCTAGCGTAAACAAAAAAACAGTTGTTTCTTTTCACCATTTTGCAGAAACGGATAAAAAACAGTCCCTCATTTAGAGGGGGGTGGGAGTGTATGTATATTTTTGGGAAATGGAGGAAACTCACATATCTTCATTGTTTAAAACCAAATTGCTTATTTTCTGACCTATACATCAATTCATTTTCATTCGTAAATGCATGAAATTTGCAGTATATTCTTAAGTCAGGATTGCTACGGGTCATGGCATTTTTTAGGGGAAATATCAGTATTTTCTTATAATAAAAGTCGCCTTATATGATTGTGCGATTAAGTTAGGCTATTATTTCCATAAGAAAATACTACTATTTTTCCTGAAAATTCCCTGAGCCGTGGAAACCCTGGTAAATGTATAAAATGTGTAGGTTCTACGTTCTATTCAGCATTTTCTGAAAGATGGTCTGCATTTACCGAAAAATGAAAAAACTGTTTGATTTAAATTTTTCTGACTAAGAACACCTGCCAGTTTTATGCATTTGAGAACAAAAATTAGTTCAGGAATGTGCCAGAAAATAGCCAGTTTAGATTTGATGATATCTTTAAGGCAAAATAAAATTCTAAAAAAAAAAAAAAAATCCCCCAATTAACAACGTGTAACTTCTTGACATATTTTCTGAATCATTTTTAAATGCAAAAACTATATGCTTGCAGGCAAGATTATTGAAGTGAATTGCAATCGAACAGTTTTTTTCAGTTTTCCATAAATTAATTATAAACAATTATTGTATCACGAAATCAGTTTTCTTCCTTTTCTGAGCTGTTGCGTCCGGAAATTCGGTTCAAACATACAACTTTGACACCATTTTCTGAAAAATCTTCTGTATTTACCGAAAAAAGAAAAACTTTTTGATTAAACAATTTTTGACTAACAGTACCTGATAATTTCATGAGTTTGCAAACAAAAATGAGTTCAGGAATGTGTCAGAAAATAGCCAGCTTAAATTTGAGAACAGCCTTAAGGTGAAAAAAAAATTCCAGATGAACAACCGGAAACTTTTTTACATATATTTTTACTCATTTTTAAATGCATGTGCATGACGCTTGTAGGCATGTTTTTTTAAGTGAATCGTATTCGAACAGTATTTTCTTGTGTTTTTTTGTGTAGCGAAATCAGTTTTTTTTTCTTTTTTTAAAGATTTTTTTTTTTTTTTTTTTTTTTTTTTTAATTAATATATATATTTTTTTTCTTTTCATTATTGTAGGCTGAATATTAAGGTTTCAGGTTTCTTTTCCTTACAAAAAAATTTGCGGTAGGTCCGCTCTCAGAAAAGGGTATACTTATATATTTACTACGATAAATTTTTTTTCTGTAAATATTTTTTACGTGGAATTCTTGAATCGTAGGGGTTTAATGGCTATCTCTATGAAATGTATGTGCATCTAGTAAGACACGATGTAACCAATTTAGATTATTTTTTACTCAAAATATCTACCATCATTTCCGTATAGCAATTGATTAACTAAGATTGCTATACGGAAATGAAATGAAATCCCCCTCTCGTGGAGATCCAGCAGTTTACAACTTTGTATTAATTTTATTTTAATCTCGAATGTCATACTCATCATTTGTATTCTAAACTATGAATTTTGAATAAACATTTCCCCTCGTGGAGAAAAGTTCCTATGCTTAACGGTTGGATCTCCAGCAGAGGGTGATTTCATTTCATTTCCGTATAAAAATCTTAGATTTGTTTAATTTGTAGACATTAGGTGATTATATAAGTCAAATATTGCTATTCGAAAATAGTGGTAGATATTTTGAATTAAAAATAAATTAGATAAATTCATAAGATTGATAAGGCGTGTGTGAATCGCTACCACTACTATAGTGAGACAATTGTTGTATGTTTTTAATCATGTGAATAATGAAGATCTTCATTGTTTTCCACTGACTGAGGTGTATACTTAAAAGTTGGACAGGCCTGCATTATATAATCTTAAGACTAATTTATTGTTGAAATTAATTTTCTCAGATTCAGCCTCCTCAATAATCTTTACAAAGTTCACAATGTTTAGAGAAATGTTTTGTAACCATTATTAAAAAGGTTATATTTATCTAAGCAAAAACTAACAAAATAACAATTAATTCCACAAGCACATTCAGGTTTTTCCATCATGTCACAGAAATAAATAAATAAATAGAAGAATAATATAAAGATAAAAAGTAACAGAGAAAAGGATTAATCTATATGATAAAGCAGAGTAACGCTATGGCGTTATACTGACGGTGCCAAAACAAGACTAAGAAATTTTGCTTTTAATAAATATTTTTAACTTTACAATTTTATTTTTTACCCCATCGAACAGGAGAAATAAAGTTATTTCAAGGGTAGTTTGTTTGAAAACTATCAATTAACGGGTTTTTTGTAGTTTAAAAATGATTTTAAAAATGATTTTCTAAAAAAATTTTTTTTTATATGACGAAAGGTTAACACGTTTGCACTTAAAACAATATAAATATTTCACCATTTGTTTCCAGCTAAAATTCCATAACTAAATTAAAACTTCATCAATCAATAAATAAAATAATATAATAAAACACAAATTTAACGCCAAGACATGTAATCGAACTACGCGCTTAAACCATTGAAATTATCATAATCAAAAAGTTTTTCCTAAGTAGCGATCTTTGCGATTTCTTCGTTTATTAACCCCGGGGTTACGGCTAGTATGAAAGTTTCCGTTTAATAAATTTCAAAGCTTTATTTGAATGCATAATTGATATTTTTTATACATAAATGCTTTTGGTGTTGTTAGTATGAAGTCTAAAATACAATATTAAATATAAAGCTGTTTTGATACTCATAGGAACAATTTCATAACAATAATCCCCCCCCCCCTCCCGCACAGACACCTGTTTGCTTCAACACAGCCCGAAAGTACAGCTGATTCTCACAATGGGGCGAAATAATAAGAAAAATAATAAGTCCAATTTAGTAATTAAAAAATTTATCAAGTGTTCTGAAAAGTTTTTTAAACTTATTTTACAAAATAATAATCTTTTTTCTCATGTCTAAATTAAACTTGGAAAAAAAAAAAAAAAAAAAAAAAAAAAAAAAAAAAAAAACAGAAAGAAAAGAAAGGAAAGAAGGAAGGGAGGAAAAAAGATAGGAACCAAGCCTTATAAATCTGAGCAACCGCATAGTAATTTTTAATGGAATTTTCTCAAGAGAATTGTGAAATTGTGAGAAATGTTTTTATATTTGTGAATTTGCAATTATCGCTTGTTACATTCAGGCTTCTGTGTATCTATCCTTTACACAGGAGCTTTTATAAGTATAAAAAAGCTAAGTAATATGTTCTCTGACAAGTTCAATTATATTGCGTAACTTTTCAACAACGTAAAACTTTTTGATACACTTGGGGAAACATTTTTAAATGTAAAAGCATGAAACTACATACATGACTGTTGAAGTTATTTAAAATTTCAAAACGGGAACTTTGATAGTATTTTCTTGCTTAGATACGTGTTAGGTTTCCTTATAAAAACCACCACGAAAGGCACTGCCCCATCGGGCCTGTACCCCTTGTGCAGATAATCCGACGTCATAATTACACCCTTAACAGTATTTCTGTTAAATCCTTCTGAAAATTCTTCCTCTTTATCAGAAAATAAAAAAATACATTATTCGATTTCCCATTTTCTGAATAACTGTCAATTTCATGCGTTTACAAATAAATAAATAAATAAATTCAGGAACGTGTCAAAAAATAGTCAGTTTCGATTTGAGAACAGAAGCAATTTTTCCGGATAAAAATTTGAAATTGCTCTATTTATTCATTATATAATGGATAGACTGTAAATAATACTTTTCTATAATTTTTGTCTTACTTTTCAAACATTTTCTAAAATTATGAGTGAATAAATAAGGACGTTTTATCCCATTAACTCACAAAGTTATAACTTCAACCACTTGCTGAAGATCATTTGCCACAAATTTCGAAAGGTTATATTCTATGTATATAAACGCAAGTTTCTGTCATTAAATAAGGCATTTGTTTTATTCTAAAATATTGGTTGTTAGGTAATCAACATTTCAAACGCATCTATTTTGACAGTTGTGCAAACACAATACTAACTTATAATAGTATATTTCAGAAATATTTTCGTATAACTCGTAAATCTGTTGGTTTCTGATTGTTTCTTTGCTTATGGATTTGGAAGACAAAGGAATGTTTTTCGGAATTGTGAGTTAATGTGAAATTTTACCTTATATTTTGAACAACCACGGAAGTATTTTTTTTTCTTTTAAACATGCGTTTGTGACTTTAAAACAGTTGACGAATCAAATCATTCATACAATTTCATACCGTATTTTGGAATGAGTAGAATTGGAACATTCAGTTTTAATTTTTCTTAACATTTATCTCATTAGCATTTGCAAATTTTTGTTTTCTAATCGTGATGGCAAGTTGAAATAAAAAGTCGATAAAAATGGTAACTACATGGCAATGCCAGTAATAATAATAATAATAATAATAATAATAAGGAAAATGAAAGGGATAACCAGGTTTTTTTTTTTTTTCAATTGCCCACAGAAAAAAACCCTCTTTGAGGCAAGATTGCTTTAACTTAACGGAAAAGGGTTTTGTGTCCTTTTATAATAAGACAATGTTCTGGTGCAAAAAGAAAGCATTTTAATTGCTGAGAGGTAATCTCTTTGCAATTTGAACTCCAAATAGTTCTTAAAATATAGAATATGGCACCCTTCCGCTCATCCTTTTGGATAAACTTTATAACTTTTCTCTAATTAATTGCATTAGATAGATTTAAAACCAGAGAAATAGTTTTAATGTGGGACCAGGCCGAGAGAGAGAGACAGACATATAAATCCACACGCAGATCGATTAGCAGTAAAAAAAAAAAAAAAAAAAAAAAAAAAAAAAAAAAAAAAAAAAAAAAAATGGTTTGATTGAGAGGTTACAGATCTATAATTAATTAATTAATTAAAATTCTGTATAACTGTGTGAGAATAAATAACTTTATATTCGTTATTTAATAAAATATTTGTAAAATTCGTGTAAATATATCTAATTAAAAAGGAAATTAATGAAAAAATGCTATTTTTCCGATATTAATTTGAAATAGTCGTAGTGCATATATATATATATATATATATATATATATATATTAATACCTACAGATAAAGTTTGTTAAGAATCGACAGGTTATTTTATTCATGTTTCTTAACGCAAAACTTTCTCTAGAAGATATGAAAATTAAAAAAAATCTGTCAAGTGAAATTATGTAATTTCGTTAATAGCATGCATTCTTACTATAAAGCAAAGCAACAATTTAATAATATATATATAATATTAAATCCCCCTGCACACTCAATCAAAGAAAAGAAAAAAAGTAACGAAATTGAAAGTCTAAAAAATGCTTTCGCAGTATATACACAAAAATAGAGCATAGATTTGCTTTCAGCTATTTTTCTTCTGTTGACGAATTCTTCCCACATAGTAAAAGCATGCATGTACACTATCTTCCTTTTCGAAGAAGCAATTGTAAAAACCTACTTATTCACATTAGACCGGATATCTTTATCTCTAGCCGCGTTCTCCCCCCCCCCCGGGTTCTGGGAATTCGCAGCTAACACCTAAAGCTGACCTCCTGTTGGTAAATCAGGGAAAAAAGAAATGTGCAAAAATCCGTTCTCGGATCGGAAACATTTTTGGCTGAAAGTGCTAGCCAGTATTTAGTACTAATAGTTATTTTTGTATTATATTCAGTTCGTGGTATTTTCGAAGGGATTTTGTCTCAGACAATTATCAGACGATGGCGTTTTAGAAAAGAATTTCGGTGACCTGATATATCAGTTCGCGGGGGTCAGGAGGTTAAATTAATATTTTCAATTTCAAAATCCCGACAATATTGCAATATAATTCATTTACTTATTTTGGTAAAAGGGAAAAAATACAAAGTAAAAATACGGATTAAACATTCTTAATATTTTTTTTAATAATTCTGTCAATTTGTTAAATTCTGAAAAAAGAAAAAAAATATATTTTTCATAAGCATGTTTCATGCTTGACTGTTGGTAGAAATATGTAGTTAACTTGTTGGTCAAAATTTCCTGACACATTTTCTAACTCATAGTTAAACGTAAAGGCATATCGTAGAACTGACTATTGGAGCGATTTGGAATCGAATGGTGTTTTCCATTTTTTTAAATAAATAAATTACTTGTCGATTTATAAGTTATTCTAGTCACGCAGCTACAACTTTTTGCCTTTTCCGTGCTGCCGATACTGGAATTCGGTAAAAAACCTCCTACTTTGATAGTATTTTTTGAACGATCTTCTTTCTGCTTTTACCAAAACATGGAAAACGTTTTTCGATTATGAATCATCTGCCAATTTCATGCGTTTCCTAACAAAAATTAATTCAGAGATGTGTCAGAAAGTAGCTCTTTTGGATTTGAGAACAGCCTTAATCAATATATAGATTATATACCGGGTATTTTAAAAATTTCGAAAGCTTTTCTGTTTGTAAAATTGTTTAAACAGATTTATTTTAATAAAAAAGGATTGAGAGAAGTGTATGTATATTATATTATTATATTGATAGAAAATTCACACAAAAGAATTACGCTTTTATTCTTGATTACGAAAGGTTAACCCATTTGCACATAAAACAATATAAATAGTTCAGCATTTGTTTCAAACTCATATTAAATAACGAAATTAAAACTTTAACAAAAAATAAATAAAACGTTATATAAATAATATAAATGAAACACAAATTTTACAGACATGTAATCGAACTACGCCTTTAAAAACTGAAATTATCAGAATGAAAAAGGCTGCTATAAGTAGCGAAATCTTCTTCGGCTATTAACTCCAGGTAAGATGTCGCAAATATGAAAAAAAAGCATCACTTTTAATAAATTTAAAAACTTTATTGGAATACATTATTGTACAGTGTTTATATAAAAAAGCTTTTGGTGTTGTTAGTGGACAATCTAAAAATATATATTAACTGTATGAAATCAATTAGGGATTTAAAAAAAAATGGGTTTTACCAATGTTCTGTGACCGCGAAGTCTGGATTCTATCAACTAGTAATAATAAAAAGTGTTTGTGGTTTTTTTAGTGATTTTCCGCATATAACGAAATCGTACGGTTTTATATATCTATAAATTATTCTAAAAAACTGGATTTATCTGCAAATTTGTACAAATAGCTAATAGAAGTCTGGAATTTTCCTAGATTTTGTGTGTGTTTTTTTTCGTACTATTTCATGCGATTATTAAATATTCGAAAATCATTAAGAAAATGTATTCGATTCATCCAACCACCAGAATTTTTCTTCCAGCTGCAAGGCTGCTAACTAACAAAGGAATCAGGACTAGAAATTGTTCTCCATTCAGTTCCCTTGTTCAATCCACCTAAAGTCAGAAATTATCTATCTTTCTCTTATCCGTAAAGCCTACTTAGTGTCTCTTATCCGTAAAGCCTACTTAGTGGAATTCGAATTGGAAACAAAAATAAAGTGAATATATCTTTCGTGAAAGTTTATTAGCAATTAAAATTAAAATATTTCCCCAAATAAACAGCCTTTTTATCTCAGTATCTATAGTTAAAATTTAAATTGCATATTACAATAAGACTGTAAATAGTTACCTTGTTTTGTCTATTGATTTATGTACGATAAACTGAAGATATTGTTAAAGTATGTGGAATCCTTTGCTGTCGTGTAATCAGGGTCGGATGACCAAATTGCTAGAGTTGGCAATTAATTGCTTAGATGTCCATGGTCAAAGACTTTCAAACATATCTTATTTCTGAAAAGGTTTTCTCATTAACATATCATTTTTAGTAGAAGTAATAATTTTGAACACAGCATTACGCTAATATTTGCTTCGATGAATGGATATTACTGTTTAATCGATAACTTTCAGTAATCTTTATAGTACTTTATATGATAAGGATTTATTTGTTGTAATATTTTCAATCTTTACTGAAACATACCCTTTAAAATGGTTCTCAATTAAATTGACGCACTGTTATATATATATATATATATATATATATATATATATATATATATATATATATATATATATATATATATATAGCCTCTAAGATGGTTTTATCCGCCCTTGCATGCATCTTCAACCAGAGTTAGTTAAAAAGAACCATACTGATAGAATCTATATTGTGCTTTTGATATTAAATAAATATGTTATATGAAAAAAGTGGAATATGTTTTAATTTTATTTTAATTTAAAAATATTCCTTTAATTATATTTTTCGCAAGTTAGATATCATCTTCTTTTAATTTTGCTGCATAAACATAAGTGAAGGGAAATGCATCACTATTGTGTAGCATTGACATGATAATATTCATTGAAATAGATGTACAGCAATGCATATCTCATAGTACACAAATTCAAAAACTGTAATAAAATTTCTAGTTTGATGCTGCATATTCATAGGAATGCAGATTATGTATGCTTCTCCATAATAAGAGTCATGACAGAAATTATTTAAATATATGTAATAAAAAGAAGCAGAATTTTGAATTTCTGTATTTATATAATAACTTTTACTGGGACTCTTAATCTATTAATATCGACTTTTTAATATACTTGCCTTCTTTTACTTTTATTTCTTACGTATTCTAACTTAATTTGTAAATACTTTGATTCAAATAAAATATGGGATGTCGATGATTATAATATAACACTGTACACTAAAAAAAAGCAAGAAAAGAAAAGAAAAACAATTAAAGGAATAAAACTGACTGAAAGTTCAGAATTCAATGTTGTTTTTCTACATATGCATGGTATGGCAGATAGTACTCCAAATATTTAAACTATCTCTTCTTAGCTTCAGGCATATTTTTCTTTTTCTTTTCTAATTCATTACAGAGGGAGTGAGCAGTAATTGTCCACAGATGTGAAAAGTCGTTGGTCAATAGCATGGCATTTGAAAACATTCTTTTTGTCCTTCTCGCTTCTATAATAGTCAATATGAAAAGGGCTAGTCTTTGACTAACTTTTTACTCTGTGGTAAAGTTAGAAAACGGCACTGGGGGAATATTTTTTTCTGGAGAAAGATAGAATACTTGTTTTAATTTTTGACTTTAGAGCTCACGTTTGAAAAGATCATTTGATTCAAACTTGTTTTAGTAACATCTTGCATTCTTACTGTGCTAAAATGCGCAGCAAGATGCGTTTGAAAAAATACACTTTTATATGTTTTTCCGCATAAAAATAGAGTTTAATATAAAAAATAGTTTCGAAAGTGCAAAATTAATATAGCTTCGAAAAATGTAAAGATTCGCAGTGACAAATTTTTATAACCAATATTGTATTTTTATTTGGTCTTAAATCACTCGCATTCATTATCGTATTTTTATGTAACCATTGTGCTACAGTAACAAAATAATTTTAATATGTTAAATTATAGGTTGTTTTATATATAAATACTTCAAATATTCAAATTCACAGTCAAACTAACTGTTTTCATTAGGTAATAAATATGATACTGACTGCAAAATCATTGTTTAATTTTTTTAAATTATTTATTTAAAAATATAAAAAGTTTAAATTTTTAAATCAATGCTGTTTTATAGGAGAAATCGGGGCGGTGTGTGGGTACTAGGAAAAAGTGCTAAGGGAAAAAAAAAGACACCGGAAGAAAATAGCTAAATAAAATCGCGCACAGCGTTAAGACTATATTGACTTTTTCATCTTAGTACAGAACCTTTAAAAGCACGGGCTGTTAGTTGTGTCATAAGAACGCGACCGGCGTCCTCTTTATGCCAACGCCATTTAAGGCTGTTCTGAAATCCAACTAGTCTACTTTATGACTTATTTTTTAATTCATTTTTGTTCGTAAACGCATGAAATTGGCAGATGTTCTGATTTATAAACTTTGTAATCGAAAGACATTTACCGTTTTTTCGTATTGACAGAAGATATTTCAGAAAATACTGTCAAAATCGGCGCTTTGAACTCAGTTTCCGACGCCGCAACATGAGAAAGAAGAAAACATGTTGTCAAGTAACACAAATTGCCTATAACTGGATAAGTAACTATTTATTAAAAAGAAAATGGAAAATTCATTTCGATTCCAAATCGCTTCAACATTCGATCCGCCAATTTTCTGCCTTTGCGTTTAAAAATGAGTCAGAAAAGGTGTCAGGAAATCTTGCGTTGCTGAGTAGGTCATTTGAGAAACACCTTGAAGCCAAAATATGGAGTTTCACTGAAATCCAACTAGTCTACTTTATGACTTATTTTTTAATTCATTTTTGTTCGTAAACGCATGAAATTGGCAGATGTTCTGATTCATAAACTTTGTAATTGAAACACGTTTTCCATTTCTTGGTAAAAGCAGAAGATCTTTCAGAAAATACTGTTAATGTTGGCGTTTTGAACCTAATTTCTGATGCCGGAGCACAAGAACGAGGAAAAACATGTCATCACGTGACAGGAATCGTTTATAACTCTAAAAAGTAATTTATTTATCGAAAAGTGGAAAACTCATTTCGATTCCAATCGCTTCAATACTCAGGCCTGCCAATTTTCTGCCTTTGCGTTTAAAAATGAGTCAGAAAATGTGTCAGGAAATTTTGCGTTGCTGAGTAGGTCATTTGAGAAAAACCTTGAAGCCAAAATATAGAGTTTCAATGATGCCCTTGTTTATATAAAAGATTAAGTAAAAGGAATAAATGCCAAACTAAAAAATATATATATGATCAAAATTAACATAACCAACTACTAGAAAAGTATTGTTTACAATTATTTTGCAGCATTAAAAAAAAAAAAAAAATACAAGTGGGTAAGTGTGATCGAAGATCGCACTAAGGGTTTCGCTTAATATTTCTTTCAAAACACTTTATCCATTCTTTAATAAATCCAAATAAATTTCATTATACTCTTTCAGTATACAGCTATTATAGTCTGTCATAATACTATCTGTCATGTGGACTAAATGTGATATTAAAAAAAAGTTTATAAAAAATAGATATTTAAACCTATTGCGCAATCCTCTGTAATCCAGGTCCTACTGCCAAATTGCATATTTTAGAAAGTGAGAGTTTTTGTGACAGTTCTTTAAAAGTATCAACATTGATTTTAAACTATATTGTTGCTAGCAAACGCCCATGTTTGGAGCTAACCTTGCCCACAGATTACGGAAGATTAGTTATTTTATATTTTACTAGCTGTTACCCGTGACTTCGTTCACGTAACATTAAAAGAAAAATAAATGCATTAGTTAAGGAAAACGTTTCAGCCCCGATAATTAAAAACATATGTACCTCTTTTTATAACAAACTCCGTTTTTTCGAATATCGGAGCAGGCCCGATAGCGGGCTATTATACTCTGTCATAATAATATGTGTCATGTGGACTAAATGCGATATTTAAAAAAAATTAATTTGAAAACTAAACATGTTGTACACCTTCAAAATGTTAAAATATGCGAATATTTTCATAATCGGGTTTTTATCACAATTCAATACGTTCCTCAAACTCATATAGTTACTATTCTCTATTACTCATATTGATACTCGCTTTGTATTATTCTCAAACATTTGAAAAATCCGCTAAACATTCAATACAACGTCAGGTTATTTTTCTTTTTAATTCTCTAATGACGTGATATTAATCTGATTTCTGTACATGTACATACTCATACTCCTTGTATTATTGAGAAATCTTTGAAAATTTCTGTCTAATTACCAATATGACGTCAATATTAATCTTTGTTTTTCAATTGGAGAAACTTTTTATTTAATTTTCATTTTTCACGTACAAATCTTTCAATAGAAAAATTATTATTGTAGAAAGAAATTTATTGTGGTTTTTTAATTGTTGGCAACTGATATAACGAAATTTTTTTTAATTTAATAGGAAAAGGCTGTTAGAATGTTGGTTATTTTTTTTTTATCTCTATTTATTAAAATAATACGATTTTTTCAAATTTTAATATTTTGAGCTTCATAGTAGGTATTTAGCTATAAGTACACAAATTTTCATGCCTGTAAGTTATGTAGTTTCTGAGACCGGCTCTGTGACGGACTGACAACGGAGCGGGAGTAATAGGGTTTTGTGAGATGAACGAAACCCTAAAAATGAACAAAGTATATACTACACATATACAGGGTGATTCATAAAAGATGGGCAGAACTTTAAGGGGTTATAGTACACTTAAAGACAAATAATATTAAATAGGAGACTAAGGGTCCCAGACGTATTCCCAAGGAGATAGGGGGCATTAAAGTTTAGGGTCCGAAATTTCAAATGATTATAAAACATGGAAAAATTGGTCGATTCGTTTGCGGTTTTTGCAAAAAATTTTCTTTATGCCAATATTTTCTTGAAATAAAATTTTAAAGTTCAATTTCAAAAAATGCCGATAGGGGGCGCTTTAGACTTTGGAGTAACAAACAACTATTTTTTAACGTTATTTTTTGTATTTCTTTAAATGATTTCGAAAGCTTAGACTTAAACTTAAATTTTGATCTAAAAATCTGAGTCCTAACGAGTAGTTAAGTAGCGTAAACTGAAATTTGAAATTTGAAACCCTTCTCCCCCCAGAACAAAAATCAGTTATTCCCGATCTTTGTGTCGTAGATTAGGCTCTAACTACTGCCGCGTTTTGCTAAAATTATTCTTTATGTCAGTATTTTCTTGAAAATAAATTTTAAAGAAAATTTTCAAAATATTCCGATAGAGGGCGCTTTAGACTTTGGAGTAACGAACAACTATTTTATACCGTTATTTTTTGTGTCTCATTAAATGCTTTCTAAAGCTTAGACTTAAATTTTCAGCCCAAAATCTGAATCGTTAGACGTGGTTAAGTTTCTGGGGAGAGGGGTTTGAAATTTCTACTCCTGAGCACAGTTCAGTTTACCATGTCCACACATTGTGTGCTGTGATACGAGGTAAAAAGACACAAATTAGGATTATGTTACCAAAGCATATTTATTAACATGTAATCACAATAAATGTTCAAAATTGTGACCACCAGAGGATATGCACGCAGAACAACGGCGACGAATGGAACGGCGAACATTCGCGAAAACATCAGGCTTTTCGAGCACTTCCCCTACAGCGGCGGAAAGTCTGGCGACCAGTTCCTCGGGGGATTCAATGGGTGTCTCATACATAAGAGCCTTCAATCGTCCCCAAAAAAAGAAATCGAGGGGTGAAAGATCTGGCGAGCGAGCAGGCCAAGCAACAGGACCACCTCGACCAATCCATCTGTTCGGAAATGTGATGTCCAGATAGTTGCGGACGTCTCGTACGTAATGGGCTGGCGCTCCATCGTGCTGGAACCACATGACCCGCCGGATGCGTGGAGGAACAACGTTTAACAGGTCTGGCAGCACATGTTGCAGAAATGTGAGGTATGTTTTACCGTTGAGGCGTTCAGGAAGAAGGTACGGTCCGATTAGGTGGTCTCCGAGGATTCCTGCCCAAACATTGATGGAAAAGCGTCTCTGATGAGCATGTGGATACGTAGCATGTGGATTGACATCCGCCCATACATGTGCATTGTGTGTGTTAAATGTACCTTCACGTGTGAAGGTACATTCATCGGTGAAAAGCACAGTTCGTCCAAAATGTGGATTTAGCGCGTTCTGCTGCAGAAACCAGCGGGCGAATTCAATACGATTTGGATAATCCCCTGGAGACAGTTTCTGGACTCGTTGCACATGAAACGGGAGCAAATGTTCATCCTTCAGTACCCTCCAAGTCGTGGACTGTGAGGTATCCACCTGGCTAGCCACTGTTCGTGTACTTGTACTTGGCTGCGCCGCTACTACATCCAGAATGGCTTCTGCAACAACTACTGATTCGTCCTTTTTTGCACGACCTGCATTCGACCGGGAAGCGAGAAATGATCCCGTCTCACACAACTGTCTGTGCAAGCGCTCGAAAGTTTTGCGGTTAGGCAACCGCCTGTTAGGAAATCGCTCTCCGTACATTCGTTGTGCCTCTGCACCATTTCCATCTGCCGCTCCGTAAATTAAATGCATCTCAGCCTTTTCCTTATTCGTGAAGGGCACCATCTTCCGATTCATTACTACAGCGACTTACACTAGACTCACTGTTCAGTGGTTTTTATGCCTGAATCGTGTCGAAATTTTGCATACGTGTTCTTCTTCTTCCCCATTTGACATTTGCATACTTTCTGTTTCCTTCTTCACCCGGTGACTAGCGTCAGGAATGGAGCTTTAACGTTTGCATGAGCGACGTTTCCAACTGTGCCAGTGCCTTTATGAGTGAATTCCGACTATGCAGTCCTTGACGAAAGTTGTATTTTTGCCTCGTATCACAGCACAGAATCGTTGGGCATGGTTAAGTAGTGCAAACTGAACTATATTCAGAAGTTGAAATTTGAACCCCCTCCCCTCGCTACTGAACTACGCTCAGCGATTCAGATTTTGAGCTGAAAATTTAAGTTTAAGTCTAAGCTTTAGAAAGCATTTAATGAGACACAAAAAATAACGGTATAAAATAGTTGTTCGTTACTCCAAAGTCTAAAGCGCCCTCTATCGGAATTTTTTGAAAATTTTCTTTAAAATTTATGTTCAAGAAAATACTGACATAAAGAATAATTTTAGCAAAACGCGGCAGTAGTTAGAGCCTAATCTACGACACAAAGATCGGGAATAACTGATGTTTGTTCTGGGGGGAGAAGGGTTTCAAATTTCAAATTTCAGTTTACGCTACTTAACTACTCGTTAGGACTCAGATTTTTAGATCAAAATTTAAGTTTAAGTCTAAGCTTTCGAAATCATTTAAAGAAATACAAAAAATAACGTTAAAAAATAGTTGTTTGTTACTCCAAAGTCTAAAGCGCCCCCTATCGGCATTTTTTGAAATTGAACTTTAAAATTTTATTTCAAGAAAATACTGGCATAAAGAAAATTTTTTGCAAAAACCGCAAACGAATCGACCAATTTTTCCATGTTTTATAATCATTTGAAATTTCGGACCCTAAACTTTAATGCCCCCTATCTCCTTGGGAATACGTCTGGGACCCTTAGTCTCCTATTTAATATTATTTGTCTTTAAGTGTACTATAACCCCTTAAAGTTCTGCCCATCTTTTATGAATCACCCTGTATATAAATAAATAATTAAATAAACTTCTTCTTTCGAACAAAATACTGAGTGATTATGTTATCTCTTTCATATGTACTTACTTATTAGGTGCGTTCGTAATTATATAAATACGTAGCACCTATAGTCGTCGCTTGGTCCGTCCGTCTGTCTGTCTGTCCGTCTGTCTGTCCGCATATAACAACGCAAGAACTACCCAACCAAATGGTTTGAAATTTTAGATATATTATCTTTGCAGAAATTTGTCGAGACATTTCAAATTTTATGAAAATCGAATCAAAACTTTAGGAGATATTAATAAAAATATTTATTAAGAAATGTGAATTATTTTTTAAAAAATCGGTGCTTTTTTGTTATAGGAGCTTCCGAGGTTTAATCGTCAAGCGAACGAGATACTTATTTTATGACAGAAATTAATCTGCAGACGATATCATTCATTTCACAGAATTAAAAATCAAGAAGATCTGAATATTTATATAGCTAGCTATAGCACGAACGCACCTCATTTGTCACGTTTGACGTACAATTTCCAACTTGTTTTTATATGTGTTTGTATGTAAAATCGCAAACACATGTGGCGTATTCCATTTACTCCAGTGGTCATTTTTCAGAAAAAAAAAATAATATTGAAACAGAACTAAAAAAAAAAAAGTGACAACTTGAAATACTGGTTCACGTTCAACACTGAAGGGTTTCTGAGTAGAGGCTGACACAGGTTTTAATTATATGATTATTCTGGAATTCGCACCTTTTTTTACAGAGTGGCGTACAAAATACGTCGTTGGTATTCTGAAAGGCTGAAAGTATTATACTTTAGTTTGGTGTTGCTTCTTAGAGTATCACAATAGTGCAATGAAAAGCTGTACTGCTGTATATTATTTCTGTTAATTGACATAATGAATAATTAAGATAAAATCTATCCTTCGATGAGAAAGGCCACATTTTACCTTCCAAATTGACATGCAAATTAAATTGTAAACTTAAAATTCTAAATTATTGAATAACTCTTGAGATTTTTACACTAAGCTACACTTTTTTCGTAAATCATGAGCAAACTTATTTTTATTGTTCCCTTCAACAGTATATTCTGAAAACTTGGTCTGTTTATACTTTCTTTATGTCTTATATTTCTAACAACTTAAAATAAATATTTTAAATAATCACTTACACGCTAAGTACTAATTCAGATTAATTTTAAAGGTGGCAGAATTTTATCAAATTACTAGTCAAATATGCATAAGAAACATACAATAGGGGAAAAAATATGGTCATGGCATAAGGAATACTAAACAAATAAGCCTTTTAAGATGGAAAAGAGTACTACCTAAAACGGAAAAAAATTCTGATTTCTAGCGATTCTGTATTATCAGGTTTTACTGTAACGAGCACGGCTTGACAAATGCGGTTACCAGGTCGCCACTGGCGACCAAGTTTTTTAATCCGGTAGTTTGCTTTAGGTGCAAAAAGTGACGTAAAAAATGAGCACAATTGGCATTATTCTCTTTAAAATGCTACTATAGTGCGCGACAAGCAGTGATCTTCCTCTTCTTTCGTACTTTTAATGGAAGAACCAAATTTAAAAGGTATTTTCCCTCTCACGCACATGAAACGGTTTTCTTTTCCGCACTAGACATTTAGCATGTCGCGTGATTAGAATGTGCGTGTAAGTTCCAATAAAACTGTAAGAAATACTGTCAATCCAGCCTCTGTGGCATCTAAAATTGGATACAATGAATGCAAAAAAATGTTTGTGTTCAGAATTAAAATTGATTAATCCATCAGATTCACTAAAATAATAATGTGTAAGGGATTAATTAATTTAAAGTAAATCCTCTATAAAACTTAATTAAATTTTAAGAATAATTAATTATTCTACTAAGATTTACTAAATTACTAAGATCTTCTAATTTACTAAGATCTAAGATTTACTAAGATCGTCTAAATTACTAAGATCTAAGATTTACTAAATTTCATATTTTCTGTGTAAACCTTCAATAAAATATCTTCTAAATTTTTATGTAAAGCTCCAGTCATCTCTTCCTTTCAAATTATAAAGATTCCATCGTTTTCAATTTGCACAAAGTAATAGAGTGGCAAAATCATAGTCATGTATAGGCACAGATTTGACCATTATATAATGATATTTTTCTTCCCCGAGGTGTGTGTGGGGGGGGGGAAGGGGGGAGGGAGGGTTACTTGAAGGGTTAGGAATGTTAAAAACTTATTAGAATGAAATAATAATACTTGTGTAAACAAATAATGTGAAGAGTTTCCTGGCATTTTCGAAGTAATGTGACAAGGGTACAGATAAGGAGGTAACAGAAAAGAAAAAAAAAAAGTTAAAAATTTCAGATTTTTTCCCGAGGACACCCAATTTTGACTGGTCTTTCATATTAATGGGGCAGAGGTAAGGCAATAACTGAAAAAAGATAAGGTTCAATTTTCCAATTCTGAACACCGAATTTAAACAATTTACTGGAAATTTATTTAAATGCTCTATTTTTGTAAAAAGAGGGGGCATGGGATGAGTTAAAAAATTATATTCACTTTATAGAATTAACTCCGCTGCAAGGAATTTTTTTAAATGTTAAGATTTTTTATTGCCTGGTCTTTTAGCAAGTTTTCAATATGAAGAATTGAAGAAATAGAATGTAGAAATGAAGTAAAATATATTTCTGGCCATTAAAAAATATTTTATGTATATATATTATGTAGTATATATTTAGAATACGAACCATTGCATTCATACTTAATAAAACAAGACATTTTTAGGAAAGTTTTCAGCATTTACCCAATTTATAAATAAATCTCTTAAATTTTTATGCTTCTTTCCTACCACTAAAATTTTATAGTAAATTTTTACTTATTGAATCGCCGAAATCATGTGATTCGATACGACAAAAATTTCTATTAATTTTTAGTGGTAATAAAAAAGCGTAAAAGTTGGCAGTTATGATATGTACATGATTATATAAATGTGTCGTATGAGTGTGTTTGTTTAAAATTTGTCGTACTCATAAACTTAGTATGAATGTATATAATTAGTATGAAACTAAAACTATCATTATTATTATTTTAAATTTAGAATTTGAAGAATCATATCAAATGATTGGAATCGCTTGGATATGTAAACAGTAATATTCGATTGTTTCTTTTGGGCAATACCGACATTGAACAGCAAACTTTGCATTTCTGTTAATAATGCAACCGTCTTATCGTTGTTTTTACTACTAACGAACCGCTTTACTATGTCTACGTCAAAAGTCCCCAGAGCAGCCCCGAAGTTTGAGTGAGATCTTTCAAATCAGACTCATCCGATATGTCGTTAGTGATTTCTTTAAGAAAATGCATAAATGAGGTAAAATTTCGGCCGGGGACGCAAAAACGTAACGTATAACTGAGGGAAATGTACAACTCAGGTAACATATACGAGCAGGGAAGACCGAGCTATGCTCGGTCAAAATTAGCTTTGAGTTCAAATATCCTGACGCATGACCAAAATGACCCACTAATTAAATTTTCTCAAACATGTGATCTAGCCCAACAGTCTTTTCGTGCCCAAAAACCATAGGAAGCAAAATTTAGTCTAAATAGCCTGAGCCGTTTTTAAGATAAAATAGCTTGACCCATAATGACCCATGACCAAAATGACCCACTAATTGAATTTTCTCGAAAATGAGACCTAGCCCAACAGTCTTCTCGTGCTCAAAAACCATAGGAGGCAAAATTTATTCTAAATAGTCTGAGCCGTTTTTAAGATAAAATAGCTTGACCCATAATGACCCATGACCAAAATGTCTCACTAATTGAATTTTATAGAACATGTGACCTACCCCAACAGTCTTCTCGTGCCCGAAAACCATAAAATGCAAAATTTAGTGTAAATAGTCTGAGCCGTTTTAAAGATAAAATAACTTGACCCATAATGACCCATAACCAAAATGACCCACTAATCGAATTTTCTCGAACACGGGACCTAGTTCAACAGTCTTCTCGTGCCCGAAAACCATAGGATGCAAAATTTAGTGTAAATAGTCTGAGCCGTTTTTTAGATAAAATTAGCTTGACCCATAGGGACCCAAACACGACCCCCTAATCGAATTGTCTCGGACATGTGACCTATCCCAATGATTTTGTCATGCCCGAAACTCGTAGGTCACAAAATTAATGTGACCCGGGTTGACCCAAAAATGACCCACTAATCAGAAGTTCTCGAACATGTGACCCAGCCCAATAGTCTTCTCGTCCCCGAAAATGGTAAGATACAAATTTTAGTCAAAATCGTTTGAACCGTTTTATAGATATCTTGACCCTTGATGACCCAAAATTACCCAAAATGACCCACTAATAAAATTTTCTCGAACACGTGACCTAGCCCAATGGTTTTCTGGTGCCCCAAAACGGTAAGATACAAAATTTCGTCAAAATCGTTAGAGCCGTTTTTAAGATAAAATTTGCATATATATATATATATATAACCACACACAAGATTTGCTCGTATTAGAATATATGATATGGAGTTTCACTATAGATAGTTTAAACAATGCTTTTCAGCGTTTCGTTCATCTTACGAAACCCCATTTGTCCCACTTCGTTGTCTGTTTGTCACAGAGTCTGTTAGTCTCATTTTTCAGAAACTATATAACTCATAGTCATGAAATTTTGTGTACTTATAGCTGAATACCTAATATGAAGCTAAAAAAAAAATCGTATTATTTTAAAATATAGAGATAAAAATCCAAAAATCTAACAGCATTTTAATATTTAATTTAAACATTTTCGTTATAGCAGTTGCGAACAACTAAAAATCCACAATAAAATGCTTTATACAATAATCAATTTTCTATTGAAAGATTTTCACGTGAAAAATGAAAATGAAATAAAAAGTTTCACCAATTGAAAAAAAGATTAATATGATGTCATATTGGTAATTATAACGGGAAATTTCAAACATTTCTCAATAATATAAAGAGTTTGAGTATGTGTAAATATAGAAAGCAGCTTAATATGACGTCATTATAGAATTAAAAAAAAATAATCTGACGTCTAACATTTTGAAGGTCTCTATACAACATGTTTAATTTTGAAATTGATTTTTTTTAATATCACATTTAGTCCAGATGACAGATATTATTATGACAGAGTATAATAGCGGGCTTAGCCCGCTTTCGAACGGGTTCAGATTTTTTAAAAAACCAGAAAAATAGACCGGTAAATTTTTACTTTGTAAAAAACATGACCCTTTTTTCATGAAATTTATTTGGATTTTATAAAAAAAAAAGGATAAAGTGTTTTGAAAGTAATATTAAACTAAACACTTTGTGCAATCTTCGATCACACTTACCCAATTGTTTTCATTCATGTGACCGTATCATCTAAGCGAAACAAAATATTATATATATATTTAATAAAGTCACTCTTTCGCACTCTCTATGAAGCGTAAAAAGAGTGGTGATTTTTATTAATCAAGGCAAGGCGTGATTTTTAAAGATAAAAAATTGAATTTTGTTAAAAACTTTTGCTACTTACCCAATTTTCTGACCGAATGCACTATTATAGAAGAATATGTGTTTTATCTATACCTTTAAATACTCGGAAGGAATTGTAGTTTACCGGTAAAAACTCTCCGAATTAAAAGATTGTTACTCAGTTGTGCGTGAGTTTAACTACTTACTCAGAATATAGTAAGTTTAACAACTTACTCAGAATATAGTATGGATTACCGACAACACTTCTTGGCATTACAGATGTTTGGTTGCGCGAATGTTTAAACTTAGATGCTGGGAACATGACCTGATTAAAGCATTTTTAAACTGGGGCGAGCCTCTGGAGCCCCTGATTTGGATTTGATATGATTTTTTATATATTTAATTAAGTCACTCTTTCGCACTCTCTATGTATCGTAAACAGAGTAGGGATTTTTATTAATCAAGGTAAAACGTGATTTTTAAAGATAAAAAATTGAATTTTGTTAAAAACTTTTGCTACTTACCCAATTTTTTGATCGAATGCACTATTATAGAACAATGTGTGTTTTATCTATACCTTTACATACTCGGAAGGAATTGTAGTTTACCGGTAGAAACTCTCCGAATTAAAAGATTGTTACTCAGTTGTGCGTGAGTTTAACTACTTACTCAGAATATAGTAAGTTTAACAACTTACTCAGAATATAGTATGGATTACCGACAACACTTCTTGGCATTACAGATGTTTGGTTGCGCGAATGTTTAAACTTAGATGATGGGAACATGACCTGATTAAAGCATTTTTAAACTGGGGCGAGCCTCTGGAGCCCCTGATTTGGATTTGATATGATTTTTTATATATTTAATTAAGTCACTCTTTCGCACTCTCTATGTATCGTAAACAGAGTAGGGATTTTTATTAATCAAGGTAAAACGTGATTTTTAAAGATAAAAAATTGAATTTTGTTAAAAACTTTTGCTACTTACCCAATTTTATGATCGAATGCACTATTATAGAACAATGTGTGTTTTATCTATACCTTTACATACTCGGAAGGAATTGTAGTTTACCGGTAGAAACTCTCCGAATTAAAAGATTGTTACTCAGTTGTGCGTGAGTTTAACTACTTACTCAGAATATAGTAAGTTTAACAACTTACTCAGAATATAGTATGGATTACCGACAACACTTCTTGGCATTACAGATGTTTGGTTGCGCGAATGTTTAAACTTAGATGATGGGAACATGACCTGATTAAAGCATTTTTAAACTGGGGCGAGCCTCTGGAGCCCCTGATTTGGATTTGATATGATTTTTTATATATTTAATTAAGTCACTCTTTCGCACTCTCTATGTATCGTAAACAGAGTAGGGATTTTTATTAATCAAGGTAAAACGTGATTTTTAAAGATAAAAAATTGAATTTTGTTAAAAACTTTTGCTACTTACCCAATTTTTTGATCGAATGCACTATTATAGAACAATGTGTGTTTTATCTATACCTTTACATACTCGGAAGGAATTGTAGTTTACCGGTAGAAACTCTCCGAATTAAAAGATTGTTACTCAGTTGTGCGTGAGTTTAACTACTTACTCAGAATATAGTAAGTTTAACAACTTACTCAGAATATAGTATGGATTACCGACAACACTTCTTGGCATTACAGATGTTTGGTTGCGCGAATGTTTAAACTTAGATGCTGGGAACATGACCTGATTAAAGCATTTTTAAACTGGGGCGAGCCTCTGGAGCCCCTGATTTGGATTTGATATGATTTTTTATATATTTAATTAAGTCACTCTTTCGCACTCTCTATGTATCGTAAACAGAGTAGGGATTTTTATTAATCAGGGTAAAACGTGATTTTTAAAGATAAAAAATTGAATTTTGTTAAAAACTTTTGCTACTTACCCAATTTTTTGATCGAATGCACTATTATAGAACAATGTGTGTTTTATCTATACCTTTACATACTCGGAAGGAATTGTAGTTTACCGGTAGAAACTCTCCGAATTAAAATATTGTTACTCAGTTGTGCGTGAGTTTAACTACTTACTCAGAATATAGTAAGTTTAACAACTTACTCAGAATATAGTATGGATTACCGACAACACTTCTTGGCATTACAGATGTTTGGTTGCGCGAATGTTTAAACTTAGATGCTGGGAACATGACCTGATTAAAGCATTTTTAAACTGGGAAGAGCCTCTGGAGCCCCTGATTTGGATTTTATATGATTTTTTATATATTTAATTAAGTCACTCTTTCGCACTCTCTATGTATCGTAAACAGAGTAGGGATTTTTATTAATCAAGGTAAAACGTGATTTTTAAAGATAAAAAATTGAATTTTGTTAAAAACTTTTGCTACTTACCCAATTTTTTGATCGAATGCACTATTATAGAACAATGTGTGTTTTATCTATACCTTTACATACTCGGAAGGAATTGTAGTTTACCGGTAGAAACTCTCCGAATTAAAAGATTGTTACTCAGTTGTGCGTGAGTTTAACTACTTACTCAGAATATAGTAAGTTTAACAACTTACTCAGAATATAGTATGGATTACCGACAACACTTCTTGGCATTACAGATATTTGTTTGCGCGAATGTTTAAACTTAGATACTGGGAATTAATCATTTCGTGCATTTTCTATCTTTATTTTTTAACATTTTTCCCATTCCCGTTCCCACTCCTATCTCACATAACTTTACTAAAGCTACCTCAGCATAGCCAAGGCTGATCTAAAATCCAAACTTGTTACTTTCAAACATATTTTTAAATTCATTTATGTTCGTAAAAATTGAAAAGTGTTCTTTATAAAAATAATTTACGTAATAAAACTCTTTATTCTATCTTTCGGAAAAATAGAAGATTTTTCATGAAATGTTATCAAAATTGGACAGTTTTTTGGACAACGCAGGAAAGGAACAAACTGACGTCCTGAGAAAACAATCGTTGGTAACTCAAGATATAATTCATTACTCGGAAAATGAGAACTCTTTGATTACACATCACTTCTCTTATAAGGTTTACAATTATAATACTTCTATGTTTAAAAACTATTAACAAAAACTATAAAAAAAATGTCGCATTATTATTAATGCGATTTTTTTAAAGGCTTGGTTTAAATGTTTAGAAAACATTGTTCTACATGATATGTAAAAATCAGCGTAGAGAAAAGCACAAATGGCTAAAAGAAATTCAGCCTACAGAGCCTACAAGACTTCATAAATGGAACCTTCCATCAATGTTCATACCAAATTGAAAGAATGGGAGTGAGAACGGCTGACCATGTAACATACTGAATTTTCTGCTATTGTTTCTCAGGCCGTTCATTGTGAAGTTTAAATGGTTTTCGTTTCATTTTATATTTCTTTATTTTTTCGTCTCATGTATTTATCATAACGCCATGATTTTTTCACGCATCTTTTTTTAAGTGATCTACAAAAATTTTTAAACTATTAAATCCCCTTGTTCTATGCATTAGTAATTAAACATTGAAGATAAACTCAAACAAATTTGAACGTGAAAGCTCTTTTTCCTTCTTTTCTTTTCTTTTAAATGGATTTTATAAAACAAACATCGACAATGAAAAAAATTAAATAAATTATTTTAGTGATTTTTGCATATTATACAACTATTCAACCACTGCCATGCTGCTTATTCATGCTACATATAATGCATTATGATAAATACATGAGACGAAAAAATAAATAAATATAAAACGAAACGAAAACCATTTAAAACTTCACAATGAACGGCCCTGAGAAACAATAGCAGAAAATTCTGTATGTTACATGGTCAGCCGTTTCTCACTCCCATTCAATTTGGTGTGAAGATTGATGGAAGGTTCCATTTATGAAGTCTTGTAGCCTCTGTAGGCTAAATTTCTTTTAGCCATTTGTGCTTTGCTCTACGTCGATTTTTATTTTTATATATCATGTAAAACAATGATTTCTAAACATTTAAACCAATCCTTAAAAAAAAAAAAAAAAAAAAAAAAAAAAAAAAAAAAATCGCATTAATAATGCGACATTTTTTTGACATATTTTAAACATAGAAATATTATAATTGTAGACCTTATAAGAGAAGTGGTGTGTAATCAAAGAGTTCTCATTTTCCGAGTGATGAATTATATCTTGTGTTACAAACGATTGTTTTCTCAGGACGTCAGTTTTTTCCTTTCCTGCGTTGTCCAAAAAACTGTCCAATTTTGATAACATTTCATGAAAAATCTTCTATTTTTCCGAAAGATAGAATAAAGAGTTTTATTACGTTAATTCATATTATAAAGAACACTTTTCAATTTTTACGAACATAAATGAATTTAAAAATATGTTTGAAAGTAACAAGTTTGGATTTTAGATCAGCCTTGGCTATGCTGAGGTAGCTTTACTGAAGTTATGTGAGATAAGAGTGGGAACGGGAATGGGAAAAATGTTAAAAAATAAAGATAGAAAATGCACGAAATGATTAATTAATCCTTAACATTTTTTAATAATTATACACAGTATGACAATTTTCCTTAACACTTTACACAAACTCAGGACTGAAAGCTACATTAATCACTAGTTTATAAGCCATTCATAAGAAAATAAATATCTTGATATTTTTTCTTATGAAAAATATTCTTTTATTTTGGTATTCTCTGTTATATTAGGGATATTTTCAGTGCCTCATCCGTTTAAACATAAGTCACACCCTAATGTCTGATTCTGATATGTCATAAGAACAATGTAGTTCATGATACACCAAACCACGTGAGCTAAAATAGGCCAATTGGATTGTAAATTCCAACAATGATATATTTCAAGAACTAAAGAATTAAATAGGTAAATGAACGTAAAAAGAAAACAGTGTAATATATTAAAAACACTTCTATAATTTAATAGTTTTAGAAATGCGTAGTAAACTTTTTAGATTTCATTAAAATCATTGGAAGTTGTTTATTTTGATGCCAGACATACAAAAATAATTTCGTTGGCACCCTTTAAATGATTGGTTTCAAATCTCATTTGCGTATTCTAAGTACCAAATGTTATAGTCTTGTGTCATCACAATAACATAAAAAAAATGTTATGTTTTCTCTACGAATTACCTTTCTTATCAAAATAATGAACTTGAAGAAATAAGGCCAGTGTGTTTTATTTTTAATAAATCTGATTCATTGTATCTTTTAAAGTATAAAAAAAGGAAGAAATAACCTATTGTCAGATTGAGCCAGAAGGGGATGTTTAAAACAAAATAAATTTTTCTATAAATGAAATATTAGTAATTCTTACCATTAATATTAGGTCTATAAACATTTAATTTTGATAAATTAAATATATTCGACTATTTCAGATTTTATTCCGTGGAAAATTTACGCTGAGAAACTAAATAAAAATAAAATCGTTAAATAAAATCGTGAATTTTATACTTAATTTTATTGTTACATTTTAAAAGCTGCATAGACAGGTATTTTTTTACTAAAAAAGTAGTTAAATAGGGAGGAAACACTTACATAGCAAACCTGATTAACTGCCAAAGCGAAACACTCAAGGGTTGTCATTATTGGAATATTGCCGCTTTATCGAGTAACCGCTGGGAAAACTCTCTGGGTTCGAGGCTGCATTTTTACACACCGCCAGATGGCGTTAAACAGATTTAAGACTTTTTATAACACACGGTGTGTATGAATAACTGCAAAATAACGCTTGTCCGAGTAACTTCGAGAAAAGTGGTGGAACGCATAGAAATATACTTCAGGAACGTCGTGGCATGCTTAAACACAGCGAGTAACCAGCAAAAGTTACTCGGGTTGAAATTGGTTACTCCGTACGTTGGTGTTTAAACCATTCAAGTTACTGACAATGGAGGGTAGGACAGTACACACACACACACACACACACATATATATATATATATATATATATATATATATATATATATATATATATATATATATATATATATATATATATATGTGTGTGTGTGTGTGTGTGTAACATAATAGATTAGAATTTTAGAATTTGTTTACATTGTAATACCGTTTGAAATGCATTATAAGCCGAAAAAATATATTTTATTTGCGATTGTACTTTTTATATGCTAATACTAAAAAGCATAATATCGAAATTTTAGTAATATTTTATGTTTTTCTGAATTTTAGCAACTTTTACTGCGTTACGTCTTAGCATCTTGAAAACTGATCCGTTGTTTTCATACAAACTTTACATACAAAATCCTGCTTTTCCTGGCACAACAGGGTTTTCATTAAGTTGTGTATTGTAATTATTTCACAATTATAATTGGATTTTGCTTTAAAAAAAACATTTTTACAATGGCTTACAATAATCTAAATTTTAGATAATCAATGTAAATACACTGTTTTGTATTCAATATTCAATTTCACAATTTATTTGTTTCTCGGATTAAAGGATGATCTTCGTTTATTTTATAAATTCTGTTGCGTATTTAAAATCCCTTGATTTACATGATAATAGCTATTCGAAACAAATTTTAACTTTATTTTATAATATTTCGATGTTGTATTGTTTAATAAATTCTATTTTATTTTCATTAATTTAAAATTCGATCTCATTTAAGCATATAAACACAGAACATTTGCAACTGACATAAAAATATCAAATTGAAGAAGATATTTAGATTTATACTAATGATGTTTAAAATATTGTTACTGTAATTTCAATAAATGTGTTATTAAAAGTACTGCAAGACTGTTTATAATGCTATGATGTCATACACTCGCGCACAGTTTTTTTTATCGGTTATAAAAAGGAAAAAAGTCACCAAATTTAGAAGATTTTTTCATTTTATGACAACCTAGCCATTGTATTAAGTTATTCGTTTGGCACGGGCTTGAAAATCGCGCCAACCAAAAAGTTCCTAAACATTGCTGCGTGAGTGTAAAGCATCTGTTCCGTTTATAAGTGTTTAAATATATACATGCACATGCAATGAAGGTTCAAGTGGAAACTACATTTCTCGAATGCCTGCAAATCATTGTTGACAGAAATAATGTTGTCATGTCGCAACTTGATTTAAAATTCATTAACTTTGCACAGCTCACGAAATAAAAGTCCACAGGATTCAATAAAAACAAATTTAATTTAATTTAATAAAATATATTATGTGCAATGTTTTGTTGATTACAGCCTTTATTTGTGATTCTCATAATCACAGCAGAAAAAACTTCTGCATTTCAATTAGCATCCTTGTTTCGCCACGGGAACTTGCTATTAAAACCTATCACTCTAAAAATCCGGAGCTGTTTACAAGACATCAGCCCTTCGCTGTAACCAAAACAGATTGCCAAAATCCCCCCTTCCTTTCACATTCCACTGCGGTGGGGGCAGGTACGACCCCAGTCATTGCTCCGGAATGCCCCACCCACTATTGTTGAAAGACGGATCTTCAGAAGGACGAAATCTCTTTTGAGGCGAAAATACTGCTGTATCTTGAAGCCCGTTGTTACAATGTTAGTACGTTCTTCGGCAACAAAGTAAAGTTTCAGATCAGCTTGCTTTCTGTGTTCTGTCTCAGTGGAATTTCATGTAGCCATTATTAAATGAACATACATGATACACAACAGATATTAATAACTTTATTATAAAATGGGTCAAAAAATACATGATTATCATGTATTAACACGGCAGTAGTCGCATGTCGGTCGTCTGCCACCCATAGCAATTATCTTTTCCTAACCCATGCCCACCTCCTACAAATACAAAAGGGAAATTCCATGTAACTGACCTTAAATGTTTCTCCACCAACATAGTCAAGTAAGAAGAATTGTTTGTTTTTAATAAGGTACATTTTTACAAGCAATGTTGAAATTCATGAAAAAAGTCTGCAAAACGGCAGTTTATTTTTACCTTTTCCAAATATTCCAAAGCTTGGGAGAAAAATCTAGAATTTAAGTAAACTGAAAATTTATAACTTCATAGACACGTAATTTTAGAATTTTAAATGAAAATTGTTTCTTGTTTGCCATTTTCTGTATACGGTGACCAACGACCGCAGAAACACAGAAATCGACCAGACTGCTCTCGAGTTAAAACATGGATCAGTGTCATTTGAAAAATTTGTCCTTAATAGTTCATCTAAATGTGTAGAAACCATAACTGGTTTCATATATATGAAACATCAATTTATTATTAATCACATACGTTTTAGACGATATTATCCTTTATAATTAACCCAATAGTAACTAAAACAACAAAGTTGAAAAATATATATGTCTCACTTTATTAACAACACTTAATGAAGTTCATTACGGTTAAAGTTATCGTCTAAATGATAATGATGTTACAGAAAATTCACTCATCCTAAAATGACAAATAAATGAACGTTCGCATGCCATGTTAATGAGTCTTACTATAGTATGTATTTATTCCACTGTTTTTATTGGGTTCGTGCTGTTGTAATATATCATTTCAATACATTTTAAGAATGAATTAGGTCATTTATTACTAGATTTGCTTATGTATATTTCATTGTCTAGTGTCTACCTTTTCAAAAAAAGTATTTCATATTTTATTTCTTATTCTAGTTTGTGACAAAACATATAAAACGTTTCATTACAGAAACACATCACATTTATTTAGGAGGAACGTACAGGATATGCCATAAATTAAAATTCATTTGCCTTATCTGACATGCACAGAAAAAATTATATATTTTAATTTAATCGATTAAATCTTGATATTCCATTATTATCTTATGTCAATACGAAACAAACTTAATTTACTAAAATGCAAATTCAGATCATTTTTCATCTTAACCCTGTTGCGATTAACTATAATTCCTTTTTTGCAAGGTAAAATAATGAGTAGTAAATTACTCAATTTTTTCCATTGTAATATAAAAATAATAAACTGTAATAGTAAAAATAGATTGTTTTCATAATGCAATTGAATGTAGTTTGTAGTATTCTTAAAATACATAATTACCACATTTATTTTTGTATTTACTCTGTGCCACAATTTTTTTGTATTTATTTTGTATTATGCTACATATCGTGGCAAATATAAGTTTACATCATATATAAAGCATTCAAGATATTATTTTATACATTAGTAACAGTTACTTATTAAATTTTCCTTTTAATTTAAACTTAATAGACTACAATGGAATGCGTGCGTGGGGAAGAAGGAACTATGTTACAAATTTAAAATTTTGAGAAATGAAGAAAAAAAACAATATCATTTATCAGTGACGTCCTGGGCATCTAGTACAAAATAGGACGTTCTTCGGAACTCAATTACCTTCCACTATTGTATTCCTGTTGAGCATTGTTGCGAAATAAAAAATAATTAGGTAGCTTAGGGAAGTAATAATGTTATTTTCAGTTTATTGTTTTACTTATTTTTTAATTTAAAGTAAGCAAAGTGTTATATAATGAAATTGCAATTTTTAACACTGTGTAATCACCAATCATTCCATATAAGCCTTCTTCAAAAGAAAAAAAAGAAAGATTTAAAAATATTTGTAACATAGGCTCTTCTTTCTTACGCCCTTTCAATTATTCTTTTAAATGTAGGTATCTGATTGTTAAATAAAATAATATTTACAAAGCATATTAAAGATATTATGCAATTATGCTCTGCTGTAATTGGTATCATTTATAACAGTTTTATAAGGTCTGTTTCCTAGAAATGCGCGCAAATTTTGCAGTTATGCAAATTAGCAAAAGAATAAGAATCAGACGAAACCTGGGCGTGACATGTTGCGTTATCGTATATAAAGACACGTCTGTTTTCCGAGAGTTCATTAACTAATCTTTGTTTTCCGAGAATGGAGTCGACAGAGCAGTGTTTGCGTACGCATGTGCGCTAGTTTTATGAAGGCAATATTCATCATGGGAAAAGTTCACCATGAAATTTTTTTTTGGTCAAAAATATCACCAAACGAACGATATACGATATTTTGCTACGTTATCAGGAGGAACTTCGGCCGAAAGACAACCGGTATCGGGTCAGAAGGCCCCAAAACGGACGAAGCCAAAGTTACAGCAGTTGAAACGACTGTTTGTCAAGAATGTCCGAGTAACAATCCGACCAACATCTACCAAATTTAGTGTTTCACCCGGCTATCTACATAAGACAATCACCAAGAAGATTAACATCAAATATCACCAAGAAAATGGTCATACCAAAACGAACAGAAAAGCAAATGCTTGCCGCCAAAACGAAGTCTGATCGCTTGTTCAGAAAATTATCTGATCAAGCATACATCTTGGATGACCAGTCATACTTTACGTTCACTTACTCCACTGTTTACGGTAATGGTGGCTGTTTCACATCTGACGTCTCCACGACACAACATATCATTACATTCGCTTCTAAAGCGAAATTCGAAAACCAGGTCCTTCTTTGAATTGCGATGGGTCCGTACATCTAAAAGTCGTTCGTACATCTAAAAGTCTGGGTTCGCTGTCAATGGACAACGATAGTTTAACAAGTGCCTTCATCGACGTCTTATCCCCTACATTCTCGCCAATTACAGCGACGGTGATTACGCCTTCTGGCCAGCATTGGCAAGCAGTGATTACAGCAAAATTGTTCTCAACCACCTGCACCAGCAAAACATCACTTTTGTAGAGATTCCGCCAACCCTTCCAACGTTCCCGAAATTAGACAAAATGAGCAGTTCTGGGGGTATCTTAAGTGTATGTTAAAAGCTGGAAAGCAGATACCATCCACAAAATAAACAATCGAATCAAGTACTGTTGCACGATTTTGGAGCAAGCTCTAGAAAATACCACCAAAAGTAAAATAGATAATTCATGACGAAACAGTTTAATTGAAACCCGATCACTTTTTTACACAGTAATGTGGTAATTAAAGTTACCTTACACTGCTCATTTTGTTCTTTAATTCGCTTTTTATAGCTTTCCCACCAAGAAAAGTTTGTGCAGCTTTCTAGGAAACAGTATTTATCAAAACACATAGAGCCAAATATATTAATAAAAAATACAGTCCCACAAAATTGTTTTTGATTTATGCTTCAAAAACTACCTGCATTGAAATGTGTTTTTACTTTCTTCTATCTATAACAGAAGAAAGTACTGTAATCGAAAATTTTTTCGACTTCCGGTATTCGACGGATTTACAAGTTTTAGGGGTCAGAGATTCCGAAAAACATGTTTTTACAAAATGTCTGTTTGTCCGTCTGTCCGTCCTCATTGCATCATCGAAAAGTGTATGAAGTTATGCTTCAAATTTAACAGAACTTTTTTTTCAATGTTTTTGGCTATGGCAAGCAGGTTCTATTAGAATTTAGGGATAATTCGACGAAAGAGGCGCTGTGATCGATATTTTTTTCCATTTTCACTATTGTATCAGCGAAAAATGCATGAAGTTATGCAGATAATTGAACCACATTTTTTCTTTGTTTTTGGCTATGGCAAGCAGGTTCTATAAGAATTTGGGGATATTTCGACGAAAGGGGGCGCTGTGATCGATATTTTTGTTCCATTTTCACTATTGTATCATCGAAAAGTGTATGAATTACGCAGATAATCGAACGAAATTTTTTTTCGATGATTTTGACTGCAGCCTGCAGGTCGAGGTTGAATTCGGGGACATTTCGACGAAAGGGGGCGCTGCAATCGCGATTTTTGTTCGATTTTCACTATTGTATCATCGAACAGTGTATGATGTTATGCAGATAATGAAAACAATTTTTTTAATATGTTTTTGGCTGTGGCCAGCAGGTCCTACTTGGATGTGGGGATGTTCCGCCGGAAGGTGGTGCTGTGATAGCCATTGAAAGATTTCAAATTCAAAAAGAAAAACAAAAAAATTAGAAATCCTCTAAGTTTTTTACGTTAAATATTCGGCCTTGATACGGAGAATCCAGAGCAATTTTTGTTTTGCCTCTATCTTAAAAAATGGCGGAGATATAGCGGTTTGAAATTTTAGGGTGGTTGACATTTTCACACAAGACAGCAGAAATCATCCATAAACTGGTTTAATTTATGAGTTTTAGTTAACATGGTTTTGGCAAATTTTCTTTCATTGTTGTAACCATTGTTCCTATTCTTATGGGCTATATATTTATACTATATATTTATATTCGCCAACATCAAATTCTCGCCAAGCTTGGCGACAGTTGGCGAAATATCCCCAGATTTGGCGACAAAAATAGGTTGCCATAAATGAATATGACTGTAGAGGACTAATTTGGCGATATTCTCATTCAAATTCAATGTTGACGAGAACTGGGAATGAATCGTCTTTAATTGGGTTCCATGCATTTTAGCTTCGTGTTTTCCAGTAAAATTAGCTAAAATCGTAAAACCAAGGAATAAGGAGGCTATCTTTTCCTGTCGATACAGGCCGGAAGGACTTTTCGTAGTTTAGTATACATCAGTTGATCGCATCCCGGTAACCCGACGATTCGCAAGCAGCTGACGTACAACAGAATGACGCAAACTATTGATTTTATTGGCGATGTGATTGCGGATTTTGAAGTGTTAACATGACTGAGATAGAAGAAAGTTTTGGGATTGGCACATCCGACTAGTTAAAAGATTAAATGTGAGTTTATCATTATTAGTCCAGGTGCTAGGAGTGAAAAAACTGCAAATCGTGATACAGTTATACCGTTTGGTCAGTATCTACTCTATATTAATACAAAGCATATAAGAAGGGGAGGCATCGCGGAAAGTGCGGGGAATTCAAGATGGCGGCCGTTATTCAAAATGGCGTCATTTTCGGGAATTAGTGCAATTTCGTTTCTATTCATCGTATAAAAGCATGTTTGATGGAAGTTTCGATGTTTTTAGATAAAAAATATTATTTGTAACACTTTACAGCACAGTCGAAAAGTATTTATGAATTCAGTTTGCCTGTTTGTCTGTCTGTCTGGTCGTCTGTCTAGTCGCGCACTAACTCAAAAAATAAAACCGGATATCCAGATAATTGAAATATGGTATTGTAGTATACCGTAACAAGTTCGGTATTCATTTCAAGTGTGCATCATTCATAGTTCATTTACAGGGGCAATCAAAAGTATTCCGTTATATTATGGTCTGTAGACGAAAATCGCTCCGAGTGTGTTTTAATGACGTTATACTCTTTGTAACATATTCAAATTAATATACGTCAGTGCGGTGCAGTACAAGATACTTACTATAGAATATGCAGTGCATAGCATATTTCGTTCATTTACAGGAGCTCACAAAATAATACGGTCACAGGACTTTCAATAAGCACTATGCGCGTTTTTAATTATATAATGTGTTTTTGAACTTTGCTATATATGAAAGAATTGCAAATTGTCATATGAACATTTTCTTTTATATAAATATACAATGTAGCGTGTATTTATGTATTTATTACAATGTAATTCTGAAGACAAGGTACCACTCAAAATGAGATGTATTCAATATGGGGTTTTGTTCCAAAATTCCAAAACATATTTCATTTTAATGTTGCGATTTCTTACTCTATTCTCAGTCACTTTGGTGCGCAGACTGTCAATCTGACAATTGAAATGAAAAGATTTTTGTTTATGAAAGATTTGTTCTATGTATAGTTTTATAGCGAGATGCACGATTATATACTGAAACGCGTGATTAAGATGAATTTTGTAAATATTCAGTGTCAGCATCTGTACCATTTACGTTTCCATGTTAATTAATGTTTTCGTTTTTTCTAAGAATGCAGTTTCCTTTAAATATATAGTTGTCATCGAAGTCATCCATTGAAAGATACCACGAATTGAGGTAAAAAAAAAAAAAAAATTATGATTTTGTATGCATTTGATGTTTCAACATTTTTTTTCAAAATCATATAATCCAAATAAACTTGATGTCAAATGTCATATCAGTAAATGGATTGAATTTATCTATTATATGTTATAGAAATAATTTTTTTCAATTTAAGATTATTATGGCTTTTTGCTTGGTAATAGGAGATTTTGTTCACTCTGTTACATAACTAAATATTGAATTAAATTATGTAAAATAACTTTTATTTTTCAAACTTTTTGTGCAGCATAGGCAAATGAATATATATATTTTTTTATAAATACATTAAAAGTAAAAGTTTATGGTAAAATGCAAATTTACTTTATATTGCTAATTCTTAAAACAAAATTTAAAAGTATTTTGTGTAAAAAGTAGATTTTCACAAATAAAAATATTTAAAATCAGAATCAGAATATTCTGAGTACACATTTCATAGTTCTAAACTAATAATTTATTCAGCTGAATCAACTGGTATTATTCAATTAAAAAATTCTTCATCAATATTTCAACCTCTGAAAAAAAAAATTCTTTCTTTAGTACTCCGGCAAAAAACATCAGCCAGAAAAATGCAACCCTAAAGGTTTTAAAAACAGACGGCCAGCTATTTTCCAGGCTTTTAATAGTTGTACAGAATCGTCAGTTAGACCTGCAAATTTTTTTCAAATATGAAAATCAACCATTTCCCCCTGCTTTTTCCAGCAACGGTGAATTTCGACCCAGCCATAAAAATGATTTAGAACGACGTATTTTACAGGAAACCATTGAGAAGAATAGAAACACCTTTCCAGGAACATGCGATGCTTTAATTTATGATGGGCTAGTTCTTATTAACATTTTAAAGCCTCACCAGTCTTCAAAAACCTTTAATGATTTAATGATTACTACATTAACACATTTCAACCCCATTTATGTAACGACATTGAGAGTTTTAGTTGCCAAAGAATAGATTTGATATGGGATAGATACATTACACCAAGCATTAAAGGTGAAACCAGACAAAAAATGTGTGCAGGAACCAGGCGGCAAGTGCTATCGCATGTCAAACTACGTAAAAATTGGTAAGATTTCTTCTGAAATTCAAGTAATAAAGAAGAGTTATTTAATGTGCTTGGAACGTTAGCTATAAATACCATAAAAAATGCAAAAGTTATTACCACTTCAGGTGAAGAAGTTAAAAGAAATAATATTGTTTTAAGTTCCTTAATTGGAATGACTTGCCCTGGTCATGAAGAAGCTGATACAAGGATAATCTTGCACCTCAAAGTCATGGCAGAAAACAGATTGAAAAATATTGTTATACGCTCTGTAGATACTGATGTATTAGTTTTAGCAATTGCACATTTCTTTACTCTGTCAGATAGACACCTGCAAACTGTTTGGATTGCATTTGGAACAGGGAAGAATTACAGACTTGTTCCCGTCCATACTGTAGCTGCAGCAATTGCAAAAAACAAAAAAGAAATGTCGTTACTAGGATTCCATGCTTTCAATCTTGGATTCAGAGGAAAAACAAAAAAATCAGCTTGGAAGACATGGATTCTCTATAAAGATGCTACTATCGCATTTTCATTTTTATCAAAACCGCAAAATTAAATACCTGACGATATTCTAAATATTTTAGAAAAATTCGTAGTATTGTTGTACTGTTCAACATGTAACAGCATAAGTGTAAATGGTGCTAGACAGGAATTTTTTATGACAAAAAATCGTCCTAATTAACATCTTCCACCAACCAAGGGTGCACAAGAGCAATATATGTTACGGAGTGCTTTCCAAGCTGGACACATTTGGGAACAAGCACATGAGCGGCAAATATGTCCCCCTCTCCAAACAAATGGGGATGGTGGTTGGATAATTTTTCATGGAAATTAAAATGGTCGGAGCTGCCCGGTATTGCAGATTCTTGCAAAGAACTAATAAAATGTCTGTGCAAAATCTGCAGAAATAAGTGTAGTTGTAGGAATGTTGGTCTTTCTTGCACATTATTGTGCAACTGCAAAAACGAATGTGAATGAGAAATAATATGCTACAAACTAAAGTTTCTATATTTTGCAATTTTATGTCATTCATTTGTTATGTAGCATTCATCTTTTAACATGTTGTATAAGTAAGGCATTAGTAAAATGGATTTTTATTATTTATTTATTGCATTCATTTTACTCACTATACAATAAAAAATACTTTAATAATTGAACTATTTTCATTTAAAGCATATTTCTGATATTAAAAAGAAAATTTTTGATTAAAAAAATCGAAAATGACACCAAAGACACTCTTATATGAAGAAAACGGAAAAAAATTAGTAACAGCCTAAATCTTAAATTCCTCAGAAATTTCATTATGACTCTCTTATATGCATTGTTTTAATATAAAGAAGATACTGACCAATAAGGATATTATTATTAAAAATTGCAGTTATTTCATACCTAGCACCTTCCTTAATAACAAGCGATTTAGCTGATGATCTATAAAATTTATGCACAAGTTATAAAAGCACTGTGCTCGGAGACATTAATACGGTAACTGTATTATTTTGTGAGCCCCTGTAAATGGACGAAAACTGCTATGCACTGCTTATTCTACATTAAGTATCTTGTACTGCACCGCACTGATGTGTATTAATTTGAATATGTTACAAAGAGTATAACATCATTAAAACACACTGTAAGCGATTTTCGTCTACAGACCATAATATAACGGAATACTTTTGATTGCCCCTGTAAATGAACTATGAATGATGCACACTTGAAAATGAATACCGAACTTGTTACGGTATACTACAATACCATATTTTAATTATCTGGATATCCGGGTTTTTTTTTGAGTTAGTGCGTGACTAGACAGACGACCAGACAGACAGACAAACAGGCAAACTGAATTCATAAATACTTTTCGACTGCGCTGTAAAGTGTTACAAATAATATTTTATATCTAAAAACATCGAAACTTCCATCAAACATGCTTTTATACGATGAATAGAAACGAAATTGCACTAATTCCCGAAAATGACGCCATTTTGGCCGCCATTGACGGCCGCCATCTTGAATTCCCCGCACTTTCCGCGATGCCTCCCCTTCTTATAAAATTTGTATTAATATAGAGTAGATACTGACCAATCGGTATAACTGTATCACGATGTGCAGTTTTCACCTTATTTTTGTCGTGTAGCACTTGGACTATATGAGTTCTAACTTCAAACGTATAGTATAATACATAATTTACTTGACCAAATAACTTTACTCTTGGTATTCTAAGATAAAATGTATCGACCAAACCAAAAAAGATGTCAGAACTAAGTTGTTGTATTGAAAATTATAAAGTTTTGTTGAAAACATTATAAGCAAAATTTAAGTATAACGTTATTTAATATACATTATTGCTAATCGATTCGTGCAATTTAGTATTTTAAAATATCAGAAAGTTTTATACAATTATTTTCGGTAGAGTTAGTGTGGGGATATACGTTTTTCCCACACGACTGATCCATTAATGCAGTTTAGTATTGTGAACTTTTAGAAAAATGTAAAATAACACGTATAACCCAAAATCAGTTCATTCTGTTCTCCATTTTTGTTTGACAGCTAATGCAATAAAACAAAGTTATAGAAATATCACCGTTCATATGTTTAAACACTTTCAATTCTTTATATTCCGGATTTATCTCTCTTGGACTACAATTGTTTAGTACTCCTTAAAGAAGTATTATGTGTAGAAGGATTTTAATCATATGAAGAAGTTGAAACACTTGCGTGAATTTGACTTGATACATATACAATGTCTTTTTACAATACAAGAATTAAAAAAAATAATAATAATACTTTAGACAAAAGTTGTAAATAATAAACATACCCATGTACAAGATTAAAATAGAGATGATTTTGGTAAGCAGTATTTCAAACATAATATTTTTAAAAAGAATTATTTAACTTAACCATTTTACTTATTAAACCATCAGGAAATGTCTGTGAAAGTTTATTACATAGATTTGATTCATTTGTTTCCGGATAATATAATAGACATAATCATTTCATCAAGTTCTTACTTTTTTTTACCAGTTGTAACTTTTTAAATAACATAAAATTAATTCACCAAAACTGATCTTTAAATATTAAGGTGTAATATTTAACTATTATAAAAACAATTAACTATTATAAAAAAAAGAAACCCCCCCCACTTTTCGTGATATATTTTTTTCTATTTAGTGATTTTTTTCAGTTTAAAGAGAAACACTTTTACTGAAAAAAATAGTAGTGTAGACATGAATAACAATTTAAATTTTATTAAAAATGCAAGTTTTCGTGACAGTATCAGCTTGAAAAGGTTGTTTGTAAACATCCTTTGCCATGTATCGTGTTTAATTGAAAAAGTAAATAAAAAATAAAGACATAATGAAGTCTATTTGTTAGTGTAAACTTACGTAACATAAGGTTATATTTTGAAATAAAGAAGAGTTTTTTTGCCAAAAGGATAGAAATTTATAAAACGTTTGGGTTGAAATCTTGGTTTACGCAAAATCACGAACAATATTACACGTGTAAAGCAAGTAATAAAAATGGAACTAATATAAATTTTAGCCAGCTACAGGGACAGGGAAAGGGGGAGGGGAAACTCCACGAAATCAGCCTTCGCTTTAAAATTTTGGTTCCATCCGAGGAATAGATATAAATTTTAGACAGAATCAAATCCCCCGGTTTCGAACGTTGAACCCCCCGCCCATCATGAATCTGGAAACGCTACCTCTGTGCTAATAATACGTAATTACATCGTCACAAATTTTATTAATTGCACTCTATCACATTTCTCTAAAGAAACGGTTGCAAACTCGTTTGAAAATAGTTTTAAAAGGATGAAATGCCTACTCCGTTGGCCTATGTTTACGAAAATAACATAGTCACGAATCGAAGCTAAAACTCAAGTACCGTTTGGGAGTTCATTACTTTGTGCGATAGAAAAGTAAAAATGTATAAGTTTTTTTTTTTTTTTTAAAGGCAAACAGTATTTTTGTAATTACGTCATTAGAATGATTTTTAATCATCCGTAATAAGATTCAAATATTCCAAACTTGTTACGTGTTTTATTTTAAATGTAAAAAAAGTATTTTGTCATTATACATTTTTTTTTTTACTTTTTTAGAAATTTGATCTTTATTAGATCTTAATTGCTTTTTAATGATTTAAACATTTGGTAATTTATTCTATAGACAAGTATCGGTTCAGTTTACAATTTTACTTGAAAATGTGACATTTTTGCTGTAAAATGTTTTTTTTTTTTTAACTAAACTCTTTGGTAAAACTCTTAACTAAACTCTATGCCGCCATGATTTTTTTTTTACATATGCGCTTTATTCATAATTTTTTCAATAATTTTAAGCTATACATACTTTTTCTAATGGAACTAAACTTTTCCAACAGTAAAAGTGTAAACTTACTACGACATCCATAAGATTAAAAAAAAATTCTTCATTTGGTAAACAACATATTTCTAACAACTGGCATATGATTGTGTGGATGTGTGTATATAAAAAAATATTTGTATTGTGTACTCAAGAAAAAGAAAACATCAATTTGCATGTAATTTCTCGTTGATTGTAGTTAGTTAATTCTCAAACATGCCCGCTCACATTGTACCATTTTCTCCGAAAACATAGAAATTTCACCAATCTAACAAAATATACCTGAAAACCTTCAATCAAACAGGCATTTTTGGCAACTCCATTGCAAGCACTTTTTCGTTTAAAATTTTCTTTTTCATTTGTAATATCCTTTTCCTCACAAATCACACAGATGTCGCTAACTTATGTTCAAATTTTCATAAAATTCTTTATTCAATATTCATCAAATAACATAAAAATTTCTTCATATCAAAGGGATGTTCTGGCAACTTGATGGCGTTATGTGTTTCGTTTTCTAACATTTTTTTTCTTATTATATTTCGCAAGTAAAAAATATTAGTGTAATATTAAATGGTGCTCACTACACATAGAGTTTTTATTCATTTCGAAATTTGATTGCCCTAGCATGCAAATGATATTTCTTGTCTTCCTTTGTCATATAAATTAACATATTTTTCTGAGCTTTTTATTACAATTTTCAAATTCCACGTAGTATTTTTTCGCATATGAAGCAGAGAGGGGAAATATAACTATAAACGTTCCATTCAATGTATGCATTTAAGAAAACAGATCTTAAATTCCTTATTGAATTTTTTCAGACTCAATAATAGGAACATATTATTAAGCCTGAAGTAACTCTTTATTATTATTTCATATTTTGTATTAATTTACCTACTTTTGGAATTTCGCTTAGGAATACCAAAGATAATTATTTAAACTCAGAAAAAAATAAACGCTTCACCAATGAGAATTTTTCACAGTTGTACTTGCACATCAAATGTAAATGTTTGCATGAAATTATTTTTGGATGTGATAAAATCATTACACTTTTAAAATAACATTGTTCTTAGTTTCCACTATAAATGAAAAAATCGACATTTGTTCAAATTTTAATTAAAATTAGATACAACTATTTAAATTTCTGCTATTTAGAAATTCCGTCATTAAGTCCATTAATATAATTGTTCCGTCTTTAATACATTAAGATAATACTTCTCATTAATTTGTCGCGTTTTCAACTCTGGTCAAAACAACTATATTAGAAAGTTGTATTCTTTACATAAAATAATCACCGAAATTATTTCATTAAATAAAGAGAAAATTACTGTGGGAAAATTCAGGTTGGTGTTTTGAATTAAAAACGAGCTTAACTAATGACACTGCCTGTCAAAAATGTGTTAAAGGTAGAGATACTACGATTAGTTTTTGTGAAGAAAATAATCTTAAATGACATATGTTATTTTTTTCTGCAATTTGTTGGCACTATGATTTTTCGTTTTTTGAAATTTGATTCTTATTATATTTCGGAAGCTAGAAGAGGAAGAGAAAGATTTGTCCGTGGAAATTACGATGTTATCATATTAAAATATAGAGTAAAATTTATTAGTGTAACATGAAATGGTGTACACATAGAGTTTTTATTCATTTCAAAATATGATTGCTTTAACATACAAATGATAGTCCTTGTCTTCCTTTTTCATCTAAATTGACATACTTTTCAGACATTTAGATTGCAATTTTCAAAGTTCACGTAATATCTATTCGCATATGAAGCAGAGAAGGAAAATATAACGGTAAACGCTCCCTTCCATGAATAACTTTCAGAAAAAAAAATTGACTTTTTTATTGGATTATTTCAGGCTTAATAATAGGAAGTTAATCATATTTGGTCTATTTTAAAATATTATTGGAATTTTGTTTAGAAATACTGAAGACAAATATTTAAATTCAGAAAATATTAAATGTTTCACCACTGAGAATTTTTCACTTCTGCACTTGTGCATCAAATGTAAAATGTTTGCATGAAATTATTTTTGGATATGATAAAAGTTGTGCACTTTTAAAATAACATTGTTTATAGATTTTACTGTAAATGAAGAAAACGTCTTTAGTTTCAATTTTAATTGAAAATTTGTTATGAATATTTAAATCTCTGTTATATAGAAATTCCGTGATTAAGTTCATTCATATAATATTTCCGTCTTTAATACACTGTTGACCGTTAGGATTATACTCCTCATTAATTTATTGCGTGTTAACTAACTATTGCAATGTTATAATTTTTACGTTATATAATAACCAATGTCTGTCATTAAATAAAGAAAAAATTACTATAGAAAATTTCTGGTACATATTTTGAATAAAAAATGCGCTAAAAATGATAACACTGCCGACCAAGAGCGTGTTAAAAGTAGAGATTTGTGTATTACGATTAGATGAAGAAAATATTCTTTAATGACATTTTTTTAATTAGTTTGTTTCATTTTCTTTAACATTAAAATATACATTAGCATAGTAAATTATTAGCATATATTTTGTTTTCAATTAGCATAAACAACTAAATATAAAATGCTAAATATTAACTGAATAGCATAAAAAATACTAACTAGACCTCTGACTAGAATAAACATAAGAGAAGTATTTACGAAGTTTTCAAGTTTTATTTATATCTTCTATTAAGACAAAGAAAGTACTCTTCTTTTAATCATCTCGAAAATTTGTTTCAGTTTATATCTACTTTTAAAAGTAACCTTGCACATTTTCCTAATTTAAAGAAAATAATATAAACATGTTTTCTTTAAAAACTTTTAATGCAGAAATATCTTTATTATATATTTTAAATACATAACACAAATAGCTGGCAACTTTTAAGCGATTTTTTATGATTTTTTAAGAGTAGATATTATGCTAGAATTCTTTTTTGTGTACAAAATGAATAATAAAAATAATTTTATTTAAAAAAAAATATATATATATATATATATACGCATGAAAAGTAAATATCCGAATATAAAACTGGTTTTTATACAGTGTATTTTAAAAATATCACCATTTGTAGAACTATATAACAAAAAAATTCTTATTTATTCGAAGGCCGATTTTATTTAGCCTTTTAGAAAAGGACTATTTACAATCTTTGATCGTTTAGAAGATATTTCTTTTTAAAAAAGTCATTTGAAGTGATGTCTTGTTCATTTTTTTCTTATCCATAGAAATTAAACCATTCAAGAGAATAAAATTGGCAAAATATTTTCCATTCTATAGTCTATATAAACGGATATCAAATTCTGCTCCTTGGAGCCATTAAGAAGTCCTTATCTTTTCCTTAAAAAAATGGACTTAAATTTGTTTACATTTAAATATACAAATAGAATTAAAATAAAATAACTGGAAATTTCATTCTAACTAGAAGTTTGAAATTTGGTTACATTTAATTATACAAATAGAATTAAAATAAAATAACTGGAAATTTCATTCTAACTAGAAGTTTGAAATTTGATTACATTTAATTATACAAATAGAATTAAAATAAAATAACTAGAAATTTCATTCTAAACAGAAGCTTGCATTTAAAATTAAATATTCAAATGAAGTTTCAGATAAAGATGAAATAAATGATATTTCAAATAAAATTTTCAAAAGTTTCCCAACGAAAGATTTTGCACCCGACTGTTCAATACCATTGCTAGAAACTATGATTGGTAATACTTTGCTTAAAAATATTGTAAGTATATGTGCTATTTTACTGGCATTATCATTATTTTTACAAACATCATAATTTCTGTTGGAATGCCAAAAAGTTTGAATTATTGCACTTTGGGAGAAATGTATTTGTATTCCCACTTTAGAAGACACCATGTGTATTGGTGGTAATTGAGAAGAAATCATTACGGTAAACTTCAAAGTTTTAAAGTATTATTTAACTGCTGGGATATCAGTGGAATAGTATGCTCCATAAGAGTGAGAGTTGGGATTTAAACACGTAAATTCGAAAGAAATTACCAAACTATCATCTGCACCAACATCAATAATGCCGTAAAGTTTAACACGTTTTATTGGAGAGCATCTGAAAATTGTACTGACAAAAAATGTCTTTAGTATCATATAAAACAAGTAATAGCCCGAGAGCTAGCAGGCAATTTGCAGCAAATATTTCATAAAAACTAAATAGTTGGTAGTATAGTATTTCTATGAAATCGTTGGTCTGCCAGCTAAAAGGTGGAGGAATCGCGACTTACACAATTCTTAACTTGCAATTTTTCGATGAACAAAGAATGTTATTAATAAAAATTACAATTTACATGTATGAAAATACAGTTTTTTTTTAACGTAAAACAATTAACCCATTCAGATGCATCTGATGGTCCGAAATACATGGCAGACGTCTTCAAAATTGTTAAAATAATAATTAAAAAAACATTTTTGATAAAACGTTAAACTTATACAGCATATTTTACATAATAAATATTTTATGTTAATGCCATGGCAGGCCTATTAGCCCGAGAGCTATCAGATAATTTGAAATAGGTACGCAATAAAAGCTGAAATTTGGTAGTATAATATTTCTACCTTACAGCATTATAAAATCATTGGTCTGCGAGCTAGCTGGTGGTGGATTCGTGACTTACGCAATTCCCAATTTTTCGAGTAAAAAAAAAGGTACTTGGTAAAAGCTACAATTTACATGTATGAAAATGCATGTTTTTAATATCTTCTATCTTTACAAGAAAAAATTATTGGATTCATGAAAATTTTCGACTTCTGGTTTTAGACGGATTTATACGTTTTAGAAGGTCCTGAACACGATTTGACTATTTAAAAAAATGTCTGTCTGTGACTGTCTGTCTGTCTGCATGTGACAAAAATTTTGTGGGCACTCTATCTCAAGAACTAATCCTCAAAATTTAATAAAACTTTAGATTCAGTTAGTCCCTGATATAAATTGGTGCTGATTAGTTTTTGGTCAAAATCGCCCGGCAGGTGGTGCTGCTGTGCAGCATTTTTCGCGATTTCCGCAATAGCTCTATCTCAAGAACTAATGCTCGGAATTTAATCAAACTTTATATTCAGTTAGTCTCTGATATAAATTGGTGCTAATTAGTTTTCGGTAAAAATCGACCAGCAGGTGGCGCTGCTATGCAGCATTTTTCGCGATTTCCGCAATAGCTCTAACTCAAGAACTAATGCTCGGAATTTAATAAAACCTTACATTCAGTTAGTTTCTGATATAAATTAGTGCTGATTAGTTTTTGGTAAAAATCGATCGTCAGGTGGCGCTGCTATGCAGCATTTTGCAGGATTTACACGATTTTAGCGATAGTTATTGTTTTTGTATTTTGGTTTACGTTTGTTTTCTGCTTATTTACAGTTGGCAAAAAAAAAAAAAAAAAAAAAAAAAAAAAAAAAAAAAAAAAGAAATCATCCAATACATTTAAATTTAAAAATAGTCATAGGGATAAAAAAAAATACTATGCGATTATGTATTATGTTTTCCTTTAATTTAGGGTAAACAAAAATAGGCTTAGACAGTAGTTTGCCTATTGAAAGGTCAAGAAACGTTGAAATTGTGAATACGAATTCCACGATAAAGTTTACTTTAAAATTCATAATTTATATAATATGAAATTCATATTAGAAATTTATTGTAATCTAACATAGTTTGATAGAAATTGCTTTCTAAAAGTTCTATTTCTAAAGATTCAAATATGCGAATCCAAAATTTCAGTTCATTTCACCGTATTATTTTTGAATTATGTTTAAAAAGCTCCATGGATTGCAACTTGTTTTCGGAATATACAAAATTAATTAAACATTATGAATTCAACATCTGACATAAGCTTAATTCCTAAAATTCTTTGCGTTTGGTATCCGTTCCTAATATTTACAGAAGATTAAAAATGTGATGTCAAAATTAGTTATTCTTTCAATATTCAAAATGTCAATGTTTGTTATAATTTTAATATAGAGATAATCTCAATTGAATCCATTTGGACACTACACTGTTAACTAGTATTTTAAAAACACAAATTGCACAAATTGTGCTTATTAGTTGCTAAAATCAGTGTAAAAATTGTTTTAAACTCATAAAAGAGCTAAAATCCTACATGTTTCGGCTTCAAACTTAAAGCCATCATCGGGGAAGAGGAACAACACAAACGACTACTGATCTTTTAGAAAAGATCAGTAGTCGTTTGTGTTGTTCCTCTTCCCCGATGATGGCTTTAAGTTTGAAGCCGAAACATGTAGGATTTTAGCTCTTTTATGAGTTTAAAACAATTTTTACACTGATTTTAGCAACTAATAAGCACAATTTGTGCAATTTGTGTTTTTAAAATAGAGATAATCTATCATAAAGTTATTTTTTAACTTAAATTGAAAAAAACATACATAATTAGTTTCGAAAGGATCTTTTCGACTTTTCTGCGATAATTTGGTTATTTTAATTTGTATTTCTCTATCTTTATTTGTCATTCATATTCAACCTGTAACAGGCTTTTAATTTTTCAGAAAGGCCGTTTACATAAATAAAAAAGACATTTATATGTATCATGATAGAATAAAACAGTATAAATCTTTATCATATAATGTATACATTGCAAACTTATTGTCTAAAATTAAAATTCACTCAATTTGCATTCTTTGTTTCGGTATTTTGTTACAAAATATTTTTTTTAATGTAAAATGTAACTTTAGAAATACAACATTCGCAAACGTTTTATGTTAAAAAGCTTAACTAAATGAGATAAACGAACACCTTCATTTCTGTATAAAGTTCAATTGTTACGGACTTTTGATAATGGAATCAATTTTGATTAAATTGCCGAATCGATTCATTTAACTTTATGTACAAAGCAAATGGGGCTTGGAACGCCAGTAATTTCACTGTTCATTGAATATTTCAGCGTTTTTACACTTTTTGATCTTTTCATGTTTAAAAGTGTTTTATAGGATAAAATCATTTCAATTTCACTGTTTCATTTTAATAAATATTTATAGAAAATAACTTAAACATATAACGATTAATAAAGTTGTATTAAAAAAATTATTAATTTGAATTTTATTTTTGCATTGTTTGTTTATTTCATCATTCTTTTTTTCGAATATAAATACAAAAAAAAATAATAATAATTTAAACTTTTAATATTTTGTAGGAATAACGGCAATATTTTGTTATAAGGGTCTTTTTAAAAAGTGTGGTTGAATGTGGGGAAAAAAGCAAAATTTCCAAAAGCACTTTTTCACGACCTTTATTGTTAATTACAAATCTCACCAGAATGTTATATCTTGATGAAATAGTTATTTTTAAATTTTCAATTGTAGAAAAAACATTATGAAAATAAATCGGATTTACTTATAATATCGATTATCACTGGCAGCCATAACATATTCAATCGGAAATAAATAAAATATAATTAATGTATTTGCAATATATTTCTTCATTGGTAACATTAAAGAATGTTACAAAATTTGGTAAATCTTCAATATTGGTGAAATCCCACAACAATGAATATACCTTAAAGTACTGAGAAAGATTATTCTTAGTTAGTCGTTACTACTAAAATCACGATATTGACTTTTTTGTATACTAGAATCAGTTTAGAACTCTGTAAGTTGTTACATTATGATATAACTTGTGTAAACCAAAAATAAAATAAAATGATCTGATTTTGTTTTATTTTTTTGATCCGTTGACAGGTAATTCAAGTACAGATAAGCTATGTATCAGAAAACAAAGTACAGTTCAAATGTCGAACATATTAACACATTTAAGACAGGAGACGCCAATAAGCGTCTTTAGGGGGAAAAATGCCCACGGACATTTTTGTTCCTTTTGTGTGTTTAATTATTTCTACACATGTACACAATATTCCTATTTTCACATTTTGTATTCTATGCATATGAATGTATTGATTACACACATATATGTTATTGTATAATATATACTCGGTTTTTATGTAAAAATGAATATCTTGTAATAATGTAAACTAAAATGTTGGCAAACCTCCTTTTTAAAAGATGAAGGCTATCTGACTTCAGTGTCTTAAATAGGTATCTTTAGTCCAGAAAACTCCATTTTTCCAACTGTAAGTTATGTTTGGATTCGATAATTCTCGATATGACTAAACAAAATAAATTCAAGAAAGTAAAATCACGTGCCACACGGGGATAATAAACATTTACCAACATATTTAGAATACTCTCACTCTCTCTAGAGAATGTGTAGAAATTTTGAAAAAAAAACAATCTCAACCAATATAAACCAATTTTTCTAGCACCAATGTGTAGTCAATTTTTAGGTGACTTCATATGTTTGAAACAGTTTGGGACAGGGCGGTGTACTATTAGTTCTTGGTCGTGGTAAAGTGGATCTCATCAAAAAGTCACCTGTAAAAAATGCAGCCAAGTCTCGTAACTCATTTACCGTAAAAAGTACTGAGATCGTATAAAGCCAAGTTTAACTATCTTATTAACTCTGAAATTTTCATTCACAAAATCACTCCTAGTCTCTACATCTTTAGTTAATTATTATTTTGTGACTTGGCAATTACGCAGCACGAGAATGTGATGTATATAGTTAGTCTTAATCAAATAATACTATAACATATGAAGGTGTAATAACTTCCCTGTGCGTATATAATTTGCTTTAGTTAAATTATCCCATCCCATCCCATAACATAGTAAGGTGTAATAACTTCCCTGTGCTGCGTAATTGCCAAGTCACAAAATAATAATTAACTAAAGATGTAGAGACTAGGAGTGATTTTGTGAATGAAAATTTCAGAGTTAATAAGATAGTTAAACTTGGCTTTATACGATCTCAGTACTTTTTACGGTAAATGAGTTACGAGACTTGGCTGCATTTTTTACAGGTGACTTTTTGATGAGATTTCACTTCTTTTTGTAAGTAACCCTCCTTTTCTTGATTTTGGGTTCTTTTTGGAGATCATCCACTGATTTTCGCTAAGCCCACACTCTGTCCCTATTATTTACAGGTATCAAAAAACTAAAGCTTTAGTTTCGTTTGCAAAGTACTGTAGATAAAAAGAGATTTCAGGTTCCTAGGCAAGCACTAAATTATGGGAGGGGGAGTGTCAAAAGTACTCTCAATTGCTTCCAGGATAGGCGCTATGCATCTGAGATATAACTCGCAGCCCTAGATACTTGATATTTAACATAAAAGAACTTTTTAGTATAAAAAGAAAGCCAAAATTAAAATTTCCGGAAATTTCCAATAAATCAAACTATATTCCTTTTTTCGATGGTTTTTTTTCGTTTTTTTTTTAGACTTTTTTTTATTATTTACGGATTTTTTAATTTTTCCTTACTTTGTGTACAAAACCCTGCCTTTCTGCCAAATGTCAATCTTTTAGGACTACAAAATCGAATTATTTTCAAATTATCGACTTTTTATGAATTTATTGATTTTTCGATTTTAATTCTAAGTTACCTGATTGTCAAGCCAATATAGTAATTATTTGATCCGTCTTCTTAAGATCATTTAGGTTCAATTTAGAGATAAATCAAGTGAATCTTAGAGTCACCCTGATTTTATTTAGAAAGGACTATCAAGCCATAACCAGCCAGTAATGTCGGGAGGGTAGGGGGAGCTGTGAAAATTTTTGTGGGGCTAACATCATTTAACAATCCATATTTCATATGTGAAGTAAATAGAGTACAACATGTGAAAGAAAACAAACTTGTCTATAAAGAAATCGCCTATATCGTAGCCAGTCTATAGCGGAACTTTTCTATAACGAAATTCGTAAACGAAAGAAAAGAAAACCATAATCCGGGGGAAATAACATAAAACAATTAGGGGCGTTGTACTAGCTAATAGGACACTTATCTTATAACTAATGTTTCTAGCAGTACAAAATCAAATTGTTTTCGAATTTTCGATTTCTTAAACATATTTCGATTTTTCGATTTTATTTTCGAATTTTTTAATTGTTCCTTTTATTGAATAGTAAATACTACCTTTACACCAAGTTTTAAGTTTCTAAGACTACAAGATAAAAATATTTTTTTTGATTTTTTCGCAATTTTTTTTTATAATTTTCTGGATTTTATAATTTTTTCTTATTTTGTATCCTTTATTACAAATTTTAAGTTTCTAGAGCTACAAAATCGAATTATTTTAAAATTTCCGATCTTTTTCGAGTTTTTTATTCTATTTTCGAATTTATTGTGTTTTAATTTTTTCCTTTTTCTGTATCTTAAACAATAAGTTTACGCCGAATTTTAAGTTCTAAAGCTACAAAATCAAATTTTTTTCAATTTTCAAATTTTCGAATTTTTTTTCGAATTTTACAGATTTTTTATTTATTTCTGTTTTTGTATCCTAAATACTAACTTTATTCCAAATATTAAGTTTCTAGCTTTACAAAATCGAATTATTTTCAAATTTTCGTTTTTTTTTTTCGTTTTTTTTATTTTATTTTCAATTTTTGTTGTGTTTTTAATTTTTCTTTTTCTGAATCCTAAACACTACCTTTACACCAAATATTCAGTTTCTAAGACTACGAGATCGTATTATTTTCAATTTCTCTCTTTTTCTTTCTTTCTTTTTATTTTGTTTTTTAAATTTTCGATTTTTTTTTTAATTATCCATATTTTTTAATGTTTCCTTATTTAGTATCTTAAATATTACCTTTATTCCAAATTTCAAGTTTCTAGCGCTATGAAATCAAATTATTTTCAAAATTTCCTTATTTTTCGATTTCTTTCGATTTTTTTATTTTATTTTCGAATTTTATTGCGTTTTTATTTTAACTTATTCTGAATCCTAAACACTATCTTTACCGCGAATTTTAAGTTTCTAAGGCCAAAAGATCAAATCATTTAAAAAAATTTCAAATTTTTTCGAATTTTTCGTTTTTTTGATTTTTTTCGAGTTTTTTAGATTTTTTAATTTTTCCTTATTTTGCATCCTAAATACTACCTTTATTCCGAATTCCAAGTTTCTAGCGCAACAAAATTGGATTATTTGAAATTTTTCGATTTTTTTCGATTTTTCGATTTTATTTTCAATTTTTTTTGTGTGTTTTTGATGTTTTCTTTTTCTGAATTCTAAACACTACCTTCACACCAAATTTTAAGTTTTTAAGACTGCAAGATCGTGTTATTTTCAAATTTCAATTTTGTTCGATTTTTTTGAATTTTAGAATGTTTTTTTTTTTTTAATTTTCCGGATTTTATATTTTTTCCTTTCTTTGTATCCGAAATGCTAGCTTTATTCCAAATTTTCAGTTTCTGTGGCTGTGGGATATACCCAATCTTTTTGATGACGCGAAAGTGAGTGAGTGTGTGAGTGACAAAAAATCGAAACTTTGAGTCATATATCGTCTGCACTAATTTATGGGTATTTTTGAATTATCCATATTTTTGAATTTTTACTTATTTAGTATCTTAAATATTACCTTTATTCCAAATTTCAAGTTTCTAGCGCTATGAAATCGAATTATTTTCAAATTTTCCTTATTTTTCGATTTTTCCGATTTTTTCGATTTTTTTGTTTTATTTTCGAATTTTATTTGGTTTTTTATTTTAACTTATTCTGAATCCTAAACACTATCTTTACTGCGAATTTTAAGTTTCTAAGGCTAAAAGATCAAATTATTTTAATTTTTTCAATTTTTTTCGAATTTTTCGAATTTTTGAATTTTTTTTTTCGAATTTTCCGAAATTTTTAATTTTTCCTTATTTTGCATCCTAAATACTACCTTTATTCCGAATTCCAAGTTTCTAGCGCAACAAAATCGGATTATTTGAAAATTTTCGATTTTTTTCGATTTTCGATTTTTTCAATTTTGCTTTCGATTTTTTTTGTGTTTTTGATGTTTTCTTTTTCTGAATGATAAACACTACCTTCACACCGAATCTTAAGTTCCTAAGACTACAAGATCGTATTATTTTCAATTTTCAATTTTGATGGAATTTGTTGAATTTTAGAATGTTTTTTTTGTCGAATTTTCCGAATTTTATAATTTTTCCTTTCTTTGTATCCTTTTTTCCAAATGTCAAGTTTCTAGGGCTACGGGATCTACCTAATCTTTTTGATGACGCGTGAACGAGTGAGTGAGTGAGTGACAAAAAATCGAATGTTTGAGTTCATATATCGTCTGAACTAGAAAAGATAGAAAGTTTTAATTTTAAATTTTGGTCCTGTGTGCCAAATACTCTAGAAAAACGAAGTTTCAAATTTTTGGGATACTCCAGCGCGGAGATATGAGGGGGTCAAAAGTGCCCTGAGTTGCTTCCAGAAAAGTATGCTTACGGCTGTCCTCTCTCGACTTGGCGGAGGCACTGCCGTGCCTCCAGATCTAAAACAAACTATCCCATCCTGTGGGATTTGTTTTTCAATGTTTTACTTTATTTAATGCAAAACATAGATTGCATCCGACAACTCATAAAAAAGTCCTCCGGCCTGTACCGGCAGGAAAAGGTAGCTTTCCTATATCTTCGTTTTAAAATTTTAGCTAATGTTACTCGAAAACAGCAAGTTAAAATGCAAAGAAACCGTTTACAAAAGATTCGTTTACACTGAATTTGAATAAGAAATTCGCCAAATTATTGAGCTATAGCCAAGTTGGCTTCATTTATGAAGACTTATTTTTGTCGCCAAATTTGGCGAGATTTCGCCAATTGTCGCCAAGTTTGGCGAGAATTTGGCGCTAATGGATATGAATATGTAGTTTTATGCGTATGATTGGGAAAATGATTACAACAATGAAAGAAAATAATTTGCGAGAAATCGCGTTCACTAAAACTTATAAATTTATATTAAAATCATTAAAATTATAGACATTAGAATACACTTTCATAAAACATTAAAAACATATTAAAATTGGACGTTTTGGATTTACATGGAAAATCCCTCTTCAACAACAACATTTCACTTAGCGTAAATCATAGTTCAAAAATATCAACAAATAGAAAATGCAACATATCAAAATTTCGAAGTCAAAGTTACAGTTATAATAACACGGAGTATTCATTCGGGATTGCACCTGCTTGACCATTATTGACCATAAATTTATCGTTGGTTTTTTGTAATGTGCTGTTTTGTTTCAAAATGTCAGCCACCCTAGAATTTCAAACTGCTCTATCTCAGCCAATTTTTAAGATAGAGGTAAAACAAAAAATGCTCTGGAATCCTTGTATCAAGTCCTAACACCTAATTAAAAAATAAACTTGATTTTTTAACTTTTTTATATATTTATTTTAGTTTTAAAATTTTCCGTGGCCGCCATCTTGAAACAAGATGGCGGACCAAGCTGGCCAACGAACTCGGTCGAGGCATTGGTGAGCTTAATACACACAATTAGTTTCATCCAAATTAATTTATAAATACGAGCGTTATCGTATCAAATTATTTTCATCTTTTCAATTTTTTTCGAATTTTTTTATTTTTTTTTCGAATTTTCTGGATTTTTTTAATTTTCCTTTTTCTGTATCCTAAATACTACCTTTATTCCTAATTTGAATTTTCTAGCGCAACAAAATCGGATTGTCTTCAAATTTTCGGTTTTTTTCAATTTCTTCGATTTTTTCAATTTTGCTTTCCATTTTTTTGGTGTTTTTGATGTTTTCTTTTTCTGGATGTTAAACACTACCTTCACACTAAATCTTAAGTTTCCAAGACTACAAGATCGTATTATTTTCAATTTTCAATTTTGATGGAATTTGTTGAATTTTCGAATGTTTTTTTTTCGAATTTTCTGGATTTTATAATTTTTCCTTTCTTTGTATCCTAAACACTACCTTTTTTCCAAATGTCAAGTTTCTGGGGCTACGGGATCTACCCAATCTTTTTGATGACGCGTGAACGAGTGAGTAAGAAGTGACAAAAAATCGAATGTTTGAGTTCATATATCGCCTGAACTAGAAAAGACAGAAAGTTGTAATTTTAAATTTTGGTCCTGTGGGCCAAATACTCTCTATAATTGAAGTTTAAAATTTTTGGGATACTCCAGCGCGGAGATATGGGGGGGTCAAAAGTGCCCTGAGTTGCTTCCAGAAAAGTATGCTTACGGCTGTCCTCTGTCGACTTGGCGGAGGCACTGCCGTGCCTCCAGATTTCATAAGATTAGTATTTCGATGACTAAAATCATTATTACCTTTCAATAAATCTATAAATTCATGAGGAATGGGAACAGGGACATTTGGAAGAACAAGCAGACATGAGTAGATGAAGGTATTTTAATAAGCCCAGGTTCTGTAGATATTGCACACAAGTACAGGAAAACATTGACTGCCCAAGGCAGCGCAGGGCACCCGGGCCCGTAACACAATTCGGGAAAATGTTACATGTTAGAAGCAAGATGATTAGCGAGAGAAGAGATTGTTTCTCGTATGATGACATGAAGTCGAATGAAATTACATTTTGCCAAAAGGTTACAATATGGCGATCATTTCTCCAAACAGAGCATAAAGACAATTAAAAATTTAGAGAACAGAGCCATTTTTGGCATCAATCGTCCAAACAAATTTTTCGGCGGTAGCCAACATGTGTGGGAATGCAAAAACCGCAAAATGGGGCTCGAGAGAGTTTTTAGCATTCTTGAACCCGCGAACCTTAGAGATTGTTATGACTTTGATAAGTACGTTAGATATATTTGGACCGGAGTTATTCAGATGCGCTTGGGAATCGTTGTAATTAAAAAGGGTGTGTATGAAGAAATAAGTTAGCAACAGAACTGTGTGACCAAATAAGGAGATAGCAGATGGGCATATTTTTGCTGACTATTTGAAAGTGTAGATGTAATGGTTTTCATTTACTTTATCAGCACAGTATAGAAATATTTTTAGTGTAACTGAATTAAAAAGGATATTAGAATAAACGGAATAAAATTTGTTCCACTGAATTTAACAAAAGGGTGGGAAAGGAAAATGAAAAAGTATTTTTGTAGAACAGTGAGCGTTAAAATAATGAAAAAGGGGAACAAATTTGGAAAAGGGAATTAATTGAGAGGGGAATAATTACTAAAATTGCAAAAATTGAATAATATATGATGCGACATCATAGGCGGCATGACAGAACTCCAGGTCGATCAAATTTAAAGACTTTCTTAACACATAATTTTAATATTCTATTTTAATCCTTCGAAAAATTTTACTTGAGAATACCATACGGTGAGTCATTCGATCAAGTTGTTTATGGAGATATCCAGGTTTGACATTTGGAATTCTTAATGATAAATTCAATTTAATCATTGCAAAACAAATTGGAATGCTGGAAGTTTGTTAAGTATACCTTAAAATTTACTTTGTAGAATAAGCGTGTAATTTTGAGGAATCCTTTTCATCAAGGAATTGATTGCTGTTAAAAGTACATAGGTTATATGTCATGTTTTATCTTGGAATTTAATTTAAAAATATAGATAAGTAAGAAAGATGGTGCCAGAAGAGAATCAGCTGGTACACGAGGGAAAAAAATGTGAAAAATTAAATATAAGAAAACTTTAAAAGAAAACAAAATGAGGGATCAAAGCATAACAGGCGTGTTACCGTATTTGATTTCTCTTGACCTATCGCATTATACTCATTTTAAGTTTGTCTTTTTTATGTCCTTACATTATTTAAACTTCGTTATTAACAATCGTTGAAAACATAGTAAAAATTAATTCATACATAATTTTTGTTGCGGATATAATATTATTAATTCAAATGGTTTAAATAAACAGAATTGTATTATTTTTTTGTTTTAGCTAGTTCATTAAAAATTCTTAGAGCGTTTTTATAAATTACTAAAAGTTAATACTATAATTATAGATAATACTGGAAACATTCACACGTGTGTAAATATTTTTTCTATTCTGTTCCTCTGTAAAATGCAAGAAATTTAAGCAATATCATTGGTCTAACTTTAAATCAATATTCAGCATAAATAAAATTAAAAATATACATTGTGTTGTAATAAGTAATTATTTAAGATTAGAAGGAAATGTATTTGAGTGATTAATTTAACAAATGGTGCTACTTCTCTGTTCAAGGTGACCTAAATTGAGCTAAACCATTCATCTAGATCAGGAAAGAAAGTGTTATTAACACATTCTTAAAATGGGAGTTAAGATTAATAATTGAAGGGTCTTTCTTTTCATTTTACTTTCACATTATTATTCCCGAACTTAAGGATCTTTCATGCATCTTCTGAAATATATTAGTATAAAATTATTTAACTTTAGAATTATGCTAAAAACAACTTTATATAACCTAAATATTACTTTCATAAATAAAAGAATGTAATAAAAAATGTTTCTTTAAACAAAAAATAATATAATTACCTACATTTTATCTAAAATAAACTATTGTATTTTTAAGAAATAAAAGTCATTTACTCGTTTAACTGCTGCAAAATATTTTGAATATAATGAAATTAGTAAATACGATAGAAAATCTTAATATAAGAAGACATTTTGCTTTTAAACTTATCCGAAAGTTTAAAAAATTTCTCAGTAAGTATGAAACGAAAAGTAATTGAAAGTTCAGTTTTTTACTTAATTATTGACAAAATATTTAGAGATTTCATTTTTTTTTTACTGATATATTTATATTTTGGCAAGATATTTTTTTTATTACACACACACACACACACACACACACACACACATATATATATATATATATATATATATATATATATATATATATATATATATATATATATATATATATATATATATAGTATAACAGTATGGAAACTAATAAAAAGTAGGCCATTTTCCGCTTTTTAAAAAATAATTACCACGCTTATAATATAGCTGTTGAAGGGAAAACATATAAGCTTTAATTAATAAATCCAAAATTATCAAAATGAGAAGTTAAGATACGATATTGCAGCAGATTTATTTTCTACAGTATCATTTCCAATTGTATATGAATGTTACATTGTTGAGATACCAAGATGTTGCATTGTGATTTTTTTATCTGTATGTGTGTGTGTTTTACTGTATTCTTTGATATATCTACGTATTTTTATATTGGAAAATACTGATGATTATATATTTAAAGTTTAAAAAATAAATTTAAATAATTCACAATCTACGTTAATATATGTAAACTTCCATGTATTTAGGACGGATAAACGAATTCCATACACGCAAATCTATAATTTGTTTCTCAATTTCTTCCACCATAAATATAATTATCCTAGGAATAGCAATAAAATTTCGCCTTTTGAATGTAAATTGTATATTTAAAATGTTAAACAGGAAAAGAAATAATCCTGAATTCTTTACGGCATGTTATGATTTCCTAGTATTTTCTTACAAATCTTTAAAGTGCGTGAAATTTTCTAACGATGTGAGAAAAAAGTAATCATTAAATATTTCATTTAAATTCACATTATTCTAATAAACTTATTAGATAAAACACAATGTCGGGCTCTTTAATAACCTGAAAATATATTTGTCATATGAGGGCAAAACATTGCTCTGTTTTGTCCTCAGAAATATAAAATACCGCTGCCCTAATGGATATAAAATGAGACATATAACAATGATACGACAGAAATGTCACAATAAATCATTCAAAATTCAAGCCTTTCTTGTACTGAGCCTAAACTATAAGAGAAAGGTGAACAAAAATAGCATTATTCCACAGCAAGCACGAGGTATGTAAAAGTATTAAAATATTAAAAATAATTCCTATATCATTTGCCAAATTTTACAGAGATTGGTGTTAAAAACATTTCATATATGAGTGAAATCTCACAAGAATACGTCAGTAAGCGACGAATCAAGACCTAGAGGAAATGTAGAGAATATTCTAAAAATGATTTAACTACTTTTCATTTTAAATATGGAGGAATTGATATGCAAATTATTTTCCATACATAATATTTCTAAAAGTACAACTGTCTAAACGTACAACTGTGCTGCTTTAAAAAGTATAATAACGGATGCGGAAATCATTGTTCTACTGCAGTATAATATAAGGCGTGCTCAAATGAAATTGATTCGAAGCGTCGCATGCGAACAGTTTCCAATGTATTTTCGGGAAACAAACGCGATAGAGAAGGTCTATGTACCCCTTGTGTGCATGCGCAAGCAGATTTGTGATAACTTCATTCGTAAGGACGTGGCATTCTGTTAAAAATGGCTGGTCAACTGCGTCCAAAACAGATAATCGAGCTGTAATTAAGTTTTTAACACTGGAAGGGTGTAAGCCGGTGGATATTCATCGCATAATATTGGCTGTGTACGGTGACATGTGTGTGTCGATGCCCACGGTGACGAGGTGGGCGAGAATGCTTAGCGACGGTCGACAGGAGACAACGGATTTGCCACGGCCCGGTCAGACACACAAAGTTGTAACAGAAATGATGATTACGGACATTGACACTGCAATCAAGGGAAACCGATGTCGAAACATTCGTGACGTCGCAACTGAGCTAAACGTTTCCATGATTGACCAACATCGTTCTTAACGGAATTCGTAACCGTCCTAATCTATGTGACGCCTACCTAAATGACATGAGTGATTTTTTTTTAAACTTTGTATGCATTTCACTCATTAAATATTGTTGTTTCTATCTATGTATCTGTCTCATTTCTGTCCCTACGCATCTCATGGATACATACCTTGAATCACTTTCACCTACCTGAACACCCCTCATATATATATATATATATATATAGTAACTGAAGAAACACTGTACATGACACACTCTGATATAGTTTTAAAATCTGCAAAAAAATGCCCCTTTAATTGTCTATCACAAAGTTCTTCCGCTTGAAATTATTCCTAAAGCAGTGCAAATAATGATTAAAATTATTCTTAATTGAGAGTTTATCCACAAAGCAAAAATTTATCCACACATATTTAAAACAAATATTTCTACTAAAAATTTTTATTGAAACATGAGACATGTATTAAATTATCTACCTATATTATTTTTTTTTTCATGTATTAGAATGATTCAGATATGTTTCAGTGACTCGTGCAATTGAAACTGAAGCGCGTTAAACAATTTGACCTATGCCGAACATTATATTCTTCCGAATGTTTTTACTTCACCAATGTACGAAAAACATCTCAAATATATTATCATATTATTTTCACGGTAATCGAAAATGACATTGTTGAGTAGTTGCTTCTTCTAATTGCCCCATTAGGTTGACATCTTATCGTATATATAGCTACTAGTGGCCAAATAAATGGTTTTATAATATTTTTGGTCGTAAAAATGTTTTATATTTTATATGAAAAATAGGGGTGGGTGTCAGTTAATAGTTTTAACTGTGTTAATTAAAATTTTCCTCGATTATTCGGATATTTAATCGGTTTTTAGTTTATTTTATGTGATTTTAATTTTAATTTAATTGATTAGTTATTTTGTTAGCAAATGTAGATATATTTTCAATACATAAACATTGTTAATTGCAAGAGGCAATTGATATATATATATAGATATAAATTACGTTTCTGAGCATTTGTGAACGAACGATGCCATTTCATTTTAATAAATAAATTTAAATAAACCTTATCATTCATTATGCGATTTTTTGATTACGTAATATTTCTTGCAGTTGTTTCTCAAATTTGTTATATAATTTTTCAAAAAATATAATTATCGTTGGAGGAAACTTATTTCGTACGCATGATTGTATTTTTAATTTTTTCATTTAAATTGTTAATTGGAACATTTTAATCGATTTTATTAAAAATGTATTAAACGGACCGATTAACTTAATTAAAGGAATTGATCGTGACTAAGGATTCATCGATAAATAGAATTAATCTACATTCATAATATAGAAACTTTCCGCTATTGGATTAATTAATTGGATTTAATGAAAGAGACACATATTGATTCCTTTATTAATTCAATGATTTTTTAACAGATAATGAATTAATTCCTATATAAATAATACGCTGTGTACAAAAGTACAGTTAAGGTTTTTTTTTTTTTTTTTTTTTTTTTTTTTTTTGCAACAGAAAAAAGCTCTTTAAGTGATACTATTAAAATGGGATAAAGTAATGTTATTTTGATTGGTTGTTAACAAAAGAACAATTTCTATACATTAAAAGGCTTTCTAATTCCATATACTGAATTGTTATATAGGAATTATTTCGCGAAATACTCAATTAGTACAACATCTGAGTTTTCAGTAAGCGTTTATCTTATGTACGTGTTCAATTTTTATGTTTTGCAATTTTATTTACCTTAAACATTACTTTCTAAAATAAATTTTGATTTTCACTCAAAGGAAGAAACAGTGTTTGTCATACTAAACTTCATCCTGTCTTCTTGTTAAGAAAAGACAAACACACAAACACATATTAGTGCATGTTCTTTAATACTTTTGTCTAATGTGCATTTAAGAATTTTTTTAGTTATGGTATTAACGTACCGGTCACGTTACTGACATAAATCCATTATGTAACAGAATTTAAAAGAAAAATAGATTTTATTTTACTCTACACTGTTAAAAATTTGCAGCAAACTGTTCAGTCATTTGACCGTTTTTGTTGAAAACGGTTACATAACCATAATTTAACAATATTCTGACCATAAAATGAGCAATAATACGGTCAGAACATAGTTAAATTATGGTTATGTAACAGTTTTCTACAAAAACGGTCAAATGACTGGACAGTTTGCTGCAAATTTTTAACAGTGTACAATTTGAAAGTTGTTTCTTATCAAAGATATTATGTTTAAAAGTAATTGGATGACAATGAATAATTAAATTATTAATGCGGTCCAAAATAGGATAAACAAAGAAGTGGCACTTTTTAAAGCAACCGATTAAGTGATACTACAAGCTATAAAGACTGAATAAGCATCAACCTTTCACTTACACTTTTGACCATTCCCGGTCAAGAAGAGTCTCTCGACTCGGTAACTCTCTACCAAACACCGAGCTGTACTCACTACTGTCAGTGATGCTTCACAGCAGTGTTGTGAAAAAAACCTGCAACTTTACAGCATGTTGCGTTTGCGTATTTTACTGCTTTTGTAAAGAATAATAATAAAAAGTTACTATGTAAAAAAGAAATGAAAGAGGTATAATCATCTGATAAATCGCTGTCAAATGGCGTGATTTTATAATAAACAAAAACATAAAATCATGCGTCCAGCATAGATTAATGAAACATTTTCCAACACATCCAGAAGGTTGTACCGAAACTTCACCGTAAAAGAATATATGTAGTAAACAGTTTATGTAACATATAGTACACTTAAAAAAACAGTTTGAACATTTACCTTCCATAGTCAAAAAAATACTCGAGTTATTTTGTGTATACTTGTATATGTGCTATAGACTTAGATGTATACTACATAGCATAGTAAAATTAGTTCAGTTAGAAAATTTATTTTTAGCAATTTTCACCAATCGTTGAAAATGCACTCGAAATCCTTTGTACAGCACTATATAATATAATCCTATATATTATAAAATATAATACTGGTAAAAAAACGTATAATGCAACTAAAAATTTACTTTCAGCAATTACCAACAATAATCGACAATATGTCTTCTTCTATACGTAGCGCGGTATATGAATTTATATCAGTCTACTAAATATAGTTTAGCAGAAAAATGCGTAACACAATTAAAAATACCCTTAAGCCATTCACTCCCATAGTCAGTAATGTTTACGTTTTCCATTGTATAGCCCTGTATATGATCAACAGAATTTATACACACCACGTACTATGAAAAAATTTAGTTAAACTTAAAAATATAAAACCAGTTTAAAACGCACTTATCACACATATACTGTAATTATCGCACGAAGACTGTAAGCGAATTTTTTTATTTGTCTTTGTAAATGAACGATAAACGTAATGCACACCATGCTTTTCAGTTAGCAATTTATAGTGCATCTCAGTAATACATATAAATTTCATCATGTTTTAAATAGTGAAAGATCATTAAATTACACTGCAAACAATTTTCCCCCGTATCACATTGTGTACGAGAATTTATTTCTGTGACCCTGTAAATGAATAGTAAATGCTTTGCACAACATATTTCAGAAAAAGCATGTTTGAGTTAGCTACATAGTTGTTTATCAATTTCATCGTGTTTCGAATAACGTACCATTATCAAAATGCACTTGGAACGAGTTTTTCCCATTACCCATAATTTAATTGTATATTTTTTACTGTTCCTGTAAATGCTACACACTTAATTTTCAATAGGGAACATGGCATAGTAAGTTCAATGGCATACAGATATTTCATGGCTATCCTTATATATTTATAGAGATAGAGCGCGGATGGACGGCTGCACGGCAAATGAACAGATAGCCATGCGGTCAGACAACCCGAAGTCATAAACGCTTTTCAACTATGTTGGAAAGTGTTAACAATAGGATTGCCATGGTTAAAAACACATGCGCACTGAGTGGAAATGTGGACAAAATAGCGTAAATGTAATGTGTTTTTTTCAAGTAGACGTATGAAATTGCCACTGAAGACTAATGATGATAGTAACAATATACCAAAAAGTGAAGAAAAACCCTGTAACTGCCTTTAAAACATTTCTCTGAAATTTGTGATGAGAAGTTCAAAGAACAAGTTAGGAGACGTCCTTTATTATGCATAGTAGTCAAGTACTAAAACATTGATTACAAAATATTTTCATTGATTAATTTTCATATAAATTACCTTCCGTTAACGTAATTTTAAAATTCTTTGTGATATTTATTTGTAAATTTATGACGAAAATAAAGAATAGCTTGTCATTACCAACTTAAATATAACTTATATACTTTACTTATATTAACTTATATATTTTACAAGGGATCAGAGAAATATTTTTATTCATCAGTTAAGACATTTTAATTCTATTTTCCATATTTCGGAAACAGTGTAGTTTATTTGAAAAACATACTACGGGATTAAGAACATATTTGAAATAAATCTTGAATTAAACAGTAAGATATCATTATGGAAATATGCAGCGATATTTATGTTTTTATAATCAGAGTTCACTTAATGATATTATCCCGAATATGTGTATTTTTCAATGAATATGTATAAAATTTTAAGAATCAAACTATTTTTTTACATTTTGGCTGGAAAATGTATTTTAAAATATAATTTCAGTTTACTCAGTGCAGTGTTGAAATAGTATAACCATAATATTAAAGGAATGAAGTGTGTGTAACTGTCAAATAAAGGATACAATGGAAAATAATCACTTATTTAGATATAAATATTGATATCTTTGTTAACAGATGGATATGAAATTCAGGAAACACCTTTCAAAGTTTATGATTGATATAGTAAGTTATAGAAGAGTAATAGATGATTCGTATATTTATACCAATAAATTTGAAGTGGAATCATAGTAACTAATGCATTTATACAGATCGACTGCTTTGATTATAGTTTATATGACCACACACATGCATTATTAAATGACAGTAAACATTTGTGTGAAATATTGATTGATGACTGCAAAATGTAATGCATAAGATTAGATGTCACTAAACTCTTCATACTTTTCACGTTGAATACTTTTATTCAATAAATAATAAAATCGATCAATACAATGAAATGTTCTTAAATAATGCCTCTCAACATTTAATATAATGTTATGCTTTGTACTAATTATATAATTATACTACAATATTATGCTAATACATAAAAACAAACTAAATATTTATTATGAAATTTACATAAGCATCTTATTATTAATAGACAGATAATTTTAGCAACTTTTCATTTAAGGAATGTATTACATTTCTATAACATCATGTGATCTCCACTTAGCACTAACCTAAAACTTAATATTAGAAAATATCTAAACGTTGCAACGATTTAACATAGAACTATTATGATACATTAAGGGGTTAGATACGCTCCCAGCTTTCAAAAAATAGATTTTCTTTTCCTTGAGGAAAATTAAATCCTTATAGTGTGTAAAATTATGGGCAAGAAGATTTAAAGTATTATCTAAATATTTCAGAAAGGTATGATTGAAAATGTGAGCGCGCTCACGATCAATACAGCCAACCTCTCCGAAAAGGTTCTACTAAAATTTTGTAGGTGCAACGAAAGCATTCTAAATGAGCAAATTAAAGCACAGGAGGGTCCACAGAATGGCACAAGAATAGCAAATTAATTGTAAGTTCCAAAAAAAATATATCATTTTTTTTCCTTTTAATTCTTTAACCACGATTTTCTGGAAACTACATTTTTCAACATGGTCAGCATAATAACGCTCTCAGCTTTCAAAAAATCATTTTTTTTCCTTGACGAAAATTAAATCCTTATAGTGTGTAGAATTATGGGCAAGAAGATTTGAAGTGATATCTCAATTATTCAGAAAGGTATGAGCGAAAATGTGAGAGCGCGCTCGATCAATAAAACCGACCTCTCTGAAATGATTCTGCTAAAGATTTGTAAATGTGTCAAAAGCATTCTGAATGAGCAAATTAAAGCGCAGGAGGGTGCAAAGTATGGCACAAGAATAGCAAATTAAGTGTAAGTTGAAAAAAATATATATATAGTATTTTTTTTTCGTCGAAAAGTTTAACCGCGATTTTCTGGAAACTAGTTTTTTCAACATGGTTAGCATGATAACTTGAACAAATGTTAACATTTTTGGATAAAACTTGCGCTTATCTATGCATAATAAAAAAATTTAAAGGTCATCGAGCTGTTTTTTGAAAATTTTAATTTTATATATTTTTCCAATAAGTTTCAAGATATATATTTTAGACGAAAAATGAAATTTATTTTTAAGATAGCGCAACTTAATAGCCTTTAGCTACAACTTTATCTTACAAGAAGAAACTGAGATTTTAAAATATTTTTGTATACATAGGAAGTTAGTATACTGCTCATCGAAACCGGATATTTTTTTACAGGTCAACAGGGCTGCAAGTTTCCGACGTAATATGTGTCGAAATTTAACAAAAACACATAGTCTTAAATACTTGAAGCAATAGAAAACAACGTGTAATTATTAGTTTTTCAATTATTTTTACTCCTTTTCTAAAAGAAGTTCCACAATATGTCAATTTTTCGCAGCCGAGAACATATATAACGCGTGAAATAATTGTATATTTCTTAAAACTGATGTTATCACTTTAAAACTTGCTCTAACTGTTTTCGCATAATCATACAGTTAACAATATGTGGGAAAATATTTTTAAATAATCATAGGAAGTTTAATAAAATTATCTTATTAAAAGTTATATTAAAATGTCTAAATATATCTGTGATAAATGAGATATCCTTAAAAAAAAAAAAAACAAAAAAAACGTTATTTTGTATATTTTAAGATAATTATATTAGAACATTTTGTAAAATTACATAATTATGAACAATTCGATCATTAGTAATGTAAAATTATGTAAAATTATAACTAATATGCTATGACAGTTATAATTATTTTGCAAATGATTTGATGTGATATATTGTACATAAAATGAAAATAATATGATTAGTAAAAATATGTGGCATAATATTTTTAAATAATCATAGGAAGTTTAATAAAATTATCTTATTAAAAGTTATATTAAAATGTCTAAATATATCTGTGATAAATGAGATATCCTTAAAAAAAACAAAAAAAAAACGTTATTTTGTATATTTTAAGATAATTATATTAGAACATTTTGTAAAATTACATAATTATGAACAATTCGATCATTAGTAATGTAAAATTATGTAAAATTATAACTAATATGCTATGGCAGTTATAATTATTTTGCAAATGATTTGATGTGATATATTGTACATAAAATGAAAATAATATGATTAGTAAAAATTATGCATTCCTTATTTTATTTATAAAATCTTTCAAAGAGCACAGCCCAAATTTTTATCCTTTACTATCATAATAGTGATTCTATGTAATTCAATTTTTTTCAGTAGTTTGTAAAGTATAAATTCCAGGTATGTCAACAAAAATAAAGATGACACGAATAGCGTTAATAATATAATGTCAGATTTTATATCAGTTAAAGAATACAAGCTTTGTTTATCTAAAAGTATTTCTGTTTATATTTCTTGAAAAGAACTATTTTAATAGAAGTTTCTATATGTTTTTTAAAAAATCAAACTTTTATATTATTTTGGGTGAGATACAGTTCGGAGGGAATTTCTCATTGATAAATAATTTATTGAAAGTAATATACGTTTAAATGACTTAATTTGCTGCAATTTTAACTGATATGAAATAAAAAAAAAATTAAAACAAAATTTGATATAAATTCTTCTTATTAAATCTGCTCAAACAAATCTAAACGTATTTTCAATGGAATAAATTCTTTTTTATTTAATTGTTTACCATTTTTACATTAAGACCACATTATGTTGATTATGACATTCGGTTTAATTCACAATTTGTGTCGTAAATAAATTAATTATCTTTGTGTTTTATTTTTAACGGGGTCTATTTTTCAGAAAAAGTATGTTCCAAAATATCATTAATCGTAAACATAACCCCGATGTATTAACTCTATTACTTGATATAAATGTTAGAATAATTTACGGCGTCAAGCATTGATTTCCATATTACATTGCGCTTCTAAACGTTCTAATCTAGTCGAATAACTAGATCAGGTATTAAATTTTATCTCTTATTCCCATGCTTAATTATAATATTCCGTTCAATGTAGTTTTCGAAATATCGTTATTGTTTTATACATGCATTTTTTACCTATGCATTCTTATGTCCTCATGTTAAACTTATCTTATAATCATATTTATATAAAATGTTCAGTGTTGTTACACGTTATTCATTTGCCGTAGATCTTCATTTTTATCTATATAGCTTTCGCCTGCTTTACATGTCTTACTATAATTTCTAATTGTGATTAGAGTAATTATTTGAAACCTCTGTAAATTACGTCTGTATTAAAAAATATATATTAGTGAAACGGAAAAGGTAATAAAATAACTATTTTTATTACAACTTTTTATTATTACAGAAATTATAGCGCGGTAGAACAATACCAAGTACAAAAGTAGTTTTTATTAATTACATAACTTTCTTCATTTTTTCCCTTTGTTCTACTGAATGTATCAAAAAGGAGAACTTCCGTCTTTTTTATTTTATTGTGTATAAGGAACTATAGTAGCAAATATTGATTTAGACATAAATGCATAAGATATTTTATAGATCTTAAAGCTACACAGGAGTTTTAAAACGTTCCTTATGCCGCAAACCAACAAACAAATTTTTCATGCGGAAAATAGGAATTTATTCGCATGTGGACCATAACCAGTTGTATCAAACAATTTACTACTATTTTTTTCATTTAAGATAACATTAAAGTTTATGTATGTAGATTAATGTACTTATCACCCCATAAGAGAACCAGATGGAAATTGTACGTCATACGTGACAAATTATGTGCGTTCGTACGATAACTAGATTTATAAATATTCAGATCTTGGTGCAAGGACGTTTGCAAAGTTATGCAAAAATGCATGAAAACAAAATTTATTTTATGCGCAGATTTCCATATTATAAATGTTGATTTTATTTTATGAAATTAAATTTCAATATACTTTTACAAACCATTAATTACAACTATGTTACATTAAAATTATAATATGTGCAAATATAAATACATATTCAGTAATACTTACGAATTCTTTGTTCAGCCCTGCATATTATCAAAAAATTTGTACAAACCACATACTATAAACAAATTTAGTGAAACTTAAAAAGCAAACCAGTGTTGAAAACTCATTTATCACAGATAGACTGTAATTATCGCACTAAGAATGTAACAGGACTATTTTGTGCGTGTATAAAAGAGCGATAAACGAAATGCACACCATAATTTTCAGTGAGCAACGTATAGTGCACCTTTTTAACGCATTTAAATTACATTATTTTTTAAATAGTGAAATTTCATTAAATTACACTGGAAACCATTTTTCCCATAGAACATTGCGTAACAGATATCTATTGTGTGACCCTGTAAATGAATAATATAGGAGTTGGATCCTATATTTTACGAGAAACGTTTTTATGCTCCTAATAATTCTATCTCAATTTTATTAAGTTTTAAATGGTGTAAAATTACCAAAACACCCGTGAAAAGATGTTTTCCCTTGACTGTAATGTATTGGAATACTTTTAACTGGCACTGAAAATAAACTATAAGTACTACACAATCCGTTTTAAATAACACTCATGCTATAACAAACGTCAATAACATAAATAACATACAAATATTTTAGGGAAATCCGAATATATTTACGAAAGTTAGAGTATGGACGGACTAACAGAGAGCAAACGGCAGACAAATCGAAGTCATAAACACTTTTCAACTATTTTAGAATATGTTAAATAAAGGATACTTTGGTAGGATTGAAGATAGAAATAGTCACCAGTCTTAGGGTTAAAGAAAGTATTTTCAAATCAAAACAATATAAAACATTTATTTGAATGTAGTACCACATTTAAAAATAACTTCCAATAAAAGTACATACAATATATATATATATATATATATATGACTTTCATATTTGTTTTTGCCAATAAATAACCTTAATATATCGAAGAAGAGGCAATTTTAGCTAATATTTAGTTCTTGTACAAATCTATGGAGCTTGCTTGTATTTATTAAATACCAATTTCCTTCACATCCTTTTTCTATCTATCCACTTTATGGAGCATTTCCGAGAAACTGGATCATCAAGGTATCACCGTCTTATATGATCAAATAAAATGATTAACTTACGCGAAAAGCTTTATCTGCAGTCATAAAGCCTAAGCATAACGTACTTCATTTTTTACACTTAGTGAAACGTGTTAAAAATATAAAGTAATTATTGTTTTCTGTATTTTTTCTGTGTATGTGAAATGTGTGTAATTTGTTTATGGGAAAATTTTAATGTCATGTTGTTGAAATAGTTAGAAATCTGTGTAGGATAAGTAAGATTAAACATACAATAACATAAAAATTATAGTAAAAATGGCAGTATATCATTTACACTATATATATATATTGTTATGAAAATAGTACATGCATCAACTTAATATATATTTACAGGTAGTAAATTCAGGGAAATCCATTCACTTATTAAACAAATTAATAAAACATTTCCCTCGGGTACAAATTCTAAGAAAAATGTAAAACCGAAATAAATGAATTCCGGTAAATATAAATAAAAGATAATTTAATTTTTAGACTGATGAAACTGATAAAAACATCAGCTATAGATTTGCTAATTCACGCTTATGTACTATTACACCACATCAGTACTTTCCTGGGAAATAAACTGTATTTATGATTATAGCAGTTAAATACGCATGATTGAGAAATTTCATGTCTTAGACATACAACTTACACTTTCGTAAAATTTATAGTTAATTAATATATTCAGTAGCAGCATGATCATTTATCAATTTAAAAAATATGCAGAGTTATTTGAAATATATTATCCGAAATATTCATTAAAAATAACACAGTACAAAAAATTTTAAAACAATCTCGAAATATAAAATTCAGTCGCAAACTATTATACATACACCGCACACTTCACTAACATAGAACATCACATTAAAATTAATGTTAAGTAAATATAAATTTTCATATTTATTGGTATATACGCGCGATTCCATACATATAAATATCCCTATTATCTAATAAAACTTAATAATAGTAGAATAGCAGAAGTTTCAGTTTAAATTTTTTTAGATGATTTTGAATTGATAATAAATTATATACATGTATTTTCGTTAATAATAAATCGGACGGTAAGTACAGATATATGTAGAAAAAATATATGTATCACTATATTAGCTTTATTAACAGAACACCAATACTGTTGTATTTCGACTCAACTTATCACTCATTGATACTGACACTATGAAATTTACTTCTCCTCAAACGTCTCCTCAAACATTTATGTGGAATATTAATAAGGTACTTTTTATTGTATTACGATTATAGATCAAATGTAATGGAGGCATTTTTATTAAGTTAGTTTTAAAATAACATTTACCGAAGTATTACCAAAATGTTTTAACTTGGTAGCTTTATTTACATCTGTGCACTTTCTTTAGGATATTGTGTGTTTTGTTAAAATAGTATAATAAAAAGAATTAAAAGTGTATGCAAAATACTACAGGAGAATTCTTTGATATCTTTATCCACAGAAAATTGTTCTCCTCCTAACATATTTCTATGGCGATATAAGTAAATGCTTGTACTATTATGAGGATAATCGAGTGCCTTACAGTGTAGCTAATTTTTGTTTTGTTATACCAGCTGTAAAGGCCCTTCATTGTACTACAGAAGAAAATGAGGTTCGGTTTTGAACGTTTTCTGAATCGATGTACTTCTTATCCGAATCGATGTACTTCTGATAGGTACTACATTTCATGTACATCGTACCTCAATAAAAAACGTAGACTCAAAATTTATTGTCTGTTTTGATTCAGTAGCGCATTTTCAGTGTTTTTGCACTATTCCATAGTGAATCGCTATAATTCACATTCTTTACGACCATGTTTAAATAACGTGTGGCATTTGAATAAAAGATCATGATAAGGTGTTATTTCCAAATTGTGCATTTGTAGAAATTCTTAATGGGTGTGTCTCTCCTTTGTTGAAATTTTAAAATTATACTTTGTGCAACAGCATTAGTTTAATTGTATTTACTCCAAATGCTAAAGACTAAATATATTGGCCTTATGAAGAATAAAACGATTCCAATAAATTTTTTAAACCATAAATAACTTATAATTGCCGTTAAAACATGTACAGCCGGCACTCGTTAATGCGCCTCCGTTTAAGAAATGTCTTCGGTTAATGAAGACAATTTCTTTTTCCCCAACATTTTAAATTTTCAATTAATGTTAAAGACAATGCTAAATGTGTACTAATCATCTTAAAAACCATGTAATGTTTTGAAAATTTTGTAACTAATCAAAAGAAACTAGTTTTGTACATTATTTTTTCAAACATAATTTTGCTGTTATATATTTTATTAAGAGATCAAAAATTGGCAGTACAAGATTTGAAGAGAAATAACACTCTCTTCTCTGGCAACATAAAAGGGTCAAACAATGCTTTCGGCTATCCGGCGACATTAGTAATAAAATAAAAGAAAACTGCCCAGTTAAACTGACGGCATTGAGCTCACAGGCCATTCACACTAACTGAAAATTATATTCTTATTTCAAAGAATTTGAAATAAGCTTTCGAAAAATGAAGAAATCGACAATATATTAAGAGGGGGGAACCATCCCCCGTTTCTCCTTCTTATAATTAACCAATGAACCCATAAAACGAATCAGAGAAGCGCCTTACCACAATGAACTTATATACAAAATTTGAAAAAATCGGATAATTCTGCATGAAAAATCCATTTATCTAAATTAAGGGGGGTTAGCCCCCCGTCGCCCCTTTATACTTAACCAAAGAACTCCCAAAACTAATCAGAGAAGCGCCTTATCAAAATGAACATATATATAAAATTTGAAGAAAATCGGATAATTCTGCTTAAAAAACCCATTTATGTATATCAAGGGGGGGTTAGTCCCCCCCGTTCCCCCCTTTATACTTTACCAGTGAACCCCCAAAACTAATCAGGGAAGTGCCTTACCACAATGAGCCTATATACAAAATTTGGAGTAAATTGGATAATTCTGCATGAAAAACCCATTTATCAAAATTAAGGGGGGGGGGTAGCCCCCGTTTCCCTCTTTTACACTTCACCAATGAACCCCCAAAACTAATCAGGGAAGCCCCTTACCACAATGAGCCCATATAGAAAGTTTGAAGAAAATCGGAAAACTCTGCATGAAAAAAATCATTTATCTAAAATAAGGGGGGAGGATTAACCCCCCCCCCCCCGGTACCCCCTTTATACTTAACCTATGAACCCCCAAAACTAATCAGGAAAGAACCTTATCACAATGAACCTATATACAAAATTTGAAGAAAATCGGATAACTCTGCATGAAAAAAATAATTTATCTAAAATAAGGGGGGAGGATTAACCCCCCCGTTACCCCCTTTATACTTAACCTATGAACCCTCAAAACTAATCAGGAAAGAACCTTATCACAATGAACCTATATACAAAATTTGAAGAAAATTGGATAATTCTGCATGAAAAAACCATTTATCCAAATTAAGGGGGGTTAGCCCCCCGTTCCCCCACCCTTTATAGTTAACCAATCAATCCCCAAAACTAATCAGGGAAGCGCCTTATCACAAGGAACCTATAAACAAAATTGGAAGAAAATCGGATAACTCTGCATGAAAAATCCATTTATCTAAATTAAGGGGGAGGATTCCCCCCCCCCCCGTTAGCCCTTTTATACTTAACCTATGAACCCTCAAAACTAATCAGGAAAGAACCTTATCACAATGAACCTATATACAAAATTTGAAGAAAATTGGACGATTCTGCATGAAAAAAACATTTATCTTAATTAAGGGGGGTTAGTCCCCCCCGTTCCCCCCTTTATAGTTAAACAATCAAAACTAATCAGGGAAGCGCCTTATCACAAGGAACCTATATACAAAATTGGAAGCAAAACGGTTATTTCTGTCAAGAGTTATGCGTTACGTACGTACATACGTACATACATACATACAGAACGGGCGGGCACATAAGCTCTCAGGTTTGATAGCCTGTGAGCTAAAAAAACTGTTGTAACACACCAACTAATCGAGTGTGTCACAAAACTAAATTACGTGTGGTTAAAAGATAAGTTGTACAACAATATAAATCATACCAGCTAATGCTAGACCTAGGGGATCTCAGTATTCAAAACCAAAAGGAAACCTTTCATTTACAGGAACTTTACAGGAACTTTACAGGAATGGAGTGATATTATACAAGATAGTTCCAATCTCATTCTGGGGGGGGGGGGACTTTAATGCCCACCTTCAGGCATGGGGATATGCTCGAAATAATAACAGAGGAGATGTCTTCCTAGAATGCATATCGAATAAAGAATTACAAATTATAAACGATATTGCAGCTGACAATACCTTTGCCGCAAATAATAAGAAGGGGAATCCAGATCTGACATTATGTGGACGGATATCAAGCGATGTTATCAATTCATGGAAAGTAGATACAAGTTTCCCATCACTAAGCAATCACAGATACATCCAATTCAATTTAAAGGCGAATCCATTAATAAGAAATTTATTCCGTTATAAAACTAAATTTGAAACCTTCAAAAAGTTCAATACATAATTAAAAAATCATAAAGAAAGGTTAATGGACTCTTTAAGAAACGTACAAACACCACAAGGGCTAGATAAGTGGATGAACTCTTTTCATGATTTACTAACTCAAAATATGGACAAGACTCTAAAAAAGAAGAAAATTGCACAAGATCGTCAACTTAACTGGGTATTCAGATAGCTTAAAAATACTCAGAAACCGTTTAAATGCTCTAGGTAAAAGACTCAAACGAAATCCAGAAAATGAGAAATATTTAATTGATTTTAAAAAGGCAAGAGCAGAATACAAATTAAAAATAGTGAAAGCCGAGAAGGAATCATGGTTAACTTTCTGCAATGAGACCACGGGTAAATATGGCACGGCTTTTAAAATTCTAAAGCAAAAGTTTCTTAAAAATACAGACCTAATCCATACAGATTTGGAAAAATCAACAATAGAAGATACATATATAACTGTACAGTAAGGTCTATTACAACACCAAATTGGTGTACAAAATACAAATGAAATTCCCTCATATATAAATATGTCCCCAATTCCAGAAGAAGAATTTCAAGACATCAAATTTACCCTAAGAGAACTGAAATTTGCAATAAAACAACAGAACATTAAAAAGGCCCCAAGTTATGATAGAGTAGACGCGATAACTATAAGAAACATGCTAAAGGAATTACCAGATCTAGTGTTACAAATTTATAATAAATGTTTAAAATTATGTCATTGCCCTGAAACTTGGAAAAAAGGAATTGTAATTTATTTTAGAAAAAAGAACAAAGACCCACCTCAACATAAATCTTACCGCCCAATAACTCTTCTTCCCATGTTGGGAAAAGTTTTAGAAAGGCTGATAAAAATAAGAACGATGACATTTGTAGAAAGTAAATCCATTCTTCAACCAGAACAACATGGTTTTAGAGAGAAAAAAGCACATTAACAGCTTTACAACAACCAAAATCACTAATCATGGAAAACTTAGATAAATATAAATAATGTGGAATGATCTCAATTAATCTCCAGGGATCATTTGCTTCCATTGATTGGCACAAAATTACTGAAATAATAGATGATTCTCTACTTCCAACTCACATACAGAAGCTCCTAAAAATTATATCAATGAGAGATTAATCGGTTTAAATAATTACACATTCATAGAGGGGTTCAGGACACATAAAGGTTGGCTGCAAGGCTCGTGTTTAGGACCACTAGTGTGGTTACTAATAGCCAATGACATAATTACAAGATACAAATTAAAGGCTCTTGGAATTATTGTTTATGCAGATGATTTCGTTATACTCACTGAAGGCAATACCTGATCATCATTGGAACAAACTGCTAAAAGTCGTATAGAAACATTCGTCAATATATGTTCAGAGCTTAATCTAACTATCTCAGAAGAAAAAACCCGAGCACTCCTATTTGGCAGGATCCTCCTTAATAATCGAAAGCTAATTTTCAAAATAAAACAGAAATCTATAAAAATTGTTAACAAGAGAGAGATCGCGAGGGGCACAGAGTCACCCCAGTTTTAGACAAGCATCCGTCCCACGAAAAATGTTTATCTGTAATCAATCATCCTTTCAGTGTCCTCTGTCTGACTCTTACCTTGCTAGGTGTAATGTTATTTTTACATGCCTTTCCTTTGTGCGCGTGAAACAATCGTTTTTTGGAATCCATGTAAAAAAAGGGGTGACTCAGTCTCCCCACGCGACCGTTATTGCTTCGAAATTTCTCATTCTAAGCAGGGTATTTTTCTGTTCTGAAGTGTTTATGTTGTTTTTTGTGTTGAATTATTTAATAAATAATGGCGTGCAAACGTAAACTTACAGACTATTAAAAATAAATGGAACTTTTGAGAAATTTATTAGATGAAGTTGAGTCTTCCGAAGAAGAAATTAATCAAGCTGGTGAAATGAACCTGATGAGGAAATATACAGTTCTCACGACAACGAAAGTGAGTTTGAGCAAAAGGATAAAGATTACGAAAATTCTAATTCTGAAGAAAGTATATTTGTTAGCAAAAATAAAACAATTTTGGAAAAAGAAAAAAAAACAAATCAAACAGTCAAAACGTGATCTTAAAATATAATAAGTAATTTAGCAGGAGTAAAAATTATCGCACGCAATATAACAGAACTAAACAAATTTAAAGACAATAAAACTACAATTTCTTGCATGAAGTATGATAATTTTACCTGTAAAAATCATTCTTCTTATGTTTACCAGAAATGTAAGTAGATTTAAAACTCCTGATAAAGGTATGTAATTATTGTGATTGTAAAGTTTTCTTAAACAATACAAAAGTTTTTTTAACTAAAGAAGCATACTTTCTTAATGATTTAATGAACTTATTGTTAAAATCAAATGATATTTTTCTTGTTTATAGCACAATATTTGTATAAAAGTGATTGCGGTGACTCAGTCACCCCGCGCGATCTCCAACGTCAGTACTGGGTGCGCGCCTTCTGTCGGGTTAAAAATCTGCAATATTTAGGAATTACACTAGACCAAAAATTAAAATTTCAATCACACCTAAGTATTTAAAATCTAAGATCGCCCAATTTGTTTCGGGCTTTAAAAAATTCCACAATTACAACAAGAGAAAAGAAGTATCAAACAGTTATTGAACGGCAGATTCTTTATGGCTCCGAATTCTGGTATCCAAACTTGAATTGCCACGGCATCAGAATCCTTAGATCAATTCAGAGAATAGCATTGTTAAACATCATAAGAACTTACCGAAGCATTTCAATTGACGCATTAAATATTTTATCTGGAGTGCCTCCAATTATTATCAAAATACCAAACAAATTCCAAGTCTATGAGATAAAGCAAAGAAACAGATTACTTAACATCAACAATTCAATAATATACAATAATCTTATACAACGGGAAGCAACTTATGAATTTCCAGAATATTACAATTTGAAAAATATAGTAAATATAGATAACCTGACAGAAAACATAATATTGGAAAATCATCTACAAATTTTTACAGATGGATTATCTATGGGAAATGGAGTGGCAAGCGAATTATATGCGATCCAGGAAGCTATAGTTTGGTTAACACAATCACAATTTACATCAGCCCTTATTTTGACAGATAGTCGCTCATCCTTAGATGCATTCAAAATGATCTTTCCTCGAAACTCCATAATTTTAAATGTCTACAATAGTTTACTACAAAACACCAATAAGTTCATCAAAATAGCCTTGATTAGAGCACATGTAGGCACCACTGGTAACGAGTGAGCAGACCTTCTCGCAAAAAATTACAGAAGACCATTATGATGACATCTCTGTCTTACCATTTCCAGAATCCGTGCTAAATGTTGTTATTTTAAAAACAAAATCATCACAGATTGACAAAATGATTGGACCAACTCAACGAAAGGAAAAGAAACGTATAAAATTCTTAATAAGGTAGATGTTAAATTTTTATGTGTTCAGAAATCAGCAGCATATTATCTTAGCGGCCATGGAAGATTCCCAAGCTTTTTATATAAAATTGGTAAAAGAACCACGGATAGATGTCCCTGTAACAAAAACCCTGGAACTCCTATACACTACATCTTCGGTAACTGCCCTCTTATGGAATTCCATTTTAACTTCAATAAAAATAAATCATTAAAGAGAAACCTACAACGTGTGCTATCAGACGCTTCCAATTACGAAAAGTTAGATAAAAACTATAATGTCCTAAATAAAAACTTTTCATATATCAAAGAATTATTATAACCTATATAAAATTCTAGATCTATAGATTTTAAAAACTATGTTTTAAAAGACTTAATAGACTAGTGCATAATACAATTGAAAAATTTCAGTACAATATTATTATTGAGAATATCTGTAAATATTTATCTTTAATATTATGTAATTTTATCAGTATATTCATATAGAACTTATATACATGTAATAACTTTGGACTCACCCAGCAATAAGTAATATTGGGTAGGTCGTGTAATTTTTTTAACTTGCTGGGGACTCCGCGTCTTTGGACACTGGGGCTCCTGGTAGATATAGGTTTTCCCCTCGTTGACTATAGTTCCTATGCCGAGAGGTTGGCTGTCCACTAGTGGGAGGTTTCTGTTTCTGTTCTGTACAACAATATAAAATAAAAATGAGAGATTACTTTAAATAAAGTTAAATTATATAAGTAGGAAATTTTAATTGCATAGTCAGTTTGCTATGAATAATTAATTCTTTTGCCATAATATTATTGTCATTAATTCACATTTTTAATAAAAATTAAATTAAAGAAAACATTGTTTTTAAGCAGGAAGTTGTAACTGGTGTAATTTCTTTGCGAAGCTGAATTTAGTTAATTTAAAGTAAAGAATAATTTTAGACCACTCACATTAGCACATCGTTTACTGCGGAAAGAGGTTATTGCGGACAAACTATGGCCTCCCTTCGAGTTCCTCAGCATAGGAGTTCACTTTATAATATATTTATATTGACATTAAAATATTCTTATTTATATTTCACCTAAATATTTCTTTCCAATACTTCTTAAAATCATTCCAATGCTATTCATTATCGTATTTGTTATAGAAAATGTAAATTACTTTAAATTCGTTGTAATATAACTAATTTAAACGTATGAAGCTCTATGGTAAAAAACATATTATCATAACCATTCTTTATTTTTGTTTTTAAATTATATGTTCTGAAAATGTTTTAATAAAATATATAATGCAAATTTGTTTTACATGATAGTTTAAATTAATTACAGATAATTTATTTTTACTTTAAAAATTAATAAATAAAGCAAAGTAGAACAGTGAGTAATAAAAAAGCACAAAAAACAGTATTCATATGTTGTTTATACCAGACTTTAAAGAACATCAAGTTGTATACTTTTCACAGTTATATAGAAAGTATTATATAAATAATGTATAACAAGTATAATTCCATACTAAATAATATTAAAATTGTTACGGTAAACCAAACGAAAAATTGTGACTTCTTATAAATATTTAAAATGTATAATAAAAATGCATAGATATAAAAGTTTCTTTTCCTATGAAATAATGTGTGATAAATTTGACTAATTAAAAACTTTTAAAAATTTCAAAATATATTTTCTAAAGAAAAAAAATTCGTATACTACTATGTGCATCTTGTTGGGATTTTTTAAATTCCTGATACGTCTATTTTATCCAATTCTAGTTTTACCAAGTAAAATGATATTTTAAAATAGAGTTCCTTTCAAAAGTATTTTGTTTGCTTGTTTTTAAAATCTTGTTATATCTAAGATGCTAAGATATATCGCGCGATACATTTTTTGTTGGAAATTACATACAAGTAAGCAAAACACGCGTAAAAGAAATAATGATCCATTTGCAATACTTTATTTTTTTTTATTCGGAAGGACATGATTCCATTGTAAATCTTACAGATATAAATCACAAATCTATTATTTCTGAAACAGCAGTCACTTTCTTTCGTTCATTGGTGACATGAAACAATTTATTTAAAGATATATTTTTTCATTTTCATATATTTTTGCATTACCCTGTGAGTTATAAAATGCAATTTACATAAAATATAAAACTAATAAAACTAAAAAAATCAATATGCGGGATAATGCTCATATTGAGAGTTTATATTTTTAATCTTTCTCATACCTTAATAAATACTAGTAATTCTGAAGATCAGAAGCCTCAACGTCAGCTGTGAAAGTCATTGTTTTTTTAATCGCACTGTTTATGCTATTTAGCATCTTACAATCTACAATTTCATTTTTGTTATTTTTACATATATATTTATAGACATATAAAATACTTCGAAGGTTTCAGAAATTAGAAGCGTTAAATTAAACACAGTTTATGCAATGATATTCTTAAATTTTATGAACTTCTTATTATTATCCTTTTTTAGATAAAGAAATTTTTTTCAGGGAGGCAGAGCCCTCATCCCCCCCCCCTGAACCCCCCGTAATCTTATTAATTTTTTTATTCAAGATTTCTTATTGATTGTATGAATAGTTCTAATATATCTTAGAATTCTTTCTATAGCGTAAGCAACAATTTCGAAAATAATTAAAAATTATCCTAATACCCAAATAGCAATATTTACTTACCTGCCAACCACGAAACACCTGCATCTGATGAATAAGTTGAATAATATAATTTGTACAAAAACAACGTATGGAAATGCAAGCTGAATCTACGATATTTCAATTATCTATTTAAAAAATCTAGTGTTCTTATAATTTTTGTTTCGGAAAAACAGTTTTGATGGTCATTCTATAATATTTATCTTATCTAAGTATATCCTGATCTAACTCGATGGCAATAGCATGCTACAATCTCACCAAAATAGGCATATTTGTAAACTTTTAAACCTATGGGGTAATCATTTATAATCGGGTCCACTGCCAATTCACTAAATAGCACACGTGATTTGTAGCTATAAACTATTTTTTTTGTGTTATCTTCTTTGTTCTCAATTTCAGTAATTGTAATATTTCAGGATTTGACGATATGTATGGATGTGTGTTACTATTCTACTTTCTTTAGTTTAACCACCTCGACGTACGAGTGATTTTATCCAACTTTTTAAAGAATATTAACTTTTCAATGACGAAATATCCACATCTATTCCAGAAAATGAATAAATTCTCATGTAAGAAATATACTTATACAAATGTAAACTAAAAGACTTGAATTACACGTTCAATATTTTTGTATTTTTCGTTTGGAAAAAGTATTTTAGTAATGATTCTGTAATAGCTTTTTTTTCAGTATAATAATTTAAAATTATCATATTTGTCTTAGCTTTTCTTTTTTGTATAAACCCAAGTCCATTTTTTACTTATTAAAATTGCTTTTCCCCTCCCTGTCGCTTTGCATTTTCTTTAAACAATCTTATTTACAAATATTTTATACTAAATTTAAATTATTTTTCTTTACGTATCTAAAGAGGCTGCTTCTAGTTTTTTTTTTTCTTTTTCTCATAGTACGCTATCTTTTGTAAACAAGTTTAGAACCCACAAAGTGTGTTTTCAGAGATGAAGGCTATTACCCCCCCCCCCCTATTCTTGGTATATAACTATTAGATTTTATGACGAGAGCACTCTTTATTGCATTTCATGTGAAAAGAGGATTCGTGTATTGTGTTTCTGTGTAGAACGGAGTTTTAGGGCTTGGGAAAGAATTCAAAGCCTCTGTATTTTTAGAAAGAAAGCAGGCAATTACTGCTATATTTACGAGCGGTAGGCAATCCACAGATGTGTTCCCAGGCTGCGTGCGGAATGTTGGATTAGTAATGACCTCTACCCTATTCTAAAAGTAAGCTGGCCAAATTCATAGAAATGAATAACAACGGTCGGAACCCCAGCCAATGAGCTCTTGGATTCCTCTCCCTTTCCGATTTGTTGTGCACCCATTTTTCCAACTGGAGAAGTTTTTGCAGGTAGTATGGATTAGACTCTAAGAGACTGATGTGCACTGATTGGGGTGGGATACTCTCCTCTCCCCCGATGTTGTTGGCCAGAATTGGAAAAGTGACAGATTGAATTCGATGATAGTAAAACACAGATTTGGTTGGAAAGAATAAATATGAATTCTTTTTTCACTCGAAGTCGCAATTAGAAGCCAAAATGTTTCCGGAGCTGGATTTTTTTAAAGTGTGAGTTGGATTCTAACAAGGCAGAAAAATACTGTCGTACCGATAGTGATGTGAACATTCAGTTCGTAGAATTCAACGACAAACTAATCCCAGTTTCACATATACCAAACCCTGATAATTTGTAGTAGTTTCAAACGACGTATTTATTTTGAAGTACATCCAGTCAAGGAATGCTGCGGTCTGTACAGGGTTTTCCGTTGTGTATCCGGTGAAAGGACGTCACAATCCGTGTAGAATTTTCTGCTGTGTATCCGATCAAGTAACGTCGATGTCCGTGCCATATCTCTCACTGATGGTGTAACGGAAAGTCGAAGAGAGAGTCTACTGTTTCTCTGGTCCTCGTTTTTCATCAGGTGTGCCAAAGTTTTCAGACTGGTAATTAAGAAGATCAAGATAAACACTCACCTGTTCAGCATCACGGTAGAAGAGCATCGAGAACAACTAAAAATCGCCAAATCAGTACCTAAGTGTACTATACTAAGAAAGTCTGCTCTAGTATATTGTTATTTGCTGTGAAAATGTGAGTAATAATTTCAATTAAGTTTATCTGTGATTATATATCTATATATCACCAGTTTTATATTCAATAAATACATGTAATATTAATATAATTTACTCTAACTTTCTTCATTGTTCTTAACTGTATCAGACGTTTTTCTTTCAGTGTTTTTACTTAATTAAAATTAATGAATATGTAAAATAAATGAAGTTTTCAGTTTTTAAAAAAAGGAGGAAGTGACAAATAATGAAATTAACAGGATAAAAAAATAATTAAAAGATTTTGGAGAGACCATATCAGTACACATGTTCAGTATGAATACAGCAATGATCTTATGGTAAAAAAAAAAAATTAAGAAATCATTAGTGGATATTTAAGCATTCCATTTCCAATAGATATCAAGTGTTCAACTTACTAATATATTTTTTAATGTGTTTTATCAATTTATGTATATTTCACTAAAAGTTTAAATTGTTTTACTTATGAGTAACGCTAAAACCACTCTATATGGAAATATCTCAATTAACATTGATATTAGATTTATTTGCCTCATGAATTAGTTTAGAACCAACATTAATCTAGTAGATTCTGTTTTAAATTGAAAGTATTGAGAACTCTAAACTAATTGAAGTAGTTAATAAAAAAAGCAAATTTAGATTTTTCCTGCAAATGCAACCAAATTACTTTTTATGTTTACTTTAACAAAATAATTAACTCACTAAACTATGCATTTAAAGAAAATCAAGGATCATGATAATTATCTCATCTCATACTTCAAATTAAGTTATTATTTTGTCATTACAAATAAAGATTGGTAAAATGTAGACTTTTTATTAATATTTATTATTATCATTCCTTCTCCCTTTTATTTTTATATTTTTTAAACTGAAAACTTGATTTATTCCAAATATTATTCATTAATTTTAAGTAAGTAAAAACACTAAAAGAAAAATTCTTATACAATTAAAAACAATGAATAAAGTTAGAGTAAATTATATTAGGATTACATGTATTTATTTCATGTAAAAACTGGTTATATATAGATATGTAATCACAGATAAACTTAATTGAAATTATTACTCACATTTTCACAGCAAATAACAATATACTAGAGCAGACATTCTTAGTATAGTACACTTAGGTACTGATATGGGGATTTTTAGTTGTTCTCGATGCACTTAATTCCACCAAAAAACGATTGTGTACGGCAGTTATAGTGGAACAGACTTACAAACAGACAGGCAGAAAAACAGAAGGAAACAAAAAGTTTTCATGTCTCCATAGTGAGCCTTCACTGACGTTTCCGTAATTAACGCAGAAAAATCTGTATGCATCATGCAATCTTTTCTTTATTTCTTCACAATTAAAAATGTACAATTGTAACACACAGGAAGAAATTTATCTTTCCATGCTTTCTTGCAACATAAGTTGGAATGTATTCCATAGACCTGGATGGTAAATGCGGATTAAAGCAATCGTGTCTTCGGTTAGGTCTGGATTTAGCTTTAATAAATTGGTATATTCCAATTGCAACACCATACTTAAAAACTTAAAGTCATAAGATTCTTAAGAAAGAAGTTAAATAAAAGAGAATTCCTGAATTTTTAAAGATTACGAGTAATGAAATTTAAAACAAACCAAAACAAAATTACCGAAAATTTTATGGAATGCATTTGCACTCTGAAGAAATATATTTCTTTTTATTAATAGTATAACATCTTTATCTTAATATTAGATTTGATCTTACTGGTGAATTTCATAAATGAATGGAAACTATGTGTTTACTTGCCTGTACTGGAGTTTGGTGAGTCGTGATCGTAAGTTATTAAAAAAATAAAAGAAGACGCAGGAGAGACATCTTGAAGAAAGAGTGGGAAATTAAATATATATATGCAGGTTTAATCCAGGTTCAAATAAAGCACAGGTACATCGTCGAATAGGTACAGCTGCCGAAGGCAATGGTACCCGGGACTCCAAACGTACACTTATACGTACTTTTACATCTTATATGATCAGTCACAAGGTTCGAGAGAGAATGTTGATTAATTAGACAATTTCTTTGGTGGATACAGAGCAGTGATGACAGAGTTACATAAAGCCAAGTAGCCAGATTAACGTACATTTGGCGAGAGGAATGTGATAGAAACGCAGGTGTTATTTTCCGTTAAATGTTAAGTCAATGGGAGATTGATGACGAACAAATATGAATTTTTAGATGCCAACAGTGAGGAATGAATATAGTAGCCTCGCAAACCACAAGAGTCTGGTTCACATAGGGTTGTATTAAGGAGTGTTACTAAAAATTAAAAATAGACATGTACGTTACAATGATAATACAATTTCAGAAGATAGAGGAACAAAAATGTAAAAAGAGAAAGGGTAGCAGAGGGCATCTGGTAAATTTGACTGAGCGTGGGATAGACATAAATCCACAGTTGCTAGGCGAACAAAATAATTTATTTTCTTCTTTTTTTTATAAGAGAAGGCAAAGCGAAATAATTACAAATGAATTGAAAGGAGTTATAATAAAAGTGGAAAAAAGGCTGGGACTATATACATTTACAGTGTAGAAAAATAAAATATATTTAGGATGGTAATTTTGAAAAAAGGTATTTTAGGTGGGGGGGGGGGCTAAGGTGTAAATTAATTAGAAGTGGAATATGTGAAGATAATTCCTCTTCACATATTTCTCCCCAACAACCGAAGAAAGAAAAATTATTTTTGTTGTATTAAGGAGGGCATGAGCACCGAAAAACTTACCTGCGCCTCTTCACTAACATAGCAATTCACATATAAAATCATCAAAAAAACACTTGTGATAGAACCCTGGTAAATTATCTAAGCGTAATTGATAATAATTCACAAAAAAATGTTGAAACAAAAACAAATACATCATGTCTCAAGTAATATATGCATGCGTATAGGCATGATAAAATAAAGACAAGCTGGGTCGACCTCTTATGCTTGAAGATTTGAAAAGTATACATAAATATGAGCTCAAAATAATAATCAGTATGTTTCTGGATTTTTTCTTTAGTTTTTTTAGGAGTGTGCACACATATATCATTATTTAAACCAGAAACTAAAATTAATCATTAACTTGAAATGCAAATTCAAGCAATAGCAATTACTTTTATTGCTACAATTGTTGGGTATTTCCAACATAAACTTATGCTTTTGAGACATGACAAAAATAAAGTGACATAAAGTAAATGTCATTTGGCCATATATCAAACTATATACTTGCCTTACCATTATCTATAGAAAGCGATTATGTTAACTAAGACCACACTGAGTGAGACATTAATAATGACACTTTCTAGGGCTAAATTACATTCATTATTACATGTTAAATCAATGAAAAAAGACAAATCGCTCTTTTAATATATATTTGTAAAAAAATGCATATCTTTCTAAGATGGAAAATAATGCATTTATTTCTTTAAGTAATAACCTTTTTTGAGAGAATAGCATTATATTTGGATAGAGATTATATCAATAGAATATATCCTTTCAATTCCAGTTTGAGCTATTCTGTATATATAAAACAATGTCAATTTATTTGTTTCTCGAAGAAACGGTATTTACCAATCTATCGAATATTCTATTTATTTATTTATTTTGAAAATAATATCTTACGTAAGATTTAAAGACGCATCTTATCATCTATCTTTGTCTTTTAGTTTCAAATGTTAATCTTTTTATAAGAGAGATATTTGTTTTCTTGTTTTTCACGATAAGTTCTGTAATTATATTGTATATATAACAGTATAACTAGAAATAAATGCATACATGTATATATATATATATATATACATACACATTGTAACACACTGGAAGACCAACATAATTTAGGCAATGTAACAAAAGATATATTGTTGCCTATTGTAACAACAGATACATAGGGAATGTAAATCGAAAAATTGTTCAAAAGAGGGTTGTAATAATGTTTATGTTGACGAAATACTCTTGCCATTAATTAAAAAAAATCTTATTCTTCATGCTCTTATAATTAGAACAAGAAGAATTCAATTTTCGTACGAACAAAAGTCACCCAGTTATTACAATATAAAATTTATAATTTTTTGCAGCTTACTGGCACTTAAAGCAAAACACGCGTTTTTGGTTGCTAAAATCTTCGAAAGATATGCATATATATATATATATATATATAAACAAGATAAATAGGAATTCTAATATATAACATATACAAATTGGAAGTAAATGAAAGTTGAATCTTATACCTTTAGCAATGACTTTGTTGAATACAGAACTGATAAAGAAAATCAGCCGACGGCTCGATGAAAATTGCAGTATCAAATCAAAAAAAATATACAATTTGGTATAAAAATCTAAGGCATTAGAAATTGTATAAATAATAAATACGCGAAAACAAAACAGTTCACCTAGCCTATAGTAGTTAATAAGATTTTACATACGTAAAAAATGATGAATAATGTATAAGATACAAAACAGACAATGGAGAAAGATTTCAAAAGTAATACTTATAAATATTCAAAGTGTAAATTATAATGAATAAATAAATAAAATATTTACTGCATGAACTAATATATAAGAGCAGGGAAGACCGAGATACGCTCGGTCAAAATTAGCTTTGAGTTCAAATATCCTAACGCATGACCAAAATGACCCACTAATCAAATTTTCTCAAACATGTGACCTATCCCAACAGTCTTCTCGTGCCCAAAAACCATAGAAGGCAAATTTTAGTCTAAATAGTCTGAGCCGTTTTTAAGTTAAAATAGCTTGACCCAAATTGACCCATGACCAAAATGACCCACTAATTGAATTTTCTCGAAAATGAGACCTAGCCTACCAGTCTTCCCGTGCTTAAAAACCATAGGAGGCAAAATTTAGTCTAAATAGTTATAGCCGTTTTTAAGATAAAATAGCTTGACCCATAATGACCTATGACCAAAATGACCCACTAATTGAATTTCCTGGAAAATGAGACCTAGCCCAACAGTCATCTCGTGCTCAAAAACCAAGGAGGCAAAATTTAGTTTAAATAGTCTGAGCTGTTTTTAAGATAGAATAGCTTGACCCATAATGACCTATGACCAAAATGACCCACTAATTGAATTTCAGCAAAAATGAGACGTAGTCCAACAGTCTTCTCGTGCTCAAACACCATAGGAGGCAAAATTTAGTCTAAATAGTCTGAGCCGTTTTTAAGATAAAATAGCTTGACCCATAATGAACCATGACCAAAATGACCCACTAATCGAATTTCCTTGAACACGTGACCTAGCCTAACAGTCTTCTCGTGCCCGAAAACCATAGGATGCAATATTTAGTGTAAATAATCTGGGCCGTTTTTTAGATTAAATTAGCTTGACCCACAGTGACCCCAAAACGACACACTAATCGGATTTTCTCGGACATGGGACCTATCCCAATGATTTTGTCGTGCCCGAAACTCGTATTACAAAAAATTTAATCAAAATCGTTAGAGCCGTTTTTAGATAAAATTAATTTGACCCACGATGACCCAAAAATGACCCACTAATCGAAAGTTCTGGAACATGTGACCCAGCCGAATAGTCTACTCGTGCTCGAGAATGGTCTGATACAAAATTTAGTCAAAATCATTTGAACCGTTTTTAGATACAATTAGCTTGACCCTGACCCTTGATGACCCAAAATGACCTACTAAACAAATTTTTGCGAACACGTGACCTAGCCCATTGGTTTTCAGCTGCCCCAAAATGGTAGGGTACAAAATTTCATCAAAATCGTTAGAGCCGTTTTTAAGATAAAATTTGCATGTATATATATACACTGTTAAAAATAAATCCTCAAATTCACGGTAAAACTACTGGCAGCAAAGTAGCCGGACTTTTTCCGTTACGTTAGTAGATTTTCCTTTTTGAAAGATAAAAGAAGGACAAACTCCGTTTGCAGAAGCGGTAACTTTCCGTTAACGATCTCAGAAATCACGGAAATATACCTGGCAGCACTGGCAGGAAAGGAAATTATCCGTAAAGAATACACTCGGCTTTTAAAAAATTACCTCTCTACATGTGCTGCCATCTGTCGACTATGACGGGAGTATTTACGATCTGATATACTTGAAGAATATTTCCCGGCCGACATCGGGTTTGAACCAGGGATGCCCACGTCTCGAGTCAAGTGTCTTGCCTGTTAGACCAGTGAGCGCTTATTAGAGAAGCAGTTTTAAAGGATGATATGGTTTTTTTCAAAATGGCGGCTTAGAACTTGGAAGCTTGGTAATTTTGAAGTTAATAGCGGGGAGATTTCGTTATGAGATGATGTTCGTGTTTTAAAATTGTAATATTAATAGAGGATAAAAATATGAATTATATATATTCTTAATTTGATTGTTAGATGTAAAATATGAATGTTATATTTTGAAATAAATTCGATAAAAAATGTTTGCTTTTTTGAGAAAATCGATTTTTTTTCAACTATTATATATTTTTAAAATGTGTTCGCTTAGAATATATTTTCAGTGCGAGTGCTTTTTATTACTTTAAAAAATAAATTTCGAATAATTTTAAATGAATGAGAAAACTGTTATTATTATTTTTTTTTATGCGAAAGCATTATTATTATTATTTTTTTTTTAATTAAAATCGATTTTTTTTTTTTACTTAATTTAACTTATTATATATTTTACTTAATGTATATTTTTGAATCTGTTTGTTTAGAATTTATTTTAAGTGCAAATATTTTCTTATATATTTAAAAAATAAATTGCAAATAATTTTAAAAGTAACAATTTTCCCAATCTTAATGGGAAAATTGATACTTTTTTTAAATTCCAAAGCACTACTTTGTTGTTTTAAATAAACTCGAAATTTTAATTTATTGAATTTTTAGTTTTTCTGTGCAGCAACATGTCAGTTTAAAAAAAATTTTTTTTAAACATGCAGCAGATAACGGAATATCTCCGTTGGCCCCTTTCGTCTCCGTCCATTCTGTTGTTTTCAGGAAATATGAGAAAATTTTCTGTTTTTTAATGGAAAATACCCTTTTATCGCGAAAAGGGACTTTTTCTGTGAAATTCAGGAAAAAAATACCCGTGAATTTCAGATTATTTTTAACAGTGTATAACCACACACAAGATTTGCTCGTATTAGAATATATGAAGTGGATTTTACCTTCGCAGTACATACACATTACAGTTTACTGATAGTACACGGTTAGATGTTTTTTAAATGTAGTTATTGAGTATCATTTACAAATAATTATTTATTGACATTAATATATGTTTCTAACGTCATAGTTTTTATTATTAAATACATTTTATAAAAAATACACTAAAATGTCATTAAGTTGAGGATAGATAAGAAAGCAGGTGTTGCCTCTCTGGAGATGATAACGACTGCCTCACGATGAATTAATAATTTCAACAAATTTATAAAAATATTTTAAACTCGTATCGTGTCAAACATACACTAGAAATTACAATAACTCCTTTTTTAAGACACTAGCGTTTGATGACACGAGTGATTGGTTTCGTACACTGTATTTAAGTGTATATTTCTGATTTTGAAAAGTATTTAAATCCAAGATTCTCGATTGTCCTTTCATTAAAGATAAATCATCGGAGTACTCATTGAACCAGGCGGTTTCAAGCGAGTTCAAGGTAATTTTCTTTGAAAGTAACAGTTATTGTGCTTATATCTCCATTTTTAAGTGGTTTTGGAAAATCATAAAAATATAATGGTTAGTGCCTAGATTACTACCTACACTGTAAAACAATTGCAGACCGAATCTATCTATCGTTAAAAATAAATCTGATTATACAATGCTCTCGGCTGCTTGGAAAAAAAATTTCGGTACTACCATATGATGTATTTTTGTATTAATTAATATTAGTCTATTTTTTTTTAATTTCATCTGTTCCCATATTTTAATACATATGTATGTTTTCATTTTATTATATTTTATTATATTTTATTATATTTTTTTATTTTATTTAATTTTATTTTCATGATTTTTTTCTTTCCTTATTCTCCATCTACTTTGTGTTCTTCTTATTGTTATGATTTTACTCTTCTGTGATTGGCTATTCTCTTCTGTTTTCCTATTGGCTGTTGGTTTCTACCTTCCTATTTGATGTTTCTTCAACTTGTTTCCTTTCCCTTATCTCTCACTTCAGTCTTGCTGCTGCTTTCATAGTAGAAGCACGTCTGTTTTGCGCCTGACGAAGAAAGATTCAGATCTATGAATGAACTAAATATTCAGATTATGAAAATTTTAATAGAAAATTGAAAACAAAATAAGCTTAAAAAACTAGACAAATTTAAAAATTTGTTGCACACTGCACGACACAATATATTGAAGTATATGCTTGGAAAATGCAGTTAAACACATATGCACAGTTTTATTTTTAGTTCTATAACACTCGTGTAACTGAAATATCTTGACAGGATTTAACTTTAAATTGCTCTTAAAGTAATTCTTCGATTTAAAAACTGCGTGCTTGGACGTATTTATCCAACCTTTCGCTATACAGCTACTAATTTTCATGTATTTATTTCCAATAAATTTTGCAGGATACATACAACGTGAAAAAATCTCAATAAATTGAATTACGACAGCAGCAGTAATGTTAGTTATTTTTATAAAATAGAAAGAAACACAAATTTAATAAATATGTAATCGAAATACGTGCTTAAAACTGAAAAAAATTATAATCATAACTATTGATGTAATTATCAAAATCTTTGGCAATTTATATGACTCTTGACTTCTGGCATGCGTCTAATACAAAAGTATCGACTTTTTTTAATAAGATCAAAACGTTATGATTGCTATTATTCATAGAAATTGCGTGTTTCGTTGTTAGAGAAAATATATGTGATGTATAAAATATAATATTAAAAATATATTAAATGTAAATAAAATCTATTCAGGTTTTCAATAAAAAAAATTTTTGGCATATACTCTGCCCCGGGAACACCGGGTTGGATCCCCCCAACACCGATGAAAATGAAAATGCAAAGTTAATAAATACTTTGCAGTTAATTTACATTCAGGGTTAATTTAACTTTATCTGTAATATATTTCTTTCTAAATGAATATCTTGTATTTTCTTTTCTATTTCTTAGAAATGTAACTATTTGAAAAAATAATTACTACGCAAATATATTTGCTTCTTAGAGTCTAGACAAAATGGCTCTACTAAAAAAATAAAATTTACTCAAAATTTTCGCAAGAATTTTTTTTTCAAAACATTGTTTTTCAACTTTTATTTAAATCTTCTGAGGACACAAAAGAAGTCCCTTCTTATTTTATTTACAAAAAAATGTATTTTCGTTTAAACTAACACTAAAAGCGTTGCACAACTTTCTAAAGTGCAGCAAAGAATGGGAATACATGTTTACGTCCAAAAAGGCTAATGGAGAAAATTCTTCATAATTTATTTTATGTTATAGAAATAGCTTGTGGCAATTAAGCAAAGTTTCAAAAGAAATGAATGTTTCTTAGTCTGAAATTATTTTATATGTATATTCCGATAAAACACTAAAAAAGTTTCATATGTATGGAAATTTCGAAGTATAAAAATGGTAAACATGCGCTATTTTTAGGTGCGTTCGTAATTATATAAATACGTAGCACCTATTGTCGTCGCTTGGTCCGTCCGTCCGCATATAACAACGCAAAAACTACCCAACCGAATGGTTTGGAATTTAAGATATATTATCTTTGCAGAATTTTGTCGAGACATTTCAATTTTTTTTAAAAATCGAATCAAAATTTTAGGAGATACTAATAAAAATATTTATTAAGAAATTTGAATTAAAAGAAAAAAAAAATCGGTGCTTTCTTGTTAGAGGAGCTTCCGAGGTTTAATCGTCAAGCGACCGAGATACATATTTTATGACATAAATTAATCTGCAGACGATATAATTCATTTAACAGAATTATAAATCATCATCATCTGAATATTTATATAACTAGCTATAGTACGAACGCACCTCATTTGTCACGTTTGACGTGCAATTTCCAACTTGTTTTAATGGTCACGGCTACCGTTTTTAGTAACGAAGGGTAACAAAAAATTCATTTATATAATAAAACAATTTGCAATTGAGTGAAAAGTTTAGTGAAAAGTTTTATTTTATCTATATAAAGCATTCCACAGAAATGTCGATATTAATACTGTAAGAACAAATGCAATGTACTAATATTTTTCATTCAACTTAAATTTTACTATGCATATTTTTTTAGTAAAACAATTTTTAATAGTTGTAATTTATAGAAATTAAATACATTATTTTTATATTTATTAATTGTAAAATACGCATGAGAAGGCCCAGTGACTACTAAAATTAAAATATATTAGTGCAAATGCATTTTCATTATCTGTACAAGCTAAAATATATTAACTAAAATATCACAAATAACGGTAACTTAATAATTATATATGGATTAAGAAAAACTGCGAGTAATTATACATTAAAACATGAAATAACATGGCAATATAGTACCAGTTAATTAAAATTCGTTTGAAATATGAACATGTGTAAAATTAAACAAAATTGGATTTGCCCATCTAGCACAGAAAAATATCTAAAATGTATAGCGCATTCTTTTCAGACACTAAATACAAATAAGTTTACGCTGTATTTAGTGTGTTTCTCATAAATGAATATCTAATTACGTATTCTTCGTAAAACATTTTATATAATTGCGTATTAGTACGGAATAGTTTTATATCAAAATACGAACTGCGTTAATATTGATTGCAATATATGCTTAGGGGTAAGTAGAAATCAAATTATATTTTTAACCAAATATTTTGCAAATATCAGAATTTTTAAATTTCTGCAAGCGGAATGATTAGATCATTATGAAAAAAAGCAGCATTCCCTGATTTAAAAATTTAAACTAGTTGGATGCGCCAATACCAAATTTTTTTTCATTTATCACACAGGTTTCGCATACACTAAAAAGAATCAGCATCAATTTATATCAAGGTCTAACTGAATCTAAAGTTTTATTAAATTCCACGCAATAGTTCTTGAGATATGCCTATTCCTAAAATCATGTAAATCCTTCAAAATGTAGCATATCAGCGCCACATGTTGGGACATTTCGACCAAATCCAAATCAACAACAACTTCTGTCAACATCTCACTGAATTTGAAGTTTGATGAATATTCGTCCATTAGTTCTTGAGATATAGTTATCGTGATAATAATGAAAAATGTAGTATAGAAACGCCACCTGTTGGACTATTTACACCAAAACGTAAGCAGCATAGATTTATGTAAAGGTCTAACATCTGAATTTTTATGAAATTCCGTGCATTAGTTCATGAAATATAGCTATCGTAAAAACATGAAATATGTGATATAGCAGCCCCATCCGTTCTACCCCAAAACGTAATAAGTGTCTATTTATGTCAAGATCTAAATGAATCAGAAGTTTGATGAAAATAAATGCATTAGGTCTTGAGATTGAGCTATTGAGGAAATTGCGAATAATGCTGCAGAGCAGCGCCACCTATTGAGTGATTTTCACCAATAACTAATTAGCACCAATTTATATCAGGAACTAACTGAATAACTAGTTTTATTAAACTTCGTGGATTAGTTCTTGAGATAGAGCGCCCACAAAATTTTTGTCACATACAGGCAGATAGACAGAGTCACAGATAGGGTCACAGAGTCGCAGACTCACAGACACACATTTTCCAAAAACAGTCAAATCGTTTTCACGACCTTCTAAAGCTTATAAATCCGTCGAAAACCGGGTCGAAAATTTTCATGAATCTAATACTTTTTTCTTCACTGTTAAAAATTTGCAGCAAACTGTCCAGTCAGTTGACCGTTTTTACAGAAAACGGTTACATAACCGTTATTTAACTGTATTATGACCATAATACGGGCAATAATATGGTCAGAATAGAATTAAATTATGGCTATGTAACCATTTTCTATAAAAACGGTAAAATGAGTGGACAGTTTGGTGCAACTTTTTAACGATGTTGTAAATATAGAAGAAAGTAAAATTAATGCATAATAAAAAATATAAAAAAAATATAAAATTTTCTAATTTGATGCGCAAGCAATTTAACCATGTACTATAAAATATAATTTAGCAGAGTATCTTTTTATGCACCTATTAGTGTGTCATATGATTTTCATATGTATCTGCGGATCACAAATAAATGGTACTAAGTTAAAATTAAGGCTTCTGGAAACTTGCATTTAACCATAGATAAAAAATAATAGTAAAGTATAAAAGAAAATTATCATTTTGTTAAATTTTTAGGAAAAAGAGCAACTTTATATTTAATCTTAGAATATAAAATATTTATTAAGATTTTTTTAAACAATTACAAAAACTACTAATTTATTCATAATCAAGAAGATGCATATTAAAAATGTGTAAAACTACCTCTAAAATTTCTTCTTGAAGAAGCGTAAAATAAAATCTTTTGGAATGTCTAGACATCACTGTTTGAGCACACGATTATTTTTAACATACTTTATTTCAACAGAGCAAATTTCTCTAAAGAAATGCTTAGACTATTCTGTTCTTAAATACACTGTGTACACAAAATACTGTGTTTAATACATTTTAAAAGAAAGTCTAAATTTCAATGATTTAGTTGTAAAAATAATGTGAAAGAGTGAACTTTTAATGAAGTAGATTAAATATTAGAAACATAATCAAATAATATCATTTATTACTAAACGTTAATTTTAATTGAGAACAAGAACGAAAAATAACGCATCAAGCATAGATAATAAAGCATTTTCGGCCAAATCCAGTAAACTCTAACGAAATTTCACCGTTTAATAAAAAGAATGAAGATGTGTAAGGGAACACTTTACAAAACCTACAACAAATTTATAAATCCAGGATTTACCAATTTCCTTTCACAGTTAAAAAAAAAAAAAAAAAAAAAAAAAAAAAAAAAAAAAACATTTTATTTTATGCAGCCCTGTATATGATCTATATGTTTGTATATTTACAACATAGCATGCTAACATTTAGTTCAGTTAGAAAATTCGTTTTTAGCAATTTTAGCCAATTGGAAACGCACTCAAATTATGTTGTAATTTTTTCGTATAAAATCTAAAGACTTTTGTACCCAACACACATTAAGCTAAAATGCAATGCCCTTTACAAACGCATAACACAATTTAAAGTGCACTTCGAGCAATTATCAACCATAAACGGCAATGTATCTTGTTCTTCGTTTTAGCCCTTATATCAATTTATTAATATTCGACAAACTTATATTAGTATACTAAATATAGTTCAGCAGAAAAATGCATAACATAAATAAAAACTATCCTGAAACAACCCATTTCAGTAGTCAGTAATACTTACAGAAACCATTGTGTAGCCTTTTATATTATAAACAGAATTTATACATACCACGTACAATGACAAATTTTAGTTTAATTTAAAAACGCAAAACACAGTTGAAAATGTACTTCCAGCAATTACAGTCCATACACGGTAAAAAAAAATCCTGAGGTTGCTAAAACTGTTTTAGTATATTTGTATTCCACAGATTTTTTTTGTAACCGGTACTAAAAACCGGAATCGTTGCTAGCTGTTTTCTAGTAATTCTTACAGATTTTCTTGTAACTGAGTAAGAATACAAAATTTTTTTTAGTAATTGCAAAAATCAATGAGAAAAGTAATTTTTTTTTTAGTAGATCGACCATTTTTATTTTACAGTGTACACTGTAATCGAAATATTTCATGTGTAACTGTAAATGAACGATAAATGCAATGCACACCACACTTTACAGTAAGCAACTTATAGTTCACATCCGTAATAATACTGTCACTAATAATTAGTAATATTATAATAATTTACACATAAAGTGTAATACGTTTGAAATAGTCGCACTGTAAAAAAAAAAACAGATGTTACTAAAATGTTTTTAGTAGATTTATATTCCACAGGAGTTTTTTGTACCAGGTATTATAAACCGGCTAGCTGTTTTCTAGTAGTTCTTACAGATTTTATTGTAACTGAGTAAGAATACAGAAAATTTTTTTAGTAATTGCAAGGATCAATGAGAAAAAAAAAATTTTTTTTAGTAGATCGGCTCATTGTTTTTTTTTTTTTTTTTTACAGTGTAGCATCATTAAAATTTGCAGCAAACGATTTCTTCCCATATAACATTACGTAACATTCTTCTGTGTTATTCTTAAATTAATATCAAATGCTCTGCACCCTATATTCTTCAGAGAGCATGCTTTACTGAGCATCATAAATGCATATCGATTTCCTTATATTTAAAATAGTGTAAGATAATACAAATGAGGACGCGAGATTCAATTTCGCGTTATCCCGAAAATTAAATATTTGGAAATCGCGAAAAACGTTTAACTGCATCCATTGTGTTTGCATCGTAAACCAAAATTTTACAATGCCAGAAATACATGCAAAAACGTGTTTTTGACGGGTTGTAGATAATTTTTGGTGCAGATTTACCGATATAAAAGACTGATAGAGAAAACACAATGTTTTTTTAATGGATAAGGTGAGTTTTGTAACTCATGGCTTAAATGCATAACTTAAATGCTTTTGAAACATTTTTTCACATTGATCGTAATCTAACAGATTACTTATGACTGTCGCTGTGAACGGACTATAAATGCTACAAAATTAATTTTCGATAGTGATCGGGCTATAACAAACTTAAATAACATATAAAAATTGCAGAGTAATATCACTATATGTACGAAAGTTAGTGCACGGACAGACGGAGGGACGAACCGAAGTCATACACTTTTCAACTGAAAAGAAAAGATATAGAAATATGGTGGTAAATGTTAAAATACGGAAAAAAATCTTTTAACAAAATATACTTTGAAAAAAAAAATCATTCTTTTAATATACTTATATAAAACATATTTGTAGAAAATAATAATTGTATCATTTTTATCATTAAAATAGTAGCTTTAAACCTGCATGCCGATGCCTATTAAACAAGTGTTTTTAAAAACAAATATGCTGGAACAGAGCCAAAGTTTACCTGTTAAGTTGCAATCTGTCTAATGCAGAAAATTTTAAAGAGGGAAATGCATATTCATGTTCGTTTTACTCAGCATTAACAGTCATAAAGTTGAAACGTTGCAGGTACATTATGTGCAGTAAGATCCATAAAATAATACTTCCAAAAAAATACAATTAATGTTAAAGTAAAATTTTCTTCCTTATTAAAAACAAAAGCTATATTCTTTGAAATACTAAAGGCTATTGTAAAATTATCTGTGCTTCACTGTTTAATTATTCAAAATATATAACTCAATATAAATATACTCCTAGTTAAGAAAAACTAAAGTTATTTACCTTTAACATTTAAGTTTTGTTACAAAAGGAAAGAATTTGAACTTTTTGAGAAATGTTATACTGACATTTAGTGAAACTGCAGACTGCGCAAAATTTATTTCAGATTATATTTCTGATTATTTTAAAAAAGTTATTTAGGAGTAATAATAGTATCTTTACAAAATAACAAAAAAAATACTCAATGCATTTATTAAACATTTTATGTTATTTAATTTTAATTAAAGGGATTAACATCATGATATTTCCAAACAAATTTTGATAAAAATGTGAAACATAATCATAAAGCTTCATACAATACTTTTATAGGCATTTTGCCTTTTTCTGAAAAAAGTTCAAAATGAAAAAAAAAATGCAGATATTAGTAGTGAATAACATTGTTAATAAATATGTTACAATTAGAAATAACGGTTATTTGATAAAGCTGCTTATTTCGTAAACAAAAACCCTCGTAAATTTTAAATATCAAATTTATATAATTATTTGACTGTTATTGATACAGAATGCACTAAATAAAAAAAATTTATTGTTATTCTGAGCCATTGATTGTTTCTATACTTGAATTTACAATTCAAAAACAATATTTTAATTACACATTTTTTGCACTTTAAATTTTCATTTTTCATGGAAGGATCCGCAACTCTTATGTTTATAATCATAGATCTAAAACATCAGTTTAAATAATATTTTGAAAGTTTATATCGATATACAAACACTTATATTAGTAATATACACAAATTTAAAAACACAATATACATATTACATTAAATGTATAAAATTACAGCTACATTTTCATAATTTTTAAATATATTCTTATTTTAAACAAATGTATAATCATTTAAACCAGTGATCCAAGATTATAAGAAATTCTGTAAAAACCTCGCGTCCAATGTAAATATTTTCATTTATCACGCATCAGAGAAAAATGTTGTCAGTAACATGAAAGGAAAGACAAAAAACAATATTTAAAAGTAATGTAAAAAAATATAAAAATCTAAATTTGCATTTTTCGAAGTTTATATTTTTCAATTTCTATAGCTTATATATCTCTATAAATTTATATATCCTATATATCATACTGTAAAAAAATATTGCTAATTTAATTTTTTAACACGGGGCTCCTCAGAAACAAAGAACAATACTAAAAAACTTTCTTTGTTATTCAAAACACTGCGGAAGCTCTGCTAAATTATATAGGGGATATTTATTTGAGCATAACTGAGTAAATGCTAATATTTAGCTTTTTCTGTGCAGCTAGCCTTACAATTCTCAGGTCTTTTGTTAATGATCATATATGTTTGCATAAGAAAAAATGCAACTATAGATTATTTGTCTATTTTTAACACTTTCCAACATAGTTGAAAAGTGTTTATGACTTCGGTTTCCCTGTCCACCATCTGTCTGCAGTCTAGCCGTGCTCTAACTCTTGTAAATATAATTTACACACACATGGATTGTATAGCCTTTATAGATCGTGTAAAGGGATGATCAAAAGTATCGCGTTACATTATAGTATAAAGAGGAAAATCGTCCCAGTGTATTTTAATGATGTTGTACTAGATTGAATGAAATAAATGGAAAAATAATGAATAGTAAGTGATGAAGTAATAAGAGTGATATACAATTTTGAGGTGCGGTGCACTAAAGCATGTCTTCAGTAACATTTGGAATGCAAAGCATAATCAATCATTTGCAGAGTCACACAGGAGAATTCTGTTACGTAATGGGATACTGGGTAAATTGTTTATAACGTATTTTAATAAAAGTCTATTTAATAAATAACTAAAATTCCTATACATTTTAGAGTTCCTCTATAAGGGGCTGAATATGACATTCATAAAAATTATCGTACAATAACATTGTTTCATGCAAAATATTTCAGTTACAGTACTGTCTATGAGCGATTGAAGCTAGGAAAGCATTTTGAAGTGTGTTATGCATTATTAAATTTAATTAAATTTTTGATAACTATGTGTTGTGTATAAATTTTATAGTTCATATACAGGACGACACAAAGTAATCCGGAAGCATTACTGTGTATGAACGTGTATTGTTTAAGAGCGTTTTTAATTGAGTTATGTATTTTGTAGCTGAACTATATTTTGTGTCATGAGAGATGTTTTTAAAATATAAATAAATGCATATTGAGGGCTACGGAAAGAAATGGAATCATTGCCGTCTATAGATTGTAATTTCTGAATGCATGTTTTCAGTTCTGTTAATTGACTTTTTAGAAAATATTACAATTGATATGAAAAATAAAATATGCCGAAAACTTTAAGCAGTATAATTAAAAATATCCAACATTAATGTTTCCTTTTAAAAAGCTTTTTATTCCTGCGATGACTTACTTTAACTTTTGTTACTCATACAAATTCAAGGATTCGAAAACATAATTCATAGCAAAAATGTTTGCATTCGAGAGTGGCATGTATGTATCTAACAATGCATGTTTATACCAACAAAATTAGTTTAAAGAATTTATTTGTAATATTTTGTTTTCTTAAAGCACCGTTTTTTAAGCTGTAAATCTTTCAAGAACACAAAAAAGTTTCTTTTTTAATCATCTCGAGAAACACGGTTTAAACATTCTCCTAAACCTTTGCACAACTTCCTAATTTAGAGCAAATTGTGAGAATGCACATGCATTTTCAAAGAAATAATGTTGAAAATATGTTTTACATTTTTGCAGCATAAAACCTTGTTGACATTAATTTATAAACAATTATTGTGTATACTTTTGAATAACGGTGTAATAAAAGTCTTACTTAAAGTTTTGAGAACATGAAAACTATTGTTTTTATTTTATTTATTAAAGAATCTATGTCAATGTAATCTATCTTTAAAAGTTTTGCACAGTTTAATAATTGACACCAAAGCATATAAATACTATAATTATTACATTATAATGCTTACTTTTTCTCTAAAATTTTAGAGATAATAAGCGGTATTCGCATTATGCAAGGAATTTTTTTGAAAAAATATATGAAACCATGCTTTTACTAAGTAACTGAATTTACTAAGAACTATTTCTAAGGTTGATGTTTTTAATGTTTTTGATCTTTTTTAACTCCATAACCGTATGAAAGACTTGCTACTAGGGAATTTTTGAGTTGAAGATACGTTACAGTTCATTTCAGCATAATGCAAAGTTTGAAATTTGAATGTGATGGTGCAGCTTGCATTTTTCCAAATTGCACGCCCTTTTACAACAGAATTAACGGAAGTACGCAAGGCAGACCAGTTAAACAGTTGAACGGTTTAGTTTTTTCTTGGACTTCCTTGTTGACAACAACTTTACGCATTAAAGCACAGAAGCACAATACGTCTAAACACTTTATTTATAATACATTTTTCTATTTTAGACAATTTTATATACACAAATCCAACATGAGTGGAAAATTGACAGGGGCCAAGGTTCGAACCTTGGACCTTCAGCGTAACGTTGTGATGCTCTCTCACTAAGCAACCTCTGATCGATATCCTACCCTGGAAATTTCTCACAATTATACATGTTGGAAAGAATCACCAACCAGCATTTAGAAGATTCACATGACAGAACAACGATAAATTACCTTGTAATTATGGATCGTTGATTAATTATTAATTTATCGTTGTTCTGTCATCTGAGCCTGCTAAATGCTAGACGGGGACTCTTTCCAACATGTATAATTGTGAGAAAATAAATTGTGAATTTCGGGCTAGGATATAGACGACCAGGGGTTGCTCAGTGGCAGACCCATTTTTGAGTTCTGGCCCCGTTCAATTTTTAACTTATGTTCGGTTTGTGTATTTAAAATTGTCTCAATAAAACAAATTCATTATAAACATTACGCCTTGCTTAGGAGTAGCTATATTTCTAAAACGTAGAGATATATAAGATATAAGAAGTCTTACTGTAGCCTAAAATATTAAAAAGTGATTATACATACAAATAAAGTTATAAAAGGGTTTAGGATAGGAATAAAATTGAGAAATACAATAAAAATAAAAATAACGACAACTATAGTAATTACATAAGAAATTTATTAAAGTTAATATGATGAGTTAGATATGCAATGGTTCAAAATAGTCGAGATGAAGAAGAAATTACACAAGTATGTAAGACATGTTCAGGGATATACATTATTTTTTTATTACTGTTGTTAGAAGCAATACGGATTTCACAAGCTCTATTAAGCACTTGTAATATAATATTTCAGATGTAGATAAAATACAGAGTAGGAAGGAGGATTGTTTGTGTCGATTGCTAAACGTAAGTCAATTTTAATACAAAGTTTCTAAAGTGTAGAGAGTGTACATCATGGAAAAATTAAATTTATGGTATTTTAATGTCCAGTAAAGATACAAGAGTAAACGCAGAAACGTATGTTTTAGATTTTGTTATTTTCAACCAGCAATTATATAAATTCCTTGTTATCCTGAACAGTTTTATAATAAAGAGCAATTTTATGCAAACAAATCTGCAATGCATAATTTTTTGTCAAACACATAAAAATAAAAAATTTGGAGGAAAGTATGATTAATTTAGTGTAGAACTTTATTTATTTATTCTTTAATATAAGGGGAATAGACACCCTGCAAAGATAAATATATATTACCAGCTTTTAAAATGTATTTTTGAATATTATTATGTAAATGCGATATACAAAAATAATATAATCAATAATAATAATAATAATAATAATAATAATAATATATATATATATATATATATATATATTTTTTTTTTTTTGTCAGTATGTAGAAGAACGTATGTGGCATTTGATAAGATTAAATTCTGAAAATCGAAATGTTTACGAAATTTTGAAAATGGTAGTGCTCGGAGCCCCTTAACAATTCATTTTAAAGAATAAAATAAAAAATTATACGAGTTCAGTGTATACGGTTTTTTTTTTATTATTATTCCATCTTTTATTTCATATGATTTAACTTTTAAAGAAGTCCCTCCATTTGTTACGATATTTTATTTATTTATTTATTTTTCTTATAAATTCAAATGCTACACTCAAATAGTTTTTTTTTAGTATCTAGACTAAGTGAATCTACAGTAGAATACATTTAACAGCAGTAAATACGAACTTTTCGACAAATGATAAGTTTTCATGTTTTGTTTATATCTTCTGAGAATATAAAAAGTAACCCTCAAATTTCTTTCATCTAAAGAATCTATTTATCCTTAAACTTTTTCTGAATACTTTGTATCGTTTTCCAATTTAGAGCAGATTCAGATTCAACCAAGCAGGGTGGCCTACCATGCGGCTTAAGCTCTACAAGCCCTGCTTGGCAAGTTTATTAAAAAAAAAAAAAAAAAAAAAAAAAAAAAAAAATATACAAATGAGGCCAATAGGCCATTAGGCTTTTACATAGTACTGAATTGAAAGTTTACAATGATATATATACAATTCAGATATGTTTTAAAAGTTTTTACAAATGATTTTAAGTCTTTGTATGATGCGGACATAGTCTATAAATATATTTTAAAAGTTTTTACAGATGATTTTAAGTCTTTTTATGGTGTAGGCATAGTCTATGTATTGAGATGTTCGGTGATTATTAGTCTACAACGTTTCTAGATTAATTGAAGTATTTTGAGCTTTGAGTTTATAGTTTTTCACTGATTTTTGTGAGCACTGTTATAATCATTTTTATTCTTCGTCATCTGAGGACTGGATGTTTCCTAATAAATGCGCTGGAGGCATCTGAAAAAGTTGTTGGTTTTTTTCCAATAGGTGTACACATTCTATGATTTTTTGTTTTAAGTTTGGAGTACTAAGGACATGATGAAACCACACCGATGTTCTCAGTGAAGCCGGTTTTTTTATGTGGAAAGCGGATGTCAGAGGGCAGTTAAGAATGTAGTGAGTGGCGTCTCCAAGAAAGTTAATATTTGTTTTCGTTCAAAAAGACGAATTGCGAAAAATCTCCATAATCTATTTAAAGTGACATAAATTGCTAGTGGCCATTAAGAAAAAAATTCTTTATTTAAAAAGAATAGTTCGCATTGTGAAGTTATTTTTGTGTTTTCTATAATCATGAAAAATAAATTTCATAGGAAAAAAAAGTATTTTATGCCTGAAACCTTTATTTCAATTTATAAAAAAATATTAAGCAGGAGGCTTATTTAAAAGAAAGATCATCCTTTGCAGTAAAGTATCAAAGCTAAATATTTGTTTATTCAAATAAGAATTTTATTTAAATTTTCAGAAAAACAAACAATCAATATTGGTAAGCAAAAAAGCAAAATGTACTATCTTAGTTTATTCGTATATGTGAAACATTTAACAATAACTTTATGATTTTTTTTTCAAATATTATATGAAATATTATTTCTTTTTATTTTCTAAGAAAAGCAAACTTTTCGAAAACATAGTGTATAAAATGTTTCCATTTTAGTGTCTAGAAAGCACGAATCTAACAATCGAATAAAAACATAAGTATTTACAAACTTCTCAATAATTTTTAGACATTTATTGAGATCTTCTTTGAACACAAAAGCATTAACTTTCGTATTTCAGTTATCTGAAGAATATGTTTCAGTTTAAACTGAAATATTTTCTTATAGTACTTTACTAATTTAAAGGAAATAATATCAGTTCAAGTTATTCTTAAAAACGGCGAACTAACTTCATAAATTATTTTAAGTATTACAGATAACTCTTGTGCATTTGCTTATTTTTGTGTGTGTGCTATAAAAAGAAATATAAAAAAAAATGTTATACAAAAACTATGTGAAGCCGGAAAATTTATAGTTTATTTAAATAAAAGATAGTCATTTGGAATAATTTAAAACAAGGAAATATTTGCACATTCGGTAAAAATTGTAATTATTTTTTTAGCAAAAATAGCAATCATTATTGGTAATGAGAAACTGAAAATGTCAGTTTTGAAGTTGTTTATTTTCATAAAATATTGCTTAAAAAAAGAACACCATCAATCAAAAAAAAAAAAAAAAAAAAAAACATTTATATTTCACTATAAATATTAATATTTCTCTAAATGAGTCATATAAATATAATATATCAGAATAAATCAAATTATCAATAGAATAAAAACTTATATATTTGCTCCTTTTTAAAAAAATATTACTTTTCATGTTTTATTTAAACTTCTATAGGACACAAATGGAATAATTATCTTACTCTATTCATCTTAAGAAACTTTTTCATTTTTAACTTTCGCTAAAAGCTTTGCGCTGTTTCCTAATTTAGAGTTAAGAATATGACTAAATTTGTTCCTTAAAAATGAATAAAACAGAAAAAAAAATATATAATTTATTTTAAGTAAAATATCTATTTTATTTAGGAAGTTCTTATTCTGGAATTATTTTCTGTGTATGCACTAAAAAGAAAGAGGAATTGTTACTAAATATATCCCTATGCATAAAACTTATCTTTCTGAATGTAGAAAAGGGGTAATCATGCAGCTTATTTTTTATGAATCGTCATTTGCCTTAATGTAAAGTAACATAATTTTTTATTTAATGCAGAATTTTTGAATAGACGAGAAAGGAGTTTTTTATTCAATTAAAGACGCATAAAAAATCACAGTATTATTAATGTCAGTTAAAATGCAACTGCTTATTAAATTGAATTTTATGTTAGATAGATTATGCTTAAGTGAAATTTATTTTATATAACTACTTATTCACTGTAAATATTTCTATAGTTAAACATATATAATTAATAAAAATTGAAAAATATATTTTCGAAAACCCAATGACATGTAATTTAAATAGATGTTTATTCATTTTTATTAATGTTTGTACTTTCAATGTTACACAGTTTTTAATAAATTATTGTAAACCATTAAGAAAGAGATAGCATGATATTCTACACGTCGGTTTTAATGAAAGATATCCTTGTTATTCAACACACTAAGGTATAATGTATCATTAAAGAAACTGTTAGATCATTTAAAAGCTTTAAAATACGTTTTGGATAGAATTACACACATAAAATTGACAAATTACATCCGTCTGACATAAAATAAATAAATAAATATGATATGTTATGTGTACCACACGGAGAATAACACAATGTATGCAGTTCAGTCTGTACATAATATAACTTATGTAAATGAGAAACATTAAATGCGTTTTTTTTTTTTAAACGGAAAATGATTTTCATAACCGTGTGATGCTATGACACTGAAAGGGAAGTTGGTATGTATTTTGGATAATAACAATGCAAAATACGAATTTTGATACATATTTTGCATCGTAATGGGAAGGATTAAGACCGTGGAAAAGGGAAAATAAGAAAGTGAAGGAGACTAAAAAAAAAAAAAAAAAAAAAAAACGAATATGTAACCATATTTGTTTTCTCATACGTTATTGTATTATACTCAATTTAGGTTTATCTTTTTTCTGGGACATACATCAAATTTAAACTATGTTATTAACAACTGTTAATATCATTTTATTAAATAGATGATTTTGAAGATCTAATATTATTAATCCAAATGTACTTTTTTATTTATTTATTACAAGCAGATTACAATTATATAATGTCATTACAAGCAGAATTTTGGTAATTTTTGCTTCAAGTAGTTATTCATTAAAGAGTTCATTAAACAATATTAAATTTTTTTAATTGCTAAAAATTAATGTTTTTTATTATTATTATTACGAGCAGATTACAATTCTATAATACCATTACAAGCAAAATTTTGGTAATGTTTGCTTCAAGTAGTTCATTAATGAATATTATTTTTTTAATTACAAAATATTAATACTATTATTTTATATTATAACGAAAACATTCGAATGTTTGTAAAATATTATTGTCTATACTGTTTTGCCTTCGAATGAAAGTAATTAAAGCAATATGATAAGGCTAAATTCACAAGCATAGTCAGCAAATATCAAATTGAAAATGTAGAATCATTAAAAATTGTACTTTAATTAATTATTTAAGATTAGAAGGAAATGCATTTGAGTCATTTATTTAAGAATAATGCAATTTCTCTGCTCAAAGTGACAAACTTGAACTAAACCGTTCATCTAAATTAGGAAAGAAATCGTAAATAACACATTCTTAAAATGGAGTTTGAAAATTAATAATAGTAGGCTTTGATTTCACTTTGACCTCACATTATGATAATTGAACACTAGAATCATTCATGCATTTTCTGAAACTTAATGTCTTAACCCCTTCGGCCCTGACGTCCTACTAATAGGACATATCTTTTATTGAGTATTATTTTGTCTTAAACATTATTTTTATTAATTCCACCACCTAATAGTGATAGTATAAATCTCTACATTTCCTATTATGACTTCACTTATGTTTCACATTTAGTAATAATAATAATAATAATAATTTTCATAATTATTAGCAAGCCGTTGGCATTTCTTTTAATTAAAACATACGTTTCTCTCTTTAAATTAAAATTTGGGAATCCTTTTCCGAATTGGTAATTTGCGATAAAAGATAAAAAATATTACTAAATTTTTATGTTTGTTTAATTTAGTTGTAATACATTTTCCAAACGTCTTCAAAAATTCTTCCTTAGACTATTGTTATAGGAAAAATACACAAAATAACTACATTTGTGAGGTTTTGGTAAAGAACGCATTCGTTAACTTTCATTAAACCATAACTTCTGTGATTCCGATAGCTACTTTTAATTTTGTTAGCATAACAGTATTTTTTTCTCAAAATTGAAAAAAAAATCAGGGCCGAAGGGGTTAAATGAATCTATCTTCAGATTATAAGACTTTAAAAGAAAACACAACGTTGCACCAAAGCATTAAAAGGCTGTAACCATATTTGTTTTCCGATAATTTATTGCAGTGTACTCATCTTAGGGATGTGTCTTTTCATGTTATGTATTTAAACTGTAATATATAAATTTAAATACAGTAGAACTTCCCTTTAACGAAGTCCCTATTTAACGAAGTTTTCTACTTAACGAAATTTTCTGCAGAACTTTGACTTCGAACGCAATTAGCATGTAAATTAATCTCCATATTACGAAAAATATATTCTATATAACGAAGTTTATTCCACTTTTGTACTTGTACAGAATTCAAACTAAGAGGTCTATGTTGCGATGGAAATGCGATTTTATTTCATCGAATTGTACGAAAATGAACACATTTAAATAATTTCCATTCTGCTTGGTGCTAAATAAAACATTTTTTTCCCACTAAGAAAAACACTTGTTATAATTACTCTCTCGCACCGAGACTCCAGCGCTGACAGTTGGGGAAAGTCAAAATCCCTGTATTACATTCAATGATATAGAAGATGAAGTGGATTAAGGGCTTCAGACGCATTGAAGCAAAAAAATACTAATTAGAGTCAGACAGTTACCATTCTGAACTTCCATTGCTGATTGACAATTGCTTTGTATATCCATAAGAATGTGGCTTCAATATGAAAATCGAACAACATCAAAGTAATTTTTGTTCCTGCTATTACAACTCCTAAACTTCAGCCATTAGTCTAATGAATAATAAAAAATCTTGAAGAACATTATTGAAAAAGACAGAAAAAAGAGAATACAGTGTAAACATTAGTTTGAGAACCTGTGTATCAGAACTGATGAAAGTTTTACCCAAAGCTTGGGAATGTTGCGTGATTTCATCGACCATACACAACTGTTTCGTAAAAGACGGTTTCATAGTTGAAACTGAATCAAATAGTTCTGAATCCAACACCTGTTTGACCTATCTGAAGAAAAAATTTCATGAATTTAAGTTGTTTTCTATTTAACGAATTTTCTTCATAACGAAGTTTTTAACTGTAACGATGAGACTTCGTTAAATGGAAGTTTCACTGTATATTATTAACAATCGTTGAAAACATACTTTAAATAAATTCATACCTATATATTTTTGCAGAGATAATTATATTGATTATTTTTGTTAATTTTGAGCATATTACAATTACATTATTACCATTGCAGGCAGTATTTTGGTAATTTTTGCTTCAAGCAGTTCATTAAAGAATTTTTTTTTTTTTTTTTTTTTTTTTTTAATTACTAAAAATTAATGCTATTATTTTATATTATAACGGAGACATTCGAATGTTTGTAAAATAATATTGTCGATACTGTTTTGCCGTCCAATGAAAGTAATTAAAGCAATATGATAGGGCTAAATTTACAAGCATACTCAGCAAATATTAAACTGAAAATGTGGAGTCAATAAAAATTGTAATTTAGTAAATTATTTAATATTAAAAGGAAATAAATTTTCATCATTAATTTAACAATACAATTTTTCTGTTCAAAGTGACAAACTTGAACTAAATCGTTCATCTAGATTAGGAAAGAAAACGTAAATAACACGTTCTTGAAATGGAGTATTAAAATAACAATAGTAGGGTTTGATTTCCCTTTGCCCTCACATTATTATTCTTGAACATAAGAATATTTCATGCATTTTCTGAAATTTAATGTCATAAATTTGTTTAAATTCATATTTTAAGACTTTAAAAGAAAACAAAACGTGGCATAAAAACATAAAAAGTCTGTAACCATATTCTTTTTTCGACGAATAACTGTTTTGTACTCATCTTAGGGATGCTTTTTTTTTTAATGTTATGTATATCAAATTTAAACTATGTTATTAACAACCATTAAAAACATAATTTAAATAAATCCATACGTATCTATTATTACAGAGATAATATGACTGCTTCAGACGGTTTAAATTCATCATAATAGGCAGAATCATTTTATTTTTTGTTTCAGCTACGATATTAAAGATTCTAAAAGTATTTTTAAATTACTAAAAGTTAATAATAATATTTTAGATAATACCGGAAACATTCAAACGTATATTAAAACATATTTATTATTCTGTTGTGAGAACAAATGTACGAAACTTAAGCAATATCATAGGTCTACATTTACATCAATATTCAACATAAATTAAACTGAAAACATAAATTTCATAATATATGGAATTTTAGTAAATTAAGATTAGAAGGAAATGCATTTTAGTGATTAATTTAAGACTTATGCAACTTCTCTGTTCAAGGAGCAGAACTAATTCGTTCATCTAGATTCGGAAAATAATCATTCTAAACAAGTTCTTAAAATGGAGTGTTAAAATTAATAATAGTAGAATTTATTTCCTTTTGCCCTCAAATTATTATTTGTGAACATAAGAATCGTTCATGCATTTTCTAAAATTTAATGCCAGAAATTTATTTAGATTCAGATTAACGCTAAAAATAAATTTAAATATCCTAATTCATAATTTATTTGAAACAACAAAACAATATAAATCAATATGTTTATTTAAAGAAAATGATTAATAATTAAGTAGATTATATTGAAGCAATATTATTGCTTTCGTAAAATATGTAAAATTAATTCACCATTTTCAATGCTGCATACAATTTATAAAATGTAGTCAAATCATAAAATATGATAGCGAATAAATAACAAGATAAGTAGAAATAACGATTAATTACATGAAATACATTTTTAAACTTTTCTGAAATTGTACACCATTATCTCAGTATATACAAAGCGAACAATAATTCAAAAATAATTTTTTTTTCTCAATACTCGAAACAACGTGCAGCACTTTTAAAAACATTTAACTTTTACTCGCATATTTATATTTTCAAAAGCAATTTTCTGATTATATATCTATATAATGTTATTTATTACTATGTAGTTTTCCCTTTGTTTCAAAAGAATTATTACGCTAATAATACAGCTCTTGAAGACAAAAAATGCCATCTGTAAGTACTAAATGAAAAAAGGAATTAAAAATTAATAAATTAAGATACGATATATCAAAAACTGATTTATCTTATTAAGCATCAATTTTTACATGTATCTAAGACGTTGTATGATGATTGTTTCTATTTTCGTGTGTTAAACAATATTCGGAAAAATCATTATGTATTTTTACATTAGCCAATACTAAGATTTATAAATTTGAAATATTTGAAATAAATTAAAATACAATTTGTAATTTGCATTAATATATGTAAACGTATATATGTTTAAGAGAGTTAGACGCTTTGCATCAACAAAAATCTATGGAATTTTTCACAAGTTTTTACCGTTATAAAAATAATAATTGCATTAATATGATGATGGCACATATAATGAGGTACAAAATTCAGTCTTTCAGATGTAAATTTAGTACTTAAAAATTGTTTCTATTTTCGTGTGTTAAACAATATTCGGAAAAATCATTATGTATTTTTACATTAGCCAATACTAAGATTTATAAATTTGAAATATTTGAAATAAATTAAAATACAATTTGTAATTCGCATTAATATATGTAAACGTATATATGTTTAAGAGAGTTAGACGCTTTGCATCAACAAAAATCTATGGAATTTTTCACAAGTTTTTACCGTTATAAAAATAATAATTGCATTACTATGATGATGGCACATATAATGAGGTACAAAATTCAGTCTTTCAGATGTAAATTTAGTATTTAAAAATTTCAAACTTGAAAATCGTTATACGTGCCTTTTTTATGGAATGTTATTATTCCTTTGCATGCTATATTTATTATTTTCATTAAAATCATTAAATTGTAGACTATTTACGGACGATGTGCAAGAATATTAACTTATTAATATTTCAATGAAATTCACGTGATTTTCTTAAGATTATTAGATTAAAAAAAATTGTACTCTTGAAAAACGTGCAAATACGCTTGTCAGATTCGGGCAAAACATTGATTTGTTTTGGTAAACATAAACTAACTCTCATGCAATGATTATAATCTGTGAGAAATATAACCACGAGGCAACATAAATGCCGCAATAAATCATCAAAAAATCAAGCCTTTATTGTAATGAATCTAAGATCTAAGATAAAATAAACAACAATATATATATATTTTTTTTTTCAATAGAAACGATGCATGCTAAAGTTTTACAAAAGCTAACCTGATTCCTATACTCTTTGACAACGTTTACAGAACGAGTGTTACAGCATTTCATATACAAATGATGTCTCACCAAGGTACGTCACTAAACAACTAAGCAAGACATAGATGGAATTCATAGAAGTTCCTATAAAGGAACTAACTCTATTCCATTTACAAAATAGAAAAGAGTTTTAAACTTTATATTATATTAATATTACAATATTATAATAACATAAACTTTATATTATTATATTAACTACCGCCTCGAATTCGAAGAAAAGGTCCCTGGAGGTGTCTTTCACTTTTTTAACACTTGACTCAGAAACGGCCGCACCCCCAATCACAGAAAATCCACCGGAAAAAATAAAAAACGGAATTCAATAAGTTTAAGACAACGACTTTTGTTATAAACTCATTTGAGCAGGAATTAAAATGCAAATTTTATTTTCATTCATACTGTTGTGGAAATTCTCGAAACGGACCACTATGTCCGTTAAACTGCATAATAACAGATGAGCAGAATGACAAATCGTAATTCCATTGCAAATTGATATATCATATAATAGTTGACGAAACATTACACATGACAGAGTATGGTGAAGATTAAAAATATGCTATATATCTCCCCTTAGTTGACTATGACAAAGTATTTCTAGAGCAATGCAATTTATATTTGAAATGAATATTAAACGAAAACTCATACACAAAATATCCTTAATTTAATATAATAAATTATATTATTGCCCAAAACAAATATATATTTTTTAAACTGGAGAAAGTTATTATAACTACTATATTTAACTATACTATATTATATATTTTCCCAAGCATTATGACAATTCAGATATATGTCATTTATAAAAAATCTTCATAGAATTAAAATTGAAGCGGGATAAACAATGTGACCTATGTCTTAGATTCGCAATTGTTCTTCTAGATATTTTTACTTCAAGAAAGTACGGAAAATATCTGTAATATATTATCATATTTTCTTTTCAGGGCAATCGAAAATGACATTGCTGAGTAGGTGTTTCTTCTACACGCCCCATTAGGTTGACATCTTATCGTAAGTCGCTACTAGTGGCCAAATAAATGGTCTAGTAATGTTTTTTCTCGCATAAAGTTTTTTTTTTTTTTTAACAGAAACACTAGGGGGTGGAAGTCGATAACAAATAATTAGACGGTTAATAGACAGTTTATAATCGATTAATCGGATCTTTAATCGGTTTCGTGTTTGTTTTATATAATATTTATTTTCATGAAATTGATTATATTTTCGTCTTAGTAAATACAAAGATATTTTAAATACATAGATAATATAACATCAGAGAATTACTTAGTACCTTTAAAATAACAATTTCATTTAATTTTTTTTAAATATATTTAGTATCACATGTATCTTTATATATATAAAGTTTTTTTTATTGCATAATATTTCGCGCAGTTGCTTCGTGACTCGATTCTTGATATATAATCCTTCAAAACATATAGCTTTTGGAGGAAAGTCATTTTGCAGGCATAATTGCATATATAATTTTTAACTTAGTTTTGTTAAATGAAAATTTTTAGTTTTATTTTGGAAAATTTTATTAATGGAACAGATAAACTCGTTTAAAAGAATTGATGGTCAATTAGAATTGATCGAATAATCGACACAGCCCTAATAAAAAATTTAGGATAATGAAATTGTGTAATTCACTAAGTAGTATATTTTTTAGATTTGACGAAAAAAAAAAATGTATTCATTTATTATTTAAAAGAATTATTTCGCAGGCAATGAATTAATTGACATATAAACATTCAGAAAATTTAGAAACTGTACAAAAATACATTTATGAGTTTTTTACGACAAAAAAGTGCTCCAAATTGAACTATTACAACGGGGTAAGACAATGTTAATTATGATCGATTTACAAAGAAAGACAATTCCTATACATAAAAAGAAATTCTTATTTCATTTGCAGCATCTTAAATAAATATATATTTTGGAAAAGGATAATTTAGTACGAAATTACACTATATATTTTCCAAGAATTTAGAACTATCTTTACGCGTCTTCCTTTAGCACTACTTTCTTTTCTTTATCTTTTGTTATTTCATTTTGCTTAAAATATTATTTTGAAAAAGAAATGTTGATTTTCTTTAAAACTCTTAAAGAGTGTTTATCTTCCTACACTTAATATTGTGTTCAGAACACAATTTAGTCTTTATTGTTAAGAAAAGAAAAAGTGTATGGATGTTGTTTATTATATCAATCTGAACAATTGGGAATTTGTTATTTATGTTAGTTAAGTACTGGATATTTTACTGATATTGATTCATTATATTACACAGAAATAATATATATATATATATATATATATATATATATATAATTTTATTACAGAATATTAAAGTTGATTTGTTTTTAAGATTTTCTGTGAAAATTAAATTAACGACAATATATAATTGAAAATATATGTAAAATTTATTTATATATTTATTTTTATTTATTTTTTATTTCATGATTTGACTTACTTTCAATATGTGAAAGTTTTATAATTCATGTATAATATTAATTCATAGCTTTATTTGGGATGAAAATTATATTTAAATGGTAAAATACATAATCACAAAATAAGATCACTAAATATAATTAAAATCTAGAGAAATGCTTAAGTGATACAAAAAGAAACAACAAAAGGCTTATAACTACATGCGTAACGTAAACATTTGAAATGAATCCGCCTCATTTGAATTGCCTAAAATTTGGCACGAAGTACTCTTCCGTTTTAAAAAGCAATAACGAAATATTAATTTTCGCGATTACAGTTGGCTACTTCAAGCACCTGCTTTTATTACATATTTGATCTCGTGATTCATGTTTTAAAGTTTATTTTCCAAATTTACGAGCATACATTGTTTATCGTTATATTTCTTGAAAATGGCGCCGTATGAGCGTTGAAACGTATGTTGATCACTAAAAGTATTTTTAAAACCTTTTGTTGTTTCGTTTTGTATCACTTAATCATTTCTCTAGATTTTAGGTAAAATACATTTTTTTTCTGAAATGTAAGAAATCGTCATCACACACACACACACACACAAATAAATAAATAAAAAATATCGCTGCCATTTTATCGCATGTGGCTTTCCTGCAGAAATATCTTTTACACTTGCTTCATATATTTATTTTTTGCTGCTTTGTTATTCCTAATGTCCGGAGTCGACGGAGTCGAGAAACGAAGTTAATAAACCGATTAACAAAAAGTAGTACTTTTTGAAGCAGCATATTAAGTGGTACCAAATGCAATAAAAATTCACAGACAAGGAAATCTCCACAGAACACATTTCAATTTAGTTAAAATGACAGCTAAGGGAGCACAAATACACTTAAGTGTTGACGAATGATTTTCTTATTCAAACTACTGGCCATCATCAGTGATGCTTCAGTGCAGTGTTTTGGAAAAAAAAACGCTGCTTTACAGCATGGTATTTTTACCTATTTTACTCTACTTTGTAAAGTATGATAATAGGAAATTACCATGTAAAAAGGAAATGAAAGAGGTTACAAATGTCCGGATATTGCGATTTCACATTCTGAACAATAGAACTACCATTTTTAAACAAATCATGCACAGTAATAGTGGAAATGTAATGTGTTTTTCTAGTTTGTTGTTTCGTTTTAAGAACAATTATGAAATTGTCACGTAATACTAATGATTAGTCTGAATATAATACAAAAAAAGCGGGAAGAGAAACACCCTGTCATTGCCTTTAAAAAAATTCTCCAAAATATTTCATGAGAAGTTCAAATAACATTTTAGATATCTTTTTTTGGCATTGATTCTAGTCAAGTACTAGGAAATGGATTATATAAATATCTTCATTATTTAATGTTCATGTAAATTACCCTTCAGTGAACGTTAACTTTTAATGCAATGTGGTTTTTATGCGTAAATGTATGACGAAAAGTAAGAATAGTGTGTCCTTAACTGCTTAGAAAATGCATTATTTTATTAGTTTGTAGAGAAACATTTTAGTTAGCAGTTTACATATTTTAATTCTTCTTCTATATTTTTTTAACATTATAATTTATTTGATAACTTGTTAAAGAATTCAGAATATATTACAAATCGTTTTTTCTTTAAACACTAAGATAGTACCATGAATAAACATTAGATGTGAAAATAAATGCACATCAATTTAAAACTATTATTCTAATTACAGCTGTTGTTTTTATCTTTTGTTAGAAAAATTATGAATAAATAATTTTAAAAGTTAACTTCATTTTACTCTGTGAAGTCTGAAATAGTTTAACCTAAATAATGTTAAACGGCTAAAGTGTGTATAACTGTCATATACAAAGGACATAAAGAAAGATAATCACTTATTTAGATATAAATATTGATATCTTCGGAAACAGATGCATGTGGAATTCAGGAAACATCGGTCAAAGTTTATGATTGATATAGGACGTTATAGAAGCATAATAGATTAATCGTATATTTATACCAATAAATTTCAAGTAGAATTGTATTTACTAATGCATATATAACGATCGACTGCTTTAATAATAATTTATATGAACACATGCATGCATTATTAAAGTACACATTTATGTTAAATATTGGTTGATAACTTTAACATGTAATGCATAAGACGGTATTAAACTCTTCTAACGTTTCATGTGGCATAGTTTAGTTCAACAAAGAAAAATCTCAAGCAATGCAATAAATGTTACTTAATATTTCATGTTAATATTTAATATATTATTATACTCTTTATAATATATATAAGTAATAATAATATATATAATTTATTATTATATGTATATTTTTATTAACTTCGAATTAATTACAAACATTTTTTTTTTTATTAAGAACTTTTGCATGATAAGATCATTTTTAGTAGACTGAATAACGTAGAGCCTTTACGAACGTGTTATGTTTCTACGAATTTATGTTATCACCAATTAATAACAATTTAAAACATACTATTAAAATAATATCGAAATATTGCTACAACTTAGTTTTGAATAAAGATACAGTAAATTCATTAAAATTGATAATTTGTATTTCACTGCTTACTCAAACAATTTTCTGATAATTATAAAGTTAACAATATGTGTGCAAATATTTTTAAATATTCATAGGAAGTTTTATTCAGATTCTCTACTTAAAAGTTATCTTCAAGTGTGTACCAAAAATGGAAACTGTGGTAATTTGTAAACGTGTGTTATTTTGTACATGTTATGACAATAATATTAACAAGAACGAAAAATCATGCGTCAAGCATAGATTATGTAGCACTTTCCAATGTTTCCAAAATAATTTTACAAAACATACCGTTTAATAAGCTAAAAGATAACATCTAAGTAAACAATTTGGAAAAAGCATAACATATTTAAAAACATAATTTCAGGAATTTCCAACAGATACAATATTCGGAAAAATATCCGAATACTTTTATTCAGCCCTGTATAGGATCTATAGATTTGTATATATACTATATAGGATGCTAAATTTTAGTTTAGTTAGGAAACGCGTAGCACAGTTTAAAATTCTCCTTCTGGAGTTTATGTTAATAAACGGAAATGTGTTCGCGAACTTTTGTGCTGCCCTGTATAGGATCTACAGAATTTATGCACACCACGTAATAGACAAAAAGCGAGTTAAAATTAAAATCGTGTTCAGTAACTTAAAACGCACTTCCAGGAATTATTGTTAACAGACACTAGAGAATTCTTTTATGTGTCCCTGTAAATGAAGGATGACTGCTATACACACACTATTCTGTAGTAAGCCTCTTGTAATGCACCTTAGTAATATATATAAATTTCAATGTGTTTAAAATAGTGAAACATTATTTAAATAAACCGCAGACGATTTTTCTCCATAGACGTAATGTAACAGAATTCTTTTGACTGTCCCTGTAAAGTAACTATAAGTGCTATGCACACCCTATTCCATATTAAGCTTTTTCTAATGCACCTTAGTGATATATATAAATTTCAATGCGTTTAAAATAGGGAAACATTATTGAAATAAACCGCAAATGATTTTTCCCCATAGACGGCAATGTAGCGGAATTCTTTTGAGTGCCCCTGTAAAAAAACTATAAGTGCTACACACTTCCGTTGAAATAGGGAACATGCTATAGATAACGACAATAACATATAAAAATTGCAGAGTGATCCGAGCATATTTACGGGAGTTAGAGCACGGACAGACGGCAGACGGCCAGGCAAACCGAAGTCATAAGCACTTTTCAACTAGATTGGAAAGTGCTAAAAATCTATGTAAAATTACGTAATTACATTGTTAGGAAAAATATGTAATGTTATGTTTTATCTTGTATAATCCCAATCCTATCCTAATAATATTATAAATGTGATTGTGTTTGGCTGAAGTAAACGTGAAAACCGAAGATTTAATGGCCCTTTATATTTGCATATAGATGGGTTGTAATCCAGAAATGAATATAGGCCAAATTTTTTAATTCAAATATTTTTCTTAATAATTAAAAACTTCATTTTTTTCATAGAGAATAAATGAATATTTTTCCTGTAAAATTTAATTAACTATTTTGCGCTGCTAAGCATTTTCTTTTCCTATAAATACAAAACATGGAGTAATAATTTTTACTCAACAATTATTTTTCAATGTAATGATTTCCATGTGAAAAATGAAAATTCAAAAGAATTCAAAATAAGATGAAGTGCCGTAATATTTGAATAGATATATGTAGAGTGTTTGTTATTATACACGTAGTAGGGATATTGGTTACGTTGGGAAGAAGTTTTCTATCAAAAATTGCGTTATAATTAAAAGAAAAATTGAACGATAATTATATTATTAAGAAAAGATTTCTGGGCCATGGAACTATGAAAAGGATCCTCCTTGGTTTAGACAAATATGATGTCATATTGGAAATAAAACATGCAATTTCAAATATTCGTAATAATACAAGCAGCATAAAAGTCTGTATATAATGAAAGCAGATGGATAATAACGTCATATTTAAAATCAAAAACTGGAATATTTTATATCGTTACTAATATGGATGTCAGTTATATACAGCTTGGATGTCAGTTATATACAGATGTCAGTTTTCGGCCGAAATCCACGTTGTGTTTGGCAGGAAAAGAAAATTAATAAGAAATATATCATTAAAAAGAGATTTCTCTGAGAACAAAGTGACGTCATATTTGAAATGAAACGGAATTTTCCAAATATGTTTATAAAGGAGCGTGAATCAATATTACTTTTTGTGTAAGAATTTCTGTTATTGATTAACAGACTAACAGACCGTTACAATACAAATAACAGACAAAATGTAATTGTCCAACAACATTTTCCAATATTTATTTATGTGTAAGTATTAGAAAAAAAAACTTTTAAGAATACTTAATTTTTTATTCTAAATAGATTTGATTTTATTATTGAATAAAAAATTACCAGTGATTTTTTTTTAATGACAAATAAAAAAATGCACGTTTGGAGAAAATTGCTTTTTAGAAAGCGTTGTTACAGGAAACATTGATAGTTATTGTTATTATTTCTATACACATGATACTTTTCTACGTTATTTTTTTAAATAAATAATTCAAAACAATTTATATAAATCTGTGCATAAATGTAGAAGTTAAGCTCTTCGGTGCAAATTCATTATTTTTTTCTGACACATAAACAGAAAAAAAAAAGATTTTTTAAAGGAAAAATCCTCTTATTGGACATCAATAAATTTGTATAATTTACAAAACATTTTTCAATGAAACCTTAAATATTTTCAAAATTGTAGTTATTTGCATTACAAAAATGTTAATGTCTTTATGTTAAGAGGAAATTAAAAGTATATTAAGTAGAACTGTCTGTGCAATTGCTTGAGTTAAATTTTAAAAAAAAAACTTATTTTCGAAACTGCCAGTTTTGGAACAATTGTATAAAATATCAAAATTTTATTATTTTCCTAGTTTTACATCAGAATTAATCAATAAATTAATCCATTTGTAGACTATGTTACATTTAAAAAAAAATAAATAGATGTTCCAAAGGCAGACAGTCCCGCTAACCCATCTGCATCATTATCACATACCGGGGGATCAAATCTGGGTATCCCGTATTACAGAACATATGTAAAAAAACATTTCGTGTAATTGAAAACTGAAATAGACTAAAATGACTTCTATATTTGTGTTTTATTTATATGATTTTTTTATTAGATTTATTCATGAATTAAGTTTTAATTTCGTTATTGAATATTTGCCGGAAATAAATGCTGAACTATTTCTTTTGTTCAAGCGTAAAAAGGTTAATATTTCGTAATCGAGATACGTGATAGAAAACTCGCTAAGATTAATAGGGTGTCGATGTTAGATAATAGTGACATACGGACAGAAAACATTTGATTGGTCGATACGATTTTTGAAAAAAAAAAAAAAAAACGAATCGCCAGGCATCTTGACGTGCTTTCTATTACACCAAACTAATGTTTGTTGACATGTCTGACTCGTCTAATCGAACTCATGAAGGCGAGTATTGTTAACTTTTGGAATGTGGGTTGCCACAATTTTAAAAAAAACTGTGCAAAAGAATTGGACGTCTTTAACTGTTGTTATGTATAAAGACATTCTATGTATTCGATAACTTTCCAGAAACAACGCCCTCTATGAAAAATTCTTGGAAAAAATTATTTTTATTTGCTTAAATAAAATTTGAGATAATAAAAAGTATTTGCTGTACTCTCATACGCCAATTGTTTTATCTTTTATTGAATTTTAAAATGTGTCAAGGAATTTTCGGACACCCTGTATTACAATATATTTACATACACAATCACACATTTTTTGTCGTTGTTTTTGTGTTTTATACTGCTCAAAACTGCTCTTATATTAACTATTATGTTCCTAAATATATTCCTTGTACAATCAAAATACAAAGACCTTACATATTAAAAACAAAAAAAAATATCATCTATAAAAATATCTAGTTTATTCAAGGAAAAGATACACAAGACGGTTTTATCTTGCACAATGCCGGATGAAATATTATGTCACGTATATATCTATTTCCTATTCTACTAACAGACAAAGTAAATAACCAATCAGAGCAGGGTCTAAATTTTTTAAGAAGGTAAAACAACGTAGAAAAGGAGCAGGACAGAAAAAAATAGAGAATTGAGAATTTTTCTTCACACAAACATCCACGAATGTATTAAAGTATTTTTAAAAACTATGTTTTATAAAACTACAATAAAACACATTTTTCCATATTTAGCAGTTATAATGTATTTTCTGCATAAACTTGTTATTTTTATTATAAAAACGTGGAATTAGTATGCATAAAATATCTAAAATTAAACTTAGAAGAAATCAGAATTTATTTCACTAGAATTGAAATATTTAAAATGTCTGACTGCAGAAACATGAAGATACTACAGATTAAGATAAAGTTTAAGATTATGATTAAAAAAGAGCGTTTGAGCGAAACTGATAAACTTTGATGTTTTAAACATTTAAATGTTTAATAAAACTCCAAAAAATAAACGAAATTTAGTTTGTAAAGTACATTGAATGATTATTTTATTTTTACTTAACTTCCAACAAAATGCTTATAGTTATATAAAATAGAAATATTTCGTCTATAAATGTATTTTAGCAGAATATTGAACATTTTTTGAAAATGAAAATATATATAATCTTGTAAAAACGAATGTTTCTATGTTTATGAAATTTTGTTTTCGGAAAATGACAATACTAGAAACTAGACAGAAATCTAGAAACTAGAAACTAGACAGAAATCTAGAAACTAGAAACTAGACAGAAATCTAGAATCTAGAAACTAGAAACTAGACAGAAATCTAGAAACTAGACAGAAATCTAGAAACTAGACAGAAATCTAGAAACTAGAAACTTGACATACTTCGGTAACCCTGAAAATACTCCACGATGCTTCAATCTTGGTTTCAAAATATGTATTTTGATTTAATAACATGTTTAATTTGAATTTACTTACAATCCAATCTAAGTAACAATATGATTGCAGTAATAAAAGTGATTGAACTAAATTGTAGCGATTTTCTAGTAACAACAATTGTGGAGTTCATATGGCAAAGTTATGGCATGCGTTAGACGTATATGAGCATATATTTTTATGAAATGTAAGACAATCGCTCCTATCTGTATTATTGGAAATGGGGACTTCCTTTTTAGCGAATATTCCCAAAATTACGTGGCGCATATAAACATGTATTCATCATTCGAAATACGTTTGAGTGATACGTGAGCCAAGCTACAGTGATTTTATTATTTTATTTTTCCGGATAAATCTGTATGTAGTAGAATTCTACTAAAAACAAAACCATTTTTTTCATATCACGCATTCAAGATATTTTAATTAGTTATATGCGGAAACATGCATAAGATTATACTGAAGACAAAAAGGTTTTTATTTTTAATATTGGAGCAGTATATACAGTATAAATACATTTTAAACGTTTCATAATGTAGCCTTATATTTTACTCACGTTTCAAAAAATAATAAATAATAGATTTTGAATGTATTTATTGGTGACCGTATTAGTGACTATATATTTGGAACGTATTAGTGTACTTTAAGGTATTGTATGTAAAATATAAATTGCTATAATTATTTCCGATTACTAAATGTTATATAACATATAGTACTCCAAAATCATATTTTAATGCTTATTTTACATTAAATATAAGACAACGATTGTGAAAAAAAGAAACCGTAAAAGAAAACTTTAATATGACAGAAAAAAACTGTAAATAGTAAACGAAAATTCTAGAATATACTTACCACATCAGCAAAGAAACTGTGTAATATTCTAATATCTGTATTATATAACATTTAAAGTAATGCAAATACATATATTCGAATTGAATGAAATAAAGCAATCATCTTATCTAATCTTATATAAATAAGATAAAAATAACCAACAAAATATTTAATATAAAAAATCATATTTATAATAGTAGATTAAAATGTTTTAAATCAAAAAAATGATTATCGCTGCTGTTGTGAGTACATAGTCTTTTGGTGTATTACGCAATATTTAACCAAAAAACTCAATTAAATACTGTAAGCATAATAAACTCACTTCATAATCAAAATGTATAATATTTTGTTGTCACACATTTAATGTATTTAGGAACGTGAGACAGATTACTTTAGTAAATATGGTTTAGTTTTTGTTATTATTTGAAATAATTTTTATTTGAAGGTATGGCAAACTTTATTATTACTTTAAAAATGATGAATAGAATTTTTCGGAATAACTTTTTTAAAATTCTTAGACTTAGATTTATTTTTAAAAAAATTAAGAAAATGTACCGGCATTTGACAATTTCCTCAAATAGAAGGAAAATTAAAATAAAATAATAATACTTAGTATACAACACTTCTCTATTTTTAATAAAAAGTATTTTTAGGCGTCACGACAGTAAAGTAAAATATGGTCAAACGTATCATAAAAAAATGATTTGAATGGAGTTCTACGTCAAAACATTTAACTCAAAAAACAGTAAATGCTGAATATTTCTACCATATTGTATCATCATTTTTAACGGCAAAGTTGTAGAAATACATTTATTTATGGCTTTCTGGATTTTTTCCCATATATTTATACAGACAATTAACCTTAATATATTGCAGAAGAAGCAATTTTAGCTGACATTTAGTTCTTGTTCTTTAGTTCTAATGAGATTTCTTGTATTTATTAAATACCAATTTCCGTCCAATTTCCTATATTTTCTATCTATCCATTTTACGCAGCATTTCATAAAAATTGAATTATCAAGGTATCATCGTGTTATGTGATCAAATAAATGTATTAACGTACGTGAAAAGCTTTATCTGCAGGCTTAACTTACGAATTAGATACTTCATCTTTTTCACTCAATACTAAGTGTTAAAAAAAAAGTATTTTTTGTTTTCTGTATATCTTTTGAGTATGTTGGATGTTTATATTCTGTGTATGGGGGAAAATATAATAACGCCTTAATATAATAATCAGAAGTCGTTTTAAGAGCAATACATTAAAGATATAATAAATTTAAAAGTATATAATAACAAGAGTAAAATTTTGATTAAACTATATGTACTGTTAAGCAAATAGTGCAAATAAAAAATATTCATTTAAAACCAGAAAAATCTCACATAATTTCCATTCAAATATTAAAAGATTTGATTAAAAAAAAAATCCCCCGACTGCAAACTCTAAGGGAAATGCAAAAACAAACAAATGTATAACAATAAATTGGAATGAAGGACAATTTAATTTTTTTTTATTTATAAAAGTTATAAATCATCAGCATGGCAAACATTCACAGAAAATGAAAACCTGTATACCACAGATACCTGCGTCTGAGTTTCTTAATAATCATTGTTTATACTCATAGTATTTTAATTATTGTATCCAAATTTATGCCACGTGGAATTTCCGGAGACATGCTAATAATGATAAACGTAATCAGCAAATTGTAATAAAGTTTAAATATTATTTTTCTGGGTATTATAACAAATAATTTAACTTACGTTACTGATGGTGAATTTCTTAAACCAATATAGATAAGTCGTTTTTAACTACTTTTCCAGTGCAATAGTGTGGATTTACAATATACATTATTCTGGAATTTTGATATGGTCATATATATAACACTTGGATATTTAAACTTATGAAACTTTTTATCTTTAAACAATAACAAATGTAGTTTATTTAAAGGTGTACATATATACATATTTGAAAACACGCAATTCCATAAGAAACTAAAAAATTCTGATTTATAGGTAACAATTAAAATGTATTATTATGCATTTTACATCAATATTTTTTATTAATATAGTACTTATTCACGGACCCCTTATGTATCTTTAAATTTTTAAAGATTATAAATATAAAATAAGGGAATAGATTATTTCTAATACTGTGTTAAATGATTAGATCGAAATTTCAATTTGTATAATAAGAGATTTATGGATAATGTATTTTTACAAGTTTTAAAATTCATTTCATCATGTGACACTTTCAAATATAAGTGTTTTCGCTCTCATTCATTTTTATAAAATTAAATAATATCTCATTTAAATATTCATATACAAAATATTACTAATTGAATTAAAATAATCAATCAAGAGAAGATTCTATTTTTGATATAAAAAAAGTGTTGAAAATGAGGAGTGATAAATGATAATAAATGTGCTGCATAAATTGCATTTACTAAACGAAAATGCACTTTTTATTGAACATTCATACGCAGGCGCACAGATTAAAAAACAAATGATATACTTCAAAGAAAACTAATATATTTTATTATTTTTCTATGCATTAAAAACTTTATTCATAATTTTACAGGTTTTACGTATGATTGTTCGACTTCCAATCTGCATTTGTTAATAAATGTAATTTAGACATTTCTAAAACTTTAAAATAAATAATATATTCAATAGCTGCATGATTATCCTGTAAATAAAAATATACAAACTGATTTGAAATTACTTATCCTTAATAATATATGAAAAAATATCACAGTACAAAATTTAAAAAGAAATATTACGGTAATATTATATTTCGTTGCGCACAACTTTAAAACCATTCCAAAATAAATATGTAATTTCATATGTACTTGTATACACATGATATTCCATACGTATATATATTTCATTATCAAATAATTAAAATTAATAGTAGCAGAGTACAATTGGAGTATGAAGAGAGGTACATTTTTTTCTCGTTGTTTAAACCGTTTTTAGAAGTTTATGAATAGCTATCCATAACTTCTTATCGCTAATAACAAACCCAATAACAAGTACAGAGAGATATGCATGCAAAAATATATATCTATGATTGCATTAGCTTCATTAATAACGCACAAGTAAAGTTTTATTATGGTTCAACATATCGCTTAGTCAATACAGGCCTCATGAACTTCAATTATCCTCAAACGAGATAAATAAAAGAAATTTGTGTTAATATTAATAAGGTTATTTTTATTGTAATTCAAGTGTGTGTTAAATATTGTTATGAATTTTGTATATATCTGTAAATATTCCATTTGTTTAAATTTATTTTATTTGATTATTGTGAAAATTGCAGTATTATTAATGTATTTCCTATTGAGCATCATGTAACTCAATGCTAAAGGCCTCAGATGGTTTGCAAGGAAAACAACCTTACACCCTCATCTTTATAATGGAAGTCTATTGAAATATCGCCAAGGAATGGGTTTATCGCCAAGTTGGCGATGGTTTTGGCGACTTATTTTTGTCGCCAAATTTGGCGATATATCGCCAAATGTCGCCAAGTTGGCGACGGATTTGGCGACTTTTTGTGCAACCACACCCCCCTTATACCTATACATTGGGATCCTTTCTTGCTTGGGTTCTCTATCGAAAGTTAAAGCACTTTCTGGTAATTTCTAGCATCTGAAGGCTCTGGAATAATCTGGAAAGATCTCTGAAACCTATATAAGGACCTCCATCAGTTCAGTTAGTTGAGTTGTCTGTCAACTGCGATTGAATTCATACGAGAGGCTTTGCATTGAGAACTGTGTTTCTCGGATCGATTTTGTCGTTGATACGTCATATTGAACGCATTGTTTCTGTGTGAAATTTTGCTGTGCTTTTATTGGATTTGAAGATTACTTGTAATTTTCAGAAGATATTGGTGTTCGTATTGCACTGCTTATAGTGAATAAAGCCTTTTGATTATTCTTATATATTGGCATCAGTCCTTTCGAACCCCGAGCTCACAACATTTGGTGTCAGGAGTGGGGTTGAATGCCGAACACCAGAGCAATGGAGTGTCAACTGAAAGAATTATTTGAGAAATTAGCTGCGAACCTTGGCGAGTTGAAAGAAGAAATGAAGAAAGATATGTCAGCGATGGATGAGAAAATGACTGCGAACCAGGCTGAAATGAAGAAAGATATGTCAGCGATGGATGAGAAAATGACTGCGAACCAGGCTGAAATGAAGAAAGATATGTCAGCGATGGATGAGAAAATGACTGCGAACCTTGGTGAGTTAAAAGATGATATGAAGAAGGATATGTCAACCAACCTTGGTGAGTTGAAAGAACTAATAGAGGATAAAATAACATCTTTAAATGACAGAATTGACGGCGTGGAAAACAAAGTTGAAGAAAGATTTCAAGAAATAGAAGAAAAAGTTCAAAATACAGCCAAAACCGTAGAAGTAAAGGTAGAAGAAATACAAAGGACAGCCAAAACCGTAGAAGAAAGGATTGAGAGTGTAGAAAAGGAGTTGGAAAATGTGAAGAAACAAAAGATAACTGCCGAAAACTATCCCGAAGATGTCAAGTATCAAGCTATGCTTCCTCGGGCCTCTATTAAACTCTCGACCTATGACGGAAAATCCTCATGGCCAGTTTTTAAGACACAATTTGGGATCGTAGCGGACGCCAATGGATGGGATTCCCAGACAAAGGCTTGCCAGTTAGCTGCTTCTTTACGAGCTGATGCTGCCGTCGTCCTACAGACTTTGCCTGCAAATGAACCGCTGGATTTTGAAACGCTCGTCAGTGCCTTAGAATTGCGTTTTGGCGAGAAATGCATGAAGGAATATAGCAGACTCCAGCTCAAATCTCGACAGCAGAAATCCACTGAATCCCTGCAAGATCTTGCTACGGATGTCGAGAGACTTTCACATCTTGCTCATCCTGACTGTCCGACTGAAATTAGAGAGAGTTTAGCTCTGCAACATTTTATTGATGGTGTGCGTGACTCTGAGATCCAGAAAGCACTCCGGATTGCAGATCTCAGTGACTTAAAAGGGGCTTTAGTTTATGCCCTGAAATTCGAGGCAGCCCAGCAAGCTACAAGGAAAGATCGGCACTTTGTGCGAGTAGCCAACATGCCTGAGACGTCGGACAGAGCTGTGGAGAGTTTACAGCAGCAGATTAAGGACATGATGAGAAAGATGAACTCTTTGATGGACAACAAACCTGGCAGAAAGATCAAGTGCAGGAAATGCGGTGGAGAAGGCCATATTCAAAGAAACTGCCTAAAACGACCCAGCACAGAAGGTAATAGCTCCCCACGAACGGCGGAGCAGGAAAACTAATTAATGGCCATCTCGCGGGGCGGAGGTTGCCAGATTTTGAGAAGCCCCATTATCAAGTGTGTCAAATTTCTGCTAGAAGTTGCGGCGAGAACGGAGTTTTTATAGTCGGGCGTGTGAATGATTTGCCCTGTAATATGATCATCGATACAGGAGCCAATGTGACCATCGTTCGGAAAGATCTAGCTCAGCGGCTAAAAGAAAAACTCCTCTGGACCCCGCCCCGTGTTATCCTTCAAAACGTGACCGGGGATAAGATTGACATACATGGAAGAATGAAATTGAAAATAAAGTTTGGGAACGCCGCTTACCATCATACAGTCTACGTGGCCGATATTTCAGACCCTTTCATACTCGGACTGGACTTTTTAAAAGAGCATGGATTTACACTGGACTTTAAGAATAATGAGTTACGCTCTGCTCAAGAAGATGTCACTATTTTCAAACTTGGAAATGAGTCCGGGTCTATTCAACAGATCACAGCCAAGGCAGATATTATCATCCCTCCTCGGACCGAAATGATGATACCTGGATTAACTGGAAACGAAAGAATTTTCCAGTATGGCTTGACTGGATATCCTGAGAAGAGCCCAAAGGGAGTGCTAATAGCATCAGCGCTGGTAGATCTGTCGCGAGATGTGATACCCGTGAGAATTGCAAACGTAACTGAAAAGTCTAGAATTATCCAGAAGGGTGAAGTGCTTGCAACCTGTGCTCCAGTCACCTGTGTATGCAAAGACCCGAGCTTGATGTTGTCGGAGCCGCCTACAAGTTTAACACCTGAAATTGGACGAAATGAAAATTTATCTCCTGAACAGAGACATGCCACAGAAAGACTGTTCCAGGAATTTAAGGATGTGTTCTCTCAAAACGAGAGTGATATTGGTCGCACTTCACTGACACGGCATAGAATTGATACTGCCGGCCATCCACCGATTAAACAGCATCCCAGACGTTTGCCGTTCGCTAAACAAGAAGAGGTGTCTAAGCTCTTACAACAGATGCAGGATAGTGACATCATCGAACCGTCATCAAGTCCGTGGGCCTCTCCCATCGTGTTGGTCCGAAAGAAAGATGGCTCCACAAGATTTTGTGTGGATTATCGTAAACTTAACGACATCACGAAGAAGGACAGCTATCCTCTACCAAGAATAGACGACACGCTAGATACTCTTTCAGGACATAAATGGTTTTCCACACTGGATTTGAAGAGTGGATATTGGCAAGTAGAGATCCATCCTGATGACAAAGAGAAGACCGCATTTACTACTGGACAAGGACTTTGGCAATTTAAAGTTATGCCGTTCGGGCTCTGCAATGCCCCAGCAACGTTCGAGCGCCTCATGGAGACAGTGTTAAAAGGCCTGACTTTTGAAGCTTGTCTCATCTACCTAGATGATGTCATCATTGGTGGCTGCACGTTTGAAGAACATCTAGAGAATATTCGAAAAGTGTTAACGAAGCTAAGAGCGGCGAATTTAAAGCTGAACCCTTTGAAATGCAAGTTCTTCCAACGAGAAGTAAACTATTTAGGACACATCATCTCAGCTAAAGGTGTTCGAACAGATCCTGAAAAAGTGTCCGCAGTAAAGAACTGGAAGCGTCCGGAAAATGTCCATCAGTTGCGAAGCTTTCTGGGACTATGCACTTATTACAGAAAGTTTGTCCAGGGGTTCTCTAACATCGCAAGACCATTGCATAGGTTCACTGAAAGCAAGCAGAAGTTTCTATGGACACAAGAATGCGACAATTCCTTCCAGCGGCTGAAAGAAGCTCTCACATCCTCTCCAGTCCTTACCTATCCACACCCCGACAAACAATTCATTTTGGACACGGATGCCAGCCATGTAAGTGTCGGCGCTGTACTTTCCCAAGAAATAGAAGGCCAAGAACGAGTCGTAGCATACTGGAGCAAATGTCTATCGAAACCAGAGCGGAATTATTGCGTCACTCGTAAGGAGTTATTAGCTATAGTGAAAGCCATAGAACACTTCCATCACTATCTCTATGGCAGAAAATTTCTCCTTCGTACTGATCACGCATCCTTAACATGGCTGATGAATTTTAAGAACCCAGAGGGCCAAGTAGCCAGATGGATACAACGACTCCAGGAATACGACTTTGACATCAGGCATCGTAAAGGTTCATCGCATGGAAATGCTGATGCCTTATCAAGAAGACCGTGTCCCGAGAGCTGTCGCTATTGTTCCAGAGCGGAGAGCAAGTATAATCCCGAATATGTCATACGCCAGACGAAGACTTCACTATTGACGCCACCAGATCCCTGGAGTGATGAGAAGATTCGAGAAGATCAAATGGCAGACTCTGAGATCAAACCAATCTTGGAGTTATTAGAATCTTCTAGCACGAAGCCCAGTTGGAAAGACATCTCGACTTACAGTCCTACGACGAAGCAATATTGGGCTCTTTGGAACTCTCTCCACGTCAGGAATGGTGTCCTGTTCCGAAAATTCGAATCGGAAGATGGGAAGACATCTCGGTGGCAGTTGGTACTTCCTCGATCCCGAATCCCGGACGTCCTCAAGGAATTACATGGCAGTCCCACTGGTGGCCATTTTGGAGTCATCAAAACATTACACAGAGTCCGAGAGCGCTTCTTCTGGGGAAAGGCGAGAGCTGACGTCGAACAATGGTGCAAATCTTGCGATGCATGTGCAGCTCGGAAAGGACCAAAGAAACGTAGCCGAGGAAGACTACATCTCTACAATGTAGGAGCACCTTTTGAACGCATCGCCCTTGACATCCTAGGTCCTCTGCCAAGAAGTGCTGATGGCAACAAATACCTCCTTGTTGTCATGGACTATTTCACGAAATGGCCTGAAGTTTATGCCATCCCTGATCAAGAAGCTTCTTCGGTTGCGGATGCCTTGGTACACCAGTGGATATCAAGGTATGGAGTTCCCCTTCAAATGCATTCTGACCAAGGGAGAAATTTCATATCTGCTGTGATTGAGGGTCTTTGTCAACTTCTCGGAATGGACAAAACTAGGACGACGCCTTTACATCCACAGTCGGATGGCATGGTTGAGAGATTTAATCGTACCATCCTCAACAATCTCTCACTGCTAGTCTCAAGAAACCAACAAGACTGGGACCAAAAACTTCCCTTGTTTCTTCTCGCCTATCGCAGCGCCGTCCATGAAACAACCGGCTATTCCCCGTCTCAGATGCTTTTCGGTCGTGATCTTCGTCTACCTTGTGATCTGATTTTTGGTCGCCCTCCAGATGCGCCTTCATCGCCAGAGGGATACGTGCAGAATCTCCAGGCACGATTTGAAGACGTCCACAACTTGGCTCGAGAGCGGATCAATATACAGACGGAGAAGATGAAGACCAGGTACGACACGAAAGCCACGGGACATCAATTCAAAGAAGGTGACAAGGTTTGGTTTTATAATCCGACTCGACGTAAAGGACTTTCTCCCAAACTGCAATCGCACTGGGACGGTCCTTATACAGTCCTAAACAGACTGAACGATGTCGTAATTCGGATCCGAAAGTCACCAAGTTCGAAGCCTAGAGTCGTTCATTACGACAGGCTGGCTCCATACTATGGCCATAGTACTTAGTTCGTTGATTGTAAATAGTGTAATGTAAATAATGTAAATTAGTATGACCATGGTCTTGTATATAAGTTAATGTAATAATTTCTTTTGCTTAGCATTATCATTATTAATGTTATTATTTAAATACTTGTATGTAATGATGTCTATGCTTTAATTTAATTTAATTTTTTTTAAATAAGTGTATATTTTGTATAATTCAGCATTATGAATGTGTTTAATTGTTATTTTCCATGTTTGCTTTAAGTGTTTTGAGTAGTATAGCATTTGTTGGTAACGGGTTTGCTTTCCGATCAAAGGTTGAACTGCCCGGGACGTGCAGTCCTTGAGAGGGGGGCAATGTTATGAATTTTGTATATATCTGTAAATATTCCATTTGTTTAAATTTATTTTATTTGATTATTGTGAAAATTGCAGTATTATTAATGTATTTCCTATTGAGCATCATGTAACTCAATGCTAAAGGCCTCAGATGGTTTGCAAGGAAAACAACCTTACACCCTCATCTTTATAATGGAAGTCTATTGAAATATCGCCAAGGAATGGGCTTATCGCCAAGTTGGCGGTGGTTTTGGCGACTTATTTTTGTCGCCAAATTTGACGATATATCGCCAAATGTCGCCAAGTTGGCGACGGATTTGGCGACTTTTTGTGCAACCACACCCCCCTTATACCTATACATTGGGATCCTTTCTTGCTTGGGTTCTCTATCGAAAGTTAAAGCACTTTCTGGTAATTTCTAGCATCTGAAGGCTCTGGAATAATCTGGAAAGATCTCTGAAACCTATATAAGGACCTCCATCAGTTCAGTTAGTTGAGTTGTCTGTCAACTGCGATTGAATTCATACGAGAGGCTTTGCATTGAGAACTGTGTTTCTCGGATCGATTTTGTCGTTGATACGTCGTATTGAACGCATTGTTTCTGTGTGAAATTTTGCTGTGCTTTTATTGGATTTGAAGATTACTTGTAATTTTCAGAAGATATTGGTGTTCGTATTGCACTGCTTATAATGAATAAAGCCTTTTGATTATTCTTATATATTGGCATCAGTCCTTTCGAACCCCGAGCTCACAACAATATAAAGGAAACTTATTTATTTTATTTGTTTTGAAATATTATTTAACGAAAACATACCAAACTTTCTTTTTCAGGAAGTTTTATTTTCGCCTAAAAATTTTCTTCAACAAATTGGGATTTTTGTTATAATTGTATAATAATAAATGCAAATTGTGTAATATACTACACAAGAAATCTTTGTCTGTTAACAACCGTTCTCATCCTAACGCTTTTTTATGGCGATACATGTAAATTCTTGTTAGAGCTACTAGGAGGATTATCGAGTGTTGTACACTGCAAGTTCTCTAATAATTCGTTTATTATACTAGGTGTGTGAAATTATTTATTACATTAGATTGGGATCGCTAACCGATATGCTACTTTATCTTTTGTAAAAATTGATAGTACTATATTGCACTTTATGTACATCGTTCAAGAAGAACGTAGCCGTACACTACATTTCGTAAATCCAAAAAATTTTATTGTTTTGCTTCAGTAGAGCACTTTCCCGTTTTATGCGCTACTCCATATTAAATCGCTACCATTCACTTTCTTTACGACAATTTTTAAAATACGTTCGACGTTTGCATATGTAAGATCTTAATAATTTCGTTTATTGAAAGTTAAAAATTATTCTTTGTACAACCTAACTATATTATTTGTATTAACCCAAAATACTAATAACTATATATATGAACTTATGAAGAATAGCATGATGTCAAATAATTTTTTTAAACAGTAAATAACTTATAATTTCCATTACACCATGTATAGTGGATTCTCGTTAATACGTCTCCTTGTAAGACGTATCTTTGTTTAATGAGGACAATTTTGTTTTTTGAAAAAAAAAATGTTTTCAATAAATGTTAAAGGCAACACTAAGTGCGTACTATTGGTAGGTTAATACAGACAATTGTTCTGAAAATTGATCAGGCATAATAAAACAAATTGTTTTGACTATTATTTTTTCAAACAGAATGTTCTGTCACATATTGTATTAATAGATCAAGAAATTGGCAGTACGAGTGTTGAATATAAATAAAACACTCCGCCACGGGCAACATAAGCGGTTCAATAAATACTATCTTCTATTCGCCGACATTACTAATAATGATCTGTCGTCAAACAGATGATCCGTCTTAAATCTGATCTATCGTCAAACGAGATAAATAAAATTAATTTATGTGATTATCAATAAGGCTATTTTATTGTAATTCGAATATGGATTAAATATATAGGAAACTTTTTTATTTTATTAGCATTAAAATATAATTTACCAAAAATTACTGAAGTTTTATTTCCAGTTAGCTTTATTTTATTTTCCCGTTAGATCGCCAACATACGTAGTTTTCAAATGTATCGCAAAACTGTAGAATGTATGATAAAAAGATAATTTATTCAACAGTATCACATAAAAGTTTACTTTAAATAAAGCTACATTGTGTAAGAACGCCAATTATTGACATATTAATTTTGTTCTGACTAATTAATTTTTTTATTATCAATATTGTCATTAATTTGTTTTTCACTAAAATTGCTAAATAAAAAAAAAGTTTCTTCTTTTAGCAAGAAGTTGTAACCTGTATAGTTTTACTGCATAATATATAAATGTAATAATAATGTAATTTCATTCAAAAAATCTACTCAGTTAATTTAATGCAAGTAATAATCTCTTCACTATTTTCAGTGGTATCTAGTTTAATGCGGATTCAGTTAGGGTGGATAATATCGCCTACCGTCGAAGCACAGAGTGAATCACTGTATATAAAACTTCTGTTGTTTTTAAAAAAAGCCTTCTTTATGCTGCACTTTTGTACATCATTCTAATAGTCCTTCGAATTCATCTGATTGTGTATATATTATCGTATTTGTTCAGGAAGATGTAAATTACTTAAAATTAGTTGTGCTAATATGCATTTATGAACATGTGACGTTTTAGTTTAAAACATGTTAACAGAATCCTTCTTAATTTTTTAACTCGAAATTTTGACAATGCTTTCAATAAACTTTTACTTAATTCATACACAAAATGTATGTAAAATATTACCTATAATTTGTACGTGCAAAGATTAAGCATAATCAAAAATATGGCTTTGGGAATTTACAACTTATCCACATTATAAATTTTCAGGTAAAGAGAAATACTTCATTTCAACGCTCAAAGATAGTCAACTCCTGTCAAAATAGGTAAACGTAAATCTGCTTTGTGTCTATGTGATAAATCTTCAGGAAATTCAATTCATTCTATCTGCGGAAACTGTCAACTGATGAAATTTAATGTTCAACAACAATAAAATACTCAGAAAGAATTTACAAAGAATTATCCTAGATCCGATCAGTTATATTAAGTTTACAGATAACTATAATATTCTAAACATAAACTTTTCATACATCTCTAAAAGTTTATAAGAGCTATAATAAACTATTATATTTCTCAAAACCCGAAAATATTTAAACTCATTTGTTTCTCTGTTAATTTTAGTTACTATTGCCTGTTCATTCTGCAGAATAATTCTGCTTGTAACTTTTCAAAATTCTTAAAATAAAATATCTTTTTAATTATTATTTAATCTTTCTGGAAAAGTTTAAATTTGGTTTACATGATTGCTTAAACATCAATTTATTCTACTGAATCTTACTGTTGAAATATTAATACTGAATACTTATAAAAAATATATTATTATTTGATTTAGTACATGTGTAATTCATTCCCTATAATTAGTTTCATTCGTCTATAAAATCTTTTGCTGCCGATGTACATAACTTGTCACATAAGACTACTCGGTAGTAAAACTGTATAGTCCTCATTTCAGTAACAGAACATTAAGTAACAGAAAATATTAAATGTTTCACGACTGAGAATCTTTCGCCGCAGTCGCACATCAAATGTAAAATGTTTGTATGAAATTATATTTGTACGTGATAAAACTTTTACATAAAAAAATTAAAGTTATTTATCTATTAAACTGTAAATAAAAAATTCGTCAACAGTTAAAATTTTATTTAAAAATTTGTTAACAAAATTTACATCAGTAACAGAATATTAAGTAACAAAAAATATTAACTATTTCACCACTGAGAATATTTAATCGCACTTACACATGCAATGTGAAATGTATTTCGACGTGAGAAAAGTTTTTCATAAAAAATATATAAAGTTATTTATATATTAAATTATCAATAAAGAATTTGCCAACTGTTTAAAATTTAATTAAAAGTATGTTAACAACAGTTACATATGTGGTATTTCAAAATTTCGTCATTAAGTACATTCATTTAAGTATTCCATCACTAATACTTTGCTGACCAGTGATGAGTATATTCGTCATTAATTTACCGCGTTTTTTGCTATTGCCAAAACATCTGTCATAGTTTTTAAGTTGTAATTTTTACGTTATTTAACCAATCACTGATAGTCTGTTAATGAATATAAAGAATATTAGCTTATTTTTTTGCTCTATATTTGGAATAAAAAACTCATTAAATTAGTAATATTCCACTGTTAAAACTCTACAGCCAGTCATACAACTGTTTTTTTAGAGATAACGGTTACGTAGTCAAATTATGACACGTTCTCTTTGGTCAAAATAGAGATAAATTACATTTAAGTAACTGTTTTCTATGTAAGCGGTTGAATGACCGGACAGTTCGCTGTATATTTTAGGCAGCTTTCATTACAAAAAGCTACATATTGAAGCAGTTCGGAGGAAAGCAATTCCAAAACATTTTGGTATATTTTTACCGATCATGCCTCCAAGATACCCAAACCACGCTCCGTTCAAATGTTGATTTATATGTGTATATCTTATATGTCATATCTGACATATGACATGCTGTAATTCTCTTATTTATGAACCGATTTGAATGTGACTGAGCATGTGTATAGATATACAAAAGTTCTTGACAGAATTCGTTGGCCAGCTTTAAAAATGACAGCTAGTTAAAAAATTTAAAAATTAAAAAAATCGAAAACAATGTACAAAAATATTATAAATTGGGAAAAAAATGTTAAGCGTTAGAACGTAATACAAGGATTTTGAAACATTTTTTATTTTGACTATATCTTAAAAAATGGCTGAGATATGGCAGTTTGAAATTATAGTGTGTGTGTGTGGGGGGGGGGTTGACATTTTGAAAGAATCTTTGCTATGCTGTAACCCTCATGCTAAAATTCACATTCAAATTCAGTACTAATGAAAACCGGGATTGAATATTCTATAATAAAATTCGAAGCATTTTAGCTTCAGGTGTTTGAGTAAAATGAGTTGAATTTTTAAAAACATGGACTATGAAAACTAGCTTTTCCTACCCATACATGCGGGCAGGATTTTTTAACAGTGCGCTGTTCAAAGACGTGTTATAAGCAGATACTAAAATTTAACTTGCGATTAGTTTTATCAATAAAACAATCTTATATGATGTTTTTGCAAAAATATTTCTGTTTCTTTTTCCTAAACATTGAAAAATATCTATTAACATTAAAAATACCATATAGAAAAAAACATTGTTTAATCAGTGTAAAAAAAAAAATTAATATACATTTTAAAATACTGAGCAGCCTACAAAAAACTAAATAGATGAATAGAATTAATTTAGGAGAAGTATATACGAATTATTCTTTCGAAACATAGTTTTTCAAGTTTTATTTACAACTTCTAAGAAGACAAAGACACACTTTTTATCTTTAAATCGTATTAAGATGTTATTTCATTTTGCACTTTAACTTGAAACTACTCTAGCATATTTTCTTAATCTAAATAAACGAAAATGAACATGTTTTCGTACAAAAAGTTTAATGCAGAAATATCTTCAAAAGTTATTTTTAATAATAGAAATTGCTAGTGGCTGTTATGCGTTTTTAAGTTTTTTTAAAAGTAGATCTTATGTTAGAAATTTTTTGTGTGTGTTGAAACAATAGAAAATAGTATTCAAAAAGATTTGTTTTATGCCTAACATGTTTCTGTCCGAATATAAAAATTGTAACTATGCATAATACTTTCTAATATCACCATTTGTATTATCGTATAAGAACAAACTTTTAATTCATTCAAAGCACAATTTTATTCAAGATTTTCCCAAATGATTATTTAAAATCGCTAAACTCCATTTTAATGCGATATTTTTTTTCTTACCGATAAACATTAAAACATTCCAAAAAATACAAATCGTAAAGAAATTTATTATCTTATATCCCTAACTTCAGCTCTTGAGATTCATTAAGAAGTCCGTGTCTGTTCCTTAAAATATATTAAGAAGACATATTAGATGTAATGTTAAGAAACAAACAGAATAAAAAAATTAAACTACAAGAACCAGAAATTTGATTCTAAACGAAAGTTTATATTCCAATCAAATTTTCATTAAAAAAATAGTCTTCCCTAGAGGCTTTCATTATACTTAAATTTTATTATTTTAAACTAAACTAAATGTATGGTTTCTGTAAAGAGTCTTCTTTTATGAAATAGGTTCGACCCTTGGTATGTGTCTGATGTCATTTTTTTTTATTATTATTTAATAGAAATTTTCACTTCTTTATTGTTAAACTTTTATTCCCTAAACTATTTTAAATACTTTTATTTTGTTTTATGTAGTTTTCTACAGATTATTTTATTTTCACGATTTCCTATTTGCCTCGGAAGTCGCTTACCTATTTAGTGAAAGTAAAGTTGGTACGCAACTAGGTATTCCTAACAGCTAACTACATTGTTACATTGTTCCAAATCAATGTTCATATGAATATGAAAGGAATGATTGACCAATAACAATTTTTAAAGTTTCGCAATGAAAATGTTTCTGAACTCGCTTTTTTTTATCCTGGCTGGTCATGATGATTGCTCATACTTCACTTCATAATATTATAAGTATATATGTTATTTTATTGACCTTATTATTTCTTTTAGAAATACTATAAAATATGTTGGACCACAAATCGTTTGAATTATTGTAATTTAGAAGAATTACTATGTATAAATATCAGGAATATCGGTGGTAATTCAAAAGAAATAATTACGGGAAACTTAAAAATTTTAAAGTATAAAATACGAAGTCGATTTTTCAAGGCTACGAAAACTTGTTAAAATGACGGTAATATTCGCTTAAAATATGCATTAATTCTGTGGTATCTTCCCAATATTTAAACTTATATGACGCGTATTCGGTTTTACTAAATGCCTTCATTGCATACACATACGAAATGCATCCCTATTCCATAACGATAGATTATAAAATGTTGAAATTTTTGCAAAGGAATTCTCTATATTCAAATTTCTTATTGTGTTTTTTAATTTATTTTGCAAACCTCGGAGTGGTCTCTTTTTGGCCACCAGTAATTTCTTTAAATTATTTTCGTGGCAGATTATTACAACAATTGCAAGAAAAAGATAAACCCTAAACGGTTTTCTAGGACATTTTCAAGATAAATTAAAAATGAAAATGTTCGGTGGAAAATAGTGGTGATAAAAATTTTTCTTTGGTCTCAATTCCGAGGTCTGCTCTTTTTAACATCTTATGACCAAAACGTAGATATAACCCCTACATTTTAATTTGCAAATAGTCGCAGTGATAAGTAAAAATAGTTATTAGATTAGGAATTATATTTTCTTTAAATTTTGGTAAAAACAGAAGCTTAGAGGGCCAACTGCATATTTCAGAAAGGCAGTTTACAAAAAAAAAAAAAAAAAAAAAAAAAAAAAAAATCAAATTTACAGTAATCTAATATGTCATGATAGAAAAACCAGAATAATTATTTTAATAAAATGCATGCATTGCAAAATTGATTTTTTTAAATTTTAAAACGTACAAAATTAGCATTTGTTTCAGTATTTTGTTACAAAATATGTTTTTCCATGTAAAATGAACCTTTAAAACAAAAAAAGTTTCATGTTAAACAGTGTAACTAAATAAAATAAACGAACAACCTCATTTCTGTAAAAATAAAAATTATTTAAACAAATTTTACAAAACACTAATGTGTCATGGTAGAAATACCAGAATAAATCTTTTTCATAAAATGTATGCATTGGAAATTGATTTTTGAAAATCTAAAACGTATAAAATTAGCATTTTTGTTTCATATTTTGTTACAAAGTATGTTCTTTCATGCAAAATGCACCTTCAAAAACAAAACGTTTTATGTTAAACAGTGTAACTAAATAAAATAAACGAACGTTTCGAACATTTGTATAAAAAGTTCAATTGTTATGAACTTTTGAGAATGGGTTTAATTTTGATTAAATTGCCGAATAGATTCATTCATCTTTATACACAAAAGCAAATGGAGTGTTGAACACCGATAATTAAAATGTTCATTAAACAGTTTAGCCTTTCTATTTATTTAGAAGTTTTCATTATTTTAGAAGTTTTTATAGTACAGAATCTTTTCCATTTTGTAGTTTAATAAATATTACTACAAGATAAGATTAACGTATCTTAATTAATAAAGTTTTATTTAAAAATGATTGAATTTTATTATTCCATGGTTTGTTTATGTTCATAATTTATTTTCATAAATTCTTTTTCGAATGTAAGTAAAAAAAAAAATGTAAATTACATTCTTTTTTTTTTGTAAAAATGTAAATTACATATTTTATTAACGGAATTTTTTTTTTAGGGACCTTGTCACGACAGAGAAAAAAAACAACGTTGACTAGTTAGAAATGCAAACATTTTCAAAAGCACTTCCTGGCAACCTTTATTTTCATTTAAATATCTCGCCAGAATATTATATATTAATGAAACAGCTATGCATGTATAATCACACAAGCAATTTGTTCCATGTACACAGCATTTAATATAAATATGTATATATAGACAGAAAAAAACATTTAATATAGAAAAGAAGTTAAAAAACACGTAATAATGTAATACGAAATATGTAACATATGTCCACCCAAATAAACATTAAAATAATGCACACATAGCAATGCAGACATTTACAATTTTTACCACCGAATACCACCTAAAGTACACTGTTGTAATAGAATTATACCATTGTTGTTTTTTTCCTATCATGAAGATTGCTTTATCAATTTACGTGTTTTTATTTGACCCTCATATTTATTTATTTATTTATTTATTTTTTTGCTGGATGATTTCTCATAAATCTCGAATATACTTTTCGGATTTAACTATTCCAGTGCACGACTGCTTTTTCGCATGCATTTTACTGAATTTTGAACCATCATATTGAATTCCGTCAGTTCTCTACTTCAGCAATGTATAAATCGCAAAGCCGTAAGAAAAAACATCTTAGAGCTGTTTAATCAGTTTACTATCTGTTCAGTAGAAACATTTATTTTTCTATAGAACTGCTTATATTACATTTCCAGATGTTTTTTCTCCAATATTCTGGTTCATATTATGACAATGTTCACAGATTCTTTCAGATATATTAAAATGGCTAAAGTTTAAGCTACATTTTTCGTCACTGGTGAATTAGAAAAAATAGACATGTTGGAAATTTTAGAAACGAAAGATTTAATTATTTATCAGAGACAAAATTTCGCGTGCTTCAGAAAAGCCCATTATATATTTTTGTCAGTGGTCGCTGTTTTATTTTCGTAATTGTTTATAATATTTTGCGCGAAATTGCACTTTATTAAGACGGAGTTGAGACAAGTCCCCGATAGCAAAAAAGTATTGGCATTTTTTTATTTTAGAATTACGTACATTACATTTTTTTTTGTAAAATTAGATTAATGTTATTAATACACTATTGTTTATTATTTTTTATTTTATATTTACGTACATTACCTTTTTTTAAATAAGAGCAATGTTATTAATACACTAATATTTATCAAACAAGTAACGTTTGTTTTCGAGACAAAAAAAAATTCATTTAAAAAGTTAAATTATACATTTTGTCTCTATTATGTCCATTTTCAATAATTTTTAACTAGCATTGCTAGTTTTTTAATGATAGTAATTTCAGTGAAATAAAATAACTTCATATTAAAAAATATATTATTTTATAAGGTGAGCATTTTTCCCGACTGAGCTGCTTGTATCAAATGTTAAAACATTCTATTTTTTTTTCTATTTGTTCTATTTTACGTAAGAGGTAAATCGTATTTATTAGCTAAAGTTTTTTGTTTGTTTGTTTGTTTGTTTGTTTTGCTTGCACACCTTAAAAAAATTATTTTATCAAAATATACTTTTCGACTTCCCTAGAATGCGAGTATGTATTATTTTCATGCTTCATTTCACATATTTATAGACTGGAAAATATTTTGCACGTAACTTAGAAAACCATTGTTTCGATTCCAATGTACAAAAGCTTAAAATAAATTTTAATATAGAATATTTATATCTCATTATGATACAGACAAAATTTAAGATTTCACATTAATTTTTGATCGAAATGAAAGAAAAAATTTCTAATTTTCATTAGTTAATGCAGTTTAGATAAATATTGATAATGACCAAGATATCGATTTAAAATTCCACTTTAAAATTTAGATGCGCTTTTGAATCCCCGTTTATCAACAAGCCATGGAATTTTGATTTGAGACCCTAAACACTGACACTGTTTTCTTTATTCGTTTTTGTTACATTTGTGGACAATTTATATTCGTAAAAAAAGGAAGACCGATATTGGAATGTCTTAAAACATCATATTTGCATTATTTTGGATTCTCAGTGCGTAATCAAGATAAAAAGTTGGTCCCACATGTTTTTGAGAAAGCTGTAGGCTTACTCTTATATGCTGGGGTTCGAGAGAAAAAAAAAAGTATCTTCAATTTGGATCACCAATGCTGTGTAGCCTTCAAATCACGAAAATGACTGTTATTTTTGTGTGACAAAAACTGCAGGCTTTAGTTCAAACAATAAACATAAAATTCAATATCCTAGCATTCCATAAGTCTCAAAACCGATATCACATTCGGAAACTCTGCCACATCCCGTTTATCCAGGTATATCAAGTTTGAGTTGCCAAGATAGTGACTATCTGTTTATGAAGGATGAAAATGATGACGAGTTCGTATTCGAAGATGATAAAACGCCACATTTAATAAACCATATTGAATTAAACGAGACCTTGTGCAAAACTTGCAACTATCTAGATCTAAGGCAGAGATTCTTGCCTCTCGTCTACAACAGTGGAATTTATTGACACCAAATACCAAAGTAACTTATTAACGAAATCGAAGTCGAATTTTCAGCAGTTATTTCACCAAAAGGGATGATATTTGTTTTTGCCATGATATTTCTGACTTTTTAAAGCGATGATTTAAAATTATGATCCAAATAAAAGGCGTTTATTTATCGATTCATCTAAATATAGATTGAAAGCTGCATTACTTCATAACAGTAATATAAATCCATCTTTACCAATTGGCCATGCCTTAAACAGTAAAGAAACCTATCAAAGAATGTATCTTTTAATGAAAATGATAGAATATGAACAGCACAACTGGAAAGCATGTGGCGATTTAAAAGTAGTATGTTACTGGGCTTACAGAGTGGGTATACCAAATATTCATGCTTTTTGAGCCTGTGGGATAGTCGAGCTAAAGGCCACCATTACATCAAAAAATATTGGCCTGTACGAAAAGAATTTACTCCAGGAAAAATGAATGTGAAATATACATCTTTAGTGGATCCGCAAAATATAATTTTGCCACCATTACACATTAAATTGGGCCTAATTAAAAATTTCATCAAAGCCATGGATAACAACAGTGCTGCTTTTAAATATTTACACAAAAATTTTCCAAGTATTTCAGACGCAAAATTAAAAGAGGGAATTTTTGTCGATCCACAGATACGTAAACTGATGCAAGATAAGGACTTTGAAAAACTGTTATCTACTAATGAAAAAAATACTTGGGATGCCTTTACAACGGTCGTCCATGGATTATTAGGAAATCATAAAGATGAAAATTAGGAAAAAAATATTACTGTTTTATTAAAAAACTATCATGCAATGGGTTTGAACATATCTCTGAAGATACATTTTCTCCGTTCACACCTAGATTTGTTTCCTGCAAACTTGGGTGTCGTGAGTGACGAGCAGGGCGAGCATTTTCACCAAAACCTTAAAATTTTTGAAGACAGACACAAAAGTTTTGGGACGAATGTATGTTAGGGGACTACTGCTGTTGTATTTTAAGAGAAACAGATCAAGAAAATGAAAAAAAAAGGAGTAAAATCAATCATTTCTAATTTTTTCTTTTTATATTTCATGTTATTATTTTTTTAAGTATTTAATAAATATCTTTTAAAACTAGATGTGACAGATTTTTTTCAGTATTTTTCCCGTACTCAGTGCACTAGAATCTATGAGAAAATACACATTTCGGATAAAGTATATAAACCGTGTAAACCAGTGTAATGGTCGGATTGATTTATAATATAGCTTATAATTGCCAACAGGAAATTATTAAATCAGGAATAAATAAAAATATGTGATGCATTTCCAATAGCTTTCATTGATGATAACATTGAAGAAAGTTTTGAAATTAGGTATAGCTTCGATATTGGTGAAATCTCACAACAATGATATTACGTTAACGGTTACTTTAAGTGTAAGGGCATATGCATTTAAAAATATATATTCTATGTTAGTCATGGGAAAATAACGATAATGACATCAAAACTAATAATGTTTTGAGTCAATTTAGGAAATCTGTCAATTGTTACATCTTCATAGAACTTTGTATAGGCGTCTACTTTTTTGACTGAAATAAACTATCAGTTTTCTGAGAATATAATTTCAGGTAAGCTATGTATCAGCCAACAAGGTCTAGTATAGGCGTCTACTTTTTTGACTGAAATAAACTATCAGTTTTCTTTGAAAATAATTTCAGGTAAGCTATGTATCAGCCAACAAGGTCAATTTTAAATGTTGAACTTCTTAAGGTATCCACACACCTTTAAAACGTCATTTTCGATAAAAATATCGATTTTTCATTTTTGAAATAATATTAAAATACGATCTTTTATCTATCGAATTCTTCTTTAATTCTGTCTGTAACTGAATTAGAACCCTAGTTACAGCCGTTTAAAGTTACATCTATTAAAGCTTGCCGAAGAATTTTACAACCGGAAATATCATTCTGCAAACCGGAAGTAAGCTGAAATATATGTATACATTCTTGTTTTCGAGATTTAGCATTTAAATTGGATTATATGTTCAACAAAATACATGGAGTATATAATTAAACCTTTAAAGAATAATAATTAATTTTATAGTAAGGATCACCTTTAAAAATATATTTTTAGCTTTTTCTCAAAATGAAGTTTTTCATATTTTTACTGTTTCAAATGTTTATTGAGGGAATAGACTACAATCGTGAATATATATTAATTAGTTTTATATTTACACTGATATAAGTCAAAAAGTTGCCAGAAATTTTACGAATTTTTCATTACATTAGTACTTTAATTGCCATAGCTTCTGCAATAGAGATGCCATTATAATGTGGCTAGTCTATGTCGTAGAAAAAGTTATTATCTTTATTATGCAACTTACAAAATGTGAATGCATTGAATTGATTTTGAGTTATCAAGTTTTGCACAAATGTCAATTTTTCACATAATTTTGACTATTTTTCAATTTTAAAAATTATTTCTCTTTAATTTATAAAATATTTATATATTTTTAAAAGTTTTAACTTAAATATCATTAGAAAAATATGGTATAGAGAGAAAATTTCAAAAATTTCAAAAACTCACTTCTGAAGGTGTGCTGATACCTTAACACATTGAAGACAGGGGACGCCATAACTGTGTGTCGAACTATTTCTAATAAATACGTATACTTTAAATTCGCAATTAAACAATCAGTGTTCCTTACATATAAATGCATATTTTTATTATATTTATTCATTTTTAATGTAAAAACACACTCGGAATTTCTGATTCATTTAAAATGCATACCGAAATAGTGGAAATGCTTCCTGTTCAAAATAGAGGAAAACTACATGTTATCAATAAATTATGTATGTATCTTTAGCGCAAATAACTGTATTCTTCCATATGTAGGTTATATTTTGCATTAGATAATTCTCCATGTGAACAAGTCAAATAAAATTAAAACAGAAAAATCATGTGTCAAGCATGATTCATAATCATTTTACAACAAATTCTGAATTCTGTAACAGAACTCCCTACTTTAATAACATAAAAGGTGTAGTCTGAGTAAAAAAAATGGAAAACGCATAAAACGTTTCACAGCACAATTTCAGAAATTTCTATCTATAGTCTGAAAATATCCGAATTATTTAATGCAATTCTGTATATGATCTATACATTTGTATCTCTACTACTTAGTGTGGAATTATACAGTTAAGTTAAGAAAGGCATAACACAGTGAACAATTCATCTTCATCAATTTCGTCAATAAGTGGAAATATACTAGAATATTCTTGTGCAGTCTTGTATACGATCTACAGAACTTATACACACTAATTAATATGCAAAAAAGTTAATCAAAATTGAAAATGAAAAGCACAATTTAAAACTCACTTACTGCAATTATTATTTATAGACAGTTCTCTGAACTAATTATCTCATGTTTCCCTTTAAATTAACAATAAAGGCTACGCATATATATATATATATATATATATATATAATATCTATGAATTTCAAAAGACATATCAAGTTCTATTATCATTCTACTTAAATCTCCTAAGAGATAATTAATGATATTGTGTATACAGAATACCACATAGCTAATAATTAACATGTGCAAACATAATATTACCATAGCTTGTGCTTCAATGGTAATTGGCCAAATTTTACACATACCTAAAGAATATTGAAAAAAGAAAAAAGAAATAGAGAGAAAGGGGAAATATATATATATATATAAATTGGAGTTACAATTAAGTAAATACAAATGGATTAATAAATTAAATATGAACCATATACAATGGAAAATTGTACCACATGAGAATTAAATATGAATTGGATATGAAAAAACACATGCACATGTACTCATCAGCCTGGATGCACCCACATGTATTTTAAATAATAATTCAGTGTTTCATAATTCTACTGGCATAATGCTAAGATCAGTAGAATCATCCAGGTACACTGAATTATTACCAGACAACAATTGGAAATATTAAAATTTGGAAATATTTAAATAGGAAATAAAAAACCATTAAGAATATACAATATATTTCACTCGCATCGATTATCCCAAAAACTGTATTTAACACCTCACGAAATTACCACAAGATAACAGTTTTGAAATAATAAAATTGGAAATATGAACGCGTAAAGTGTAGATAAAATATTTTACTCACAATAATTATACAGAATCCTTAAAATGTCAGAACTTCTGCATAATATTCACATCCACATGACAATGCATCATACATGTTGACTAAGTCGAGTTGAGAGAAATGATTTGAAAGACAAGTTGAGAGCACAATTTTTTTAAAACACAACCCCATCGATGACACCCAAACACAAAATGATTCAAAAACACACAAAATAATTCTGGTTTTAATACACTTGTAACAAAATTATATCCGTGAATATATATTACTCCATCCAATTTTAATTCCTGAAAGTAAAATTAATATACAATCAATAGCTCCCTCTATAGTTAAATTAAATATAATAGTATCAATATTATCAACAACTACCTGAAAGGTAAAGTGTCGCCATCTATTGGTATTATAATAATTCCTAATTAATATTTAGTTAGATATCCACTTTATTAGTTACTCGCTTCATTAGATTTAATTATATAAATAAACTTTAAAAAACAATACTAACTTGTAGTTTTACTTTAAATTCAAATATAATATAATACTACTATATGAATAAATCTACACAGAACTAATTCAACTTGCACAGCATTTCAGATATTCTTAACAAGAATATATTATGTAAAAGAGATATTATTTTAATTCAAATTGTTGTTGCTGCCAGCTGTGTTAATCCACTGATATTATAGACATATTATTAAATAATTAATGTTTTATTTTTACTACTACTTAAATATATATTAGACTTGTTATTAAATAATTAATGTTTAATTTATACTACATTGCAAATATATTTTATATTTCATAGATTAATTTAAATATCTAATTAAATAATTCATAAACAATTCAAAATATCTCAAGATTTATAAAATTGATAATTAATAGTATTACTACTGTTTTTCAATCAAATTAATGCAATGCAGTAATTAAAATACTTGTTACATTTAATTATCCATAGACAAAAATAAAAACTATATATATTTATATTTATATATATTGCAAATAGATATGTTTATGAGTTATAATCACCAATGTTATCCATGTATAATTTAATTTGTTATTGTATAAGTTAATTTATAAATATATGAAAACTGCACATCAATAACACCTTAAACAGAGGTGATCGGCAACGCACAATCACAACTATACAAAGTGTATATAATGTTCAATCAAATATTAAATTTCCTAATATGTTATAATTGTAATTATGTATGTTATAATTGTAATTTTCTATATAAAGTGTATATAATGTTCAAAAAAATATTAAATATTAAATTTCCTAATATGTTATAATTGTAATATAGACAATATATATGTTATAATTATTATTTTCTATATCTTTTGTTATATGTTATCGCACATTAAAACATTAATTTATTACATACCATGTTTATATTTAAATTATATAATAAAAGTTATTTAAAAGAGTTGATGATTGAATTTATCATAAAAATTGGATAACCATATATTTTTGCTTGATCTCGAATATATCTAATATTTTTGTTTTTATTTATATCTGAGCATAAGTATTTTATACGATGTAGATAATTGATAATTATATTTTTTATAAACAGATTTATGTAAACATGAAGCAAAATTGGTAAAAATATTTACTTTAAATGGGAAATCAAATCTCTTATCATAAATATCAAAAATTAATTTATAATTATTAGTAATATTAATTTTTAAGTCAAGAAAGTTTATATTATTATTAATTAAATCATTTTCGCTTAATTTAAGCTGAGTAGGATAAAAATTGAGTGGTGATGTGCAATTTTTTTCATTGAAATAAAGTATGATAATGTCATCAATATAGCGATAAAATACATAATCATTGTTCGGACTTATATTTCTTTCATAATAATATAAGTAAAGGTCAGAGAGAATACTAGATGCGGTTCCGCCCTGCGGAATTCCCTGGCATTGTTTATAGATAATATTGTCATATATAATGTAATTATTATGCAATGTAAAATTTAGTAAAATTTAAAAAAAATTTACTGAAATATGTTCTTTTAATTTTAATTGAGATTTAAATTCTTTAAATAATATACACATTGTTTTATGTAAGTCTTTTATATCAATGTTATTAAATAAATCATTAAAATCCAATGTTTTTATGAATTTTACCGGATTGATATTATGTATTTTATTAATGAGTTGAAAACTATTTTTTAGGCAATGTTGGTTATTATGTTTTAACGTTATATCATATATCTGCTTTAAAATATTAAGTAGTAAATTGCTTGCATTTTTATTATATGTGTTACAACCGATGGTAACAGTGCGAAATTTAATAGGATTTTTATGAAATTTTGGAATTATAACAAGATAAGGATAATTAAAATTAGTACATTTGATTTTTAGTAATTTGTGATAATTTAATAATTTTCTGTTATTTATTTCAATATTTAATTTAGTTTTATTAAAAATATTACTTGTGTTGATTGCATTGTGAATTAACACTTTATAGTATTCTTTACAAATGATAGCATAATTATTTGGAGATTTATCTACATAAGTAATTATAAATTTGTTTTGTAATTCTGATATATGTTTATTTATGTTTTTAAAAGCTGCATGTGTAATATGATGATAATTTTTTATAATTTCATTTTTTAATTTATCAATTACAGAAAATCTCCATTCCCTGAAATATTCGATTGGTTTATTGTAATCAACAGCAATTTTATATATAAACAAATCAATATCTTGAATAAACTGCAATATTATGGATTTGATATTACACTTATATGGAAGACGAAATTTTGTGCCATTATGCATGATAAGAAAGTTATAAAATGTATAAAAGTTATAGAACTAGATATTTTTACAATAAGTGTCGTAGATGTAATAATAATGTTATTGATTTAAATAGGGGAAAATATACAGCTAACGATGTAAGGTCTTAAACAGTGCAAGTAATGTGGAAAATGGGTTTGCGAGTAATACTGATAAATTTTTTAATTTACCTAAAATATATAATTGTGTGCATAAATTAAGATACAATGTGTGTAAAGCAGTTTATATTGGACAGAATCCAAGTACATTCAGCATAATTTTCAATAACCATAAATCAGATATAAGAAATGTAAAAATATAAAAAAAATTGGATCAGAATATAGAGATAAAGCATTTCTAGGATCATGGTGTAAATAACAATAAGATATCAATTTTGAAAATTGTCCCGAATAATATTAAAAGAAAGATACGTGAAAAGGAAATTATGATTAAACATAGAGCAGTTTATCCAAATGGGTTGAACGTTATGTTTTGTAATTGTAATGTTATACAAACATTTAAAAATCTTAATATGGATGATTCGATCAGCGCAAGGATCAATCATTATATTTACAGTTATAATGATAATTGGTTAAACTGAATGCCTGTGAGTACATTGTAAATACTTTGATGAAATTTAAAGGTTTGGGTAAGGTAAAAATTTTAAACATATAATATTTAACTTTAAGAAGAGGTTGATACCTGATGTTTTTAATTTGTTGAAAAAAAATGTTTGAAATTCATTATATAGATCTGGGTATAGATCTATTAAAATATAGAAAAAAATTAAATAATTGGAAAAGTTTTTCTGGAGTTAATAATGAACAAATTGAAAATAAAGATAAAATACATTTTGTTATAGATTGCATTGGAAGATGTTATATTTATGGAAATTTTAAAAGAATTTTTATTAAATATCAAGATTTGTTAACTATAAAAAGTTTTAATGCTGTTAAAACATTTAAACATGACAAACCTTTATATAGAATGATCTTTAATTATAATAGCTATTAAAATATTAATAGAAACGAAAATAGTGATATCTGTAATTGCAATGAAGAAAATTATAGTAAATATGTGGACGAACATCATGGAAATATAATCACGGGTGATATAAATATTGTAGAAAATGATAATTTAAAAAAAAAACGTGCATTATGGAACAAAATACAGATTAAAACGAATTTGTATGAGGAGAAATGCTATGAAACGATTTAAAAACGATATTGAAATCTTTATACTAAAGTTAACTTACAAATACAGTGCTTCTGATGTTTTATTTGGAATTTGGATCATCCCGGTGGATACCCCTTTCCTTATCAAACTCTTTTATGAAACTGGCGTCCCTCTCAAATTCATTAAATATGTCTGAAATTACGACGTGGTCCCAAGTTAGAGTATGAGGGCACACATATATTTACATAATACATAAAGCCCAAAAATTTGTGTTATATTTAGTAGATAGATATTAGTGTTATATTTAGTAGATAGATATTAGTGTTATATTTAGTAGTAGAACTAATGTCAACTAAACTTTTGTAAAATGCTTAGTAATATATAAATTGTTGCAATACTTTTTTGCTGACAATTTAGAGATAACGATTAAGGTGTTAGTTTTAAAAGTGCTGAGCGTGACGTCTATGATTACGTGAAGAGTACGGTAATTAATTTCGTTTTCAGTAGGCTAACAGATTAATACTAAGAATTTCTTTTCAAATTTCTTTTAATATTCTTCATTTGTGTTCATTTAAAATCGAAACTTTGATTTACTAAAAATAAACTCCAGAAAATGCCGAAAATTAAACGATATATTCATTATTTTGGTTACATGGCGACATGTAAGTTTATGAATCTGTGTATGTATTTCAGTCAAACAAACCGACGACAACGGCAATTCACTACAGATCTACATGCAGATGAAATGCATTTAATGAAAAGTTAAAATAACAAATTCCGAAAAGTCAGAGAATTCGTTGTTATAGAAAGGAAAAAGATTATCAAAAGTGAAAGATACGAAACAGAAAAAGACAATAATATAAAACAAAATGAGGCATAAAACTATAAAATATGTGTAACAATGTTTGTTTTCCCATACGTTATTGCATTATATTTGTCTTAGGTATTTCTTTTTTATGTGCTTTACATCAAATTTATGCTATGTTATTAATAAGCGTTCAAAACATAGTTTAAATAAATTCATATATATATATTTTTTTAAGATATGATATTATTAATTAAAATGGTTAAAATTCAGTATTACAAGCAAAATTGCTTTATTTTTAGTTTCAGCTAGTTCTGGGTACTACACACGTAGGTCTAATTATTAAAAGGTATTTATAAGCATTTAATTGTTCTGTTATCAGTTTTAGAATGTACATATTTATTTTAATGATAACAAGTGATTTTTGTATATAATTATATTTTTAAAATACTAAAAGTTGGTACTATTATTTTAGATACCATACGCATTCAAATGTTTGAAAAACATACTGTTTATTCTGTTTCGCCGGCAAATGTAAGAAATTTAAGCAATATCATAAGTCTAATTTCACATCAATATTCAGTATAAGCAAAATTACAAACGTAGAATCCATAATAAATGGAAATTAATTAATTATTTAAGATTAGAAGGAAATACGTTTGAGTGATTTATTTAGGAATAATGCAATTTCTCTGATCAAGATGACCTAAATTGAGCTAAATCGTTCATCTAGATTAGGAAAGCGTCAATAACAGGTTTTAAAATAGAAGTGGTAAGATTAATAATGGAAGGGCATTCATTTCCTTACTCTCATATTATTATTCTTGAACTTAAAGATCTTTCATGCATTTTCTAAAATTTAATGCAATAAAATTATTTAGCTTTAAATTCACTGTAAAAATAACATTAGCTAATATAATTCATAACGTCTTTGAAATAAAACAATGTAATACAAAATCCTTCTTCAACAAAAATAAAATTAACTAGATTATATCTAAGTAAAGATATTGTTGTTGTAAAAGATGTAAATTTAATTTAAATCTTTCCCTACTGTATAAAATGTATCAGAACAAGTCAACTTATACAATATGATAGGGAATCTCAAGATAAGAACAAATTTTATTTACCCAATTTTACCCAAAACTGTGCAAGTATCTCAGTACGTACGAAGCAAATACATATATATATATATATATATATATATATATATATATATTTACCAGCTATTTTATTGAATATATATATATATATATATATACATATATATTTATCAGCTATTTTATTGATTAAATATATATATATATATATTTAGTCTTATTTAATATATTTCCGTTTTCCCTTTTTGAAAATTATTACCACTCTTAAAATATTGAAGACAAAATGTATAAGCTAAAAGTACTAAATAAAATGTCATTACAAAATAAGAAATTAAGATACGATATTTCAGTTGAGTTATTTTATTAGGCATAATTTTAACTTGTATCAATGATATTAGATTATTATTGCTTTTTTGTATGTGTTTTACTGTATTCTGATATATTATTAAATATTTTTACGTTAGAAAATACAGAGATTTATATACTTAATGTTTTAAAAAGTAATTCGTACGTATTTAAAATAACGTTTAATTTATTAATATACTTAAATGTTTATATGCTTAAGACGTTTAGAGTTTTGCATACAGGAAATTCAATACAATGTTTCATAATTCTTTTACGTCATAAAAATAATTCACATTTTGAATGTCTTAATTTGAGTATTTAGACGATTAAAACAAGGAAATAAATATGCCTCCATTGTTTACGTAATGCTATGATTCCCTTATATGCTGTGCAAATAATTATTATTAAACTTTTCAGGTAATTCACATGACCTTCCTTGTACTGAGCTTAATATATAAGAGAAAGTGAACAAAAACAGCATATTTCTAACAGCCACGTGGCATACTAAAAAAAAAAAAAAAAAAAAGCTAAATCTTATTTAAACATTATTTGCCAAAGTTTACAGATATGGTTGTTAGATGCAGTCATATACAATTGAGGACTCACTGCGGTACGCCACGAAGCAACGGAACAAGATCTAGATGAAATCAAAGAAGATCCTAAGAATGATTTAACTTTCATTTTACAATTCATTTTGCACGAATTTATATGCAATTATTTACTTCATTTACAATATTTCTGACATTCTAGCAACGGACAACTATGCTCCAATAAATGGTATGATAGTAGATGAGTAAAATGGAAATAGTAACTGCACTGCAGTATAGTATATACAATAATTGATGAATGGCACAAAATGATACAGTTTAGACATCTGCTATAGATCGCCTTTTAATTGGCTATCAAACAGGTCTTCCACGTGAAGCTATCTACACCGCCTGAAACTTCTAAAGCAGTATTACGTTTGAAATTAATGTTAAATGAGCGTTTATTCATTGTCAAGTATAATTCTTTAAGACCAATATATATTCTAAATGTTTATATTAAAACTTGAGAAATGTATTATATTTAATATATTTTCTTCCTATATCATTGAATTCTCTAAGCATTAGAAGGACTCTGATATATGCAACTAAAACTGAAGCGTGTTAAGCCATTTAAACTATGACGTTATTCTTAATTCTTCTTCTGCTTATTTTTTGTTCACGAACGTATGGGAAACAGTTCTAATATATTATCATATTTTCTCATAGTAATCCAAAATGTCTAAATAGTAGTTGTTTTTTCTACGCGTCCCATCTGGTTGACGTCTTATCGTACATCGCTACTAGTGGCCAAATAAATGGTCTTGTAATGCTTTATCTCGTATACGTGTTTTCTCTTTCATAGATAATCTAGGGATGATAATCAATTAAAAGTTTTAAGATGTTAATCGAAGTTTTGAAATCGATTAATTGAATAATTAACCGGGTTTTAGTTTGTTTTATATCACTTTTATTTTCAGTTAATTGATAGTTTTTTTCTTATTAGTAAATACAAAGATATTTTAAATACATTGATAATGTAACAACACAATTACTGAGCATCTATAGAACAACGATTTAATTTAATTTTATTAAATACGTTTACTATTACATGTATCTTTTAAAATGAAGTTTTTTGATTACGTAATATTTCATGCAGTTACTTCTCAAATCTGGTATATAATCCTTCAAATAATACAACTATTGTTAGAGGCATTTTGTTTTGTATACACAACTGCATATTTAATTTTTAACTTAGTTTTATTAAATTAAAAATGTGAATCGAAATTTGGAAAATTCTATTAATAGAACAGATTAACTCGATTAAAATTATTGATCGTGAATTAGAATTGATCGCTTAACCGATTAATCGGAACATCCCTAATTAAAAAAATATACGCTATTGGATTTGTACAATTCGTTAATTACTATTTTTTTAAATTGAAGAAATAACAAAAAATATTGATTCTTTTACTATTTGAATGAATTATTTAACAGAAAATAGCATAATTCATAGATGAAAATGCAAATAAATTACACAGTGTATAAAAATACATTTATGAGTTTTTACGAGCAATGTTTTTTTGTTTTTTTTTAAGACAAAAAGTATCTCTTTAAATTGAACTATTACAACGATACAAGACAATGTTAATTTTGATCCATTTATACAGAAAACAATTGCTACATAGTAAAAGACTTACTTATTTCAGTTGAACAATATTTACAAATTATTTATATTGGAAAAACTCACTTAGTACGAAGTTACAAGAAACATTTTTCACGAATTTAGAAATTCCTTTACGCGTCTACCTGTAATAGTACTTTCTTCTTAACTTTAGATGTTTCATTTTCCTTAAAATATTATTTTATAAAAGAAATATTGATTTTTACTCAAACTAAGAAAGAGTGTTTGACATCCTAATCTAAATATTGTAGTGTTGCTAAGAAAAAAAAAACTTGTGCATGTTCTTTAATATTTCAATCTAAGTTAGTTATGTTATTTAAGTGCCGGACATTTTATTGCCATTGATCCATTATGTAACATAATGAAACAAATTAGGTTTAATTTAAATACACAATTTGAAAATTGTTTTGTATCAAGGTTTTTATTTGGTGGGAGGGGGGGGGGGCAAAACTAAATAAACGACGTTATATTACTGAAAAGGTATGTAAAATAAGTATATATTTTAATTTCTTTAATGAATTTTCATGATTCGATTTATTATCAAAATGAGAAAATTTCCTAATTGAAAATATATATTTATTCCATACCCAAACTTCTGATGCGATGTATATTTTATTGAATATTTCACCTTTAAAACAAACGTACGCAATCGTCAATGCGTACAGATAAACGATTTCTCCGCGATTTTATCTCATGTGACATTCCGAGAGCAATATATTTTACAGTTGTTTCAAATATTTATTTGTTGCTACTTTGCTTTTTTTTTAAATGTCTGTGGTCGCCCGAGTTCGCTAACGAAGTAAAAAAAAATGCGATAAACAAAGAAGTAGCACTTTTCGAAGAAGTATATTAAGTGGTGCCAGAAACAATAAAAGCTGAATAAGCATGTACATTTACTTTACAGTTTTCACCATTGCAGAAAAATAGGATTCTCCCGATTCGGTACGTTTTTCCCAACCAACGAGATCACAGAGACGGGACTCTTCACAAAAGAGATTCTACTTATATAAAGAGGCAGCCACGGGAACGCACCGGTACTTAAATTCTCCCGATTAATTTTTTCGGGTCGCTATCAGTGATGCTTCACTGCAATGTACTGAAAGAAACCGCTGCTTTATTAGTATGTTATTTGTACATGTTTTATTCTGCTTTATAAAGAATGATAATAGAAAATCACTATTTAAAAATGAGACGGAACAGATTTAAACATCCAAAACAACTTGCGTGATTCCATAATGAACAATAGTAATGCTATTTCTAAATAAAACATGCACAATAATAGTGGAAAACTAATATATATATATATATATATATATATATATATATATATATATATATATATATGAACAGAATACAAGTTCAATTATGATAGTGTTCCATAATACTAATGATTAGTGTGATTGTAATCCATAAAAGGTAAATAAACACTGTGTCATTGTCTTAAAAAATTGTTGTGCGAAGTTCAAAGAACATGTTAGGAGACGTTTTTTATTTGGCATTAAAACTATGCAAGTTCACGAAAATTGATTATGAAAATATCTCCGTTAATTAATTAGCATATAAATTAATCTTCAGCTAAAGTAAATGTTAAATGTTTTGTGTTTTTATTAATTATTGTTTTGTGTTTAATGTTTTGTGTTAGTATATGACGAAAAAATGAGAGTGTCATTAACTGCTTAAAAAAAAAAACAAATATTTTTATAAATTAAAAAATAAATAAAAAAATAAAAATGTTTAATCAGCTGTTTAGATATTTTAATTCTGTTTTAAATAATTTGAAAACTATGTAGTTTATTTGAAACAATGTTACAGAATAAAGAACATATTTCAAATTCATTTTGCATTAAAAACTAAGATATTATCATGAATAACGATTAGATGTGCAAATGCGCAGTGATATTTATGTTTTCATAACCAATTTATATTTCATTATATGATGTCGGCATATAATATGATATATTATATGTGCATTTTTTAATAAATATATATAATATTTCAAGAATCAGACTATTTTTTTATGTTATTGCTGGAAAGTTTATCAATAACTATTTAAAAAAAAATTGTTTCAGTTTACTCAGTGCAATGTACGAATATTCTAATCTTAATTATGTTAAACGAATGAAGTGTGTGTGTATATCTGTCATATACAAAGGATACAAAGAAAGATAATCAGTTATTTAGGTATAAATATTGATATCTTTGGTAACAGACGTAAGTGAAATTCAGGCAACACCTTTCAAAGTTTATGATTAATATTTGAAGTTATAGAAGCATAATATATGAATAGTATATTTATACCAATAAACTTGAAATGGAATCGTATTTACTAGTGCATTTATAAAGATCGACTGCTTTGATTATAACTTGTATGATCACTCACATGCATTATTGAATGACAGTAAACATTTTTGTTAAATATTGATTGATGATTGTAAATTGTAATGAATAAGATAAGATGACACTATCTCTGCAAACTTTCCACGTTGAATAATTTTGTTCAATAAACAATATAATCGACCAATACATTGAAATGTTCTTATATAATGCCTGTTAACATTTAATATATTGTTATGCTTTATACTAATTATATTTTTATACTTGATTATTACACAAATATATTATATACAAACTAAATATTTATTACAAAACTTTACATAAATAACTTATTATACAAATAATTTTAGCAACTTTTTAACTACATATTTATTAAAATCGATTTTATGCAAACAATTGATTGTTCAAACAATTGCAAAGCGAACAATACGTGTCGAAATATTTTTAAATATTCATAAGATGATTAATACAAGTAATTTTATTAATATACAGGGTGATTCATAATGAATGGGACAAAAAGAAAACATGATTGTGAACGTTGTAATCAATATATTTAGAAAATTCAAATTTACCTCAAAACTACATTTATTCAAGTTTCTACAGGTGTTCAATATGTGCCCCTCCGGTGACACGACAAATGTCTACACGTTAATCAAGCTCCTGCCACACTCGTGATAGCATATCCCCTGTGATGGAGTTCAACACTGCAGTTATCCGCTGCTTCAGTTCCTCTAAGTTCTGAGAAAGTGGAGGCACAAACACCTTGTCTTTAACGAAACCCCAGAGAAAAAAATCACAGGGCGTTACATCTGGTCCGTTTTTCAGCAAAGAAAAATGGACCAAAAACACAACTGTTTGATAAAGCGCAGAAAACGTTCACCTTGGGAGAATCACGCTGATGTTCAAATGTTACATGGGCATTTTCCGTGCCCCAAAATCGCAAATTATGGCAATTAACTTTACCACATAAGTGGAACGTGGCTTTCGTAGTAAGCTTTCTCCTGCATGGACGACATTTTGTTTAACAGCGCCTCTAGCGGCTAGTTCGTTATTCGATGATTTTTCCTTGTTACCAAATAAAACTTGTATAATTGTAGTTGCAGAATAAATTTGTTTCGGCTGAATAAATCCATTACGGCAGTCACACTGCGTTATTCTTTTTGGCCCATTCATTATGAATCACCCTGTATATATAAATTTCTATTATTTTCTGCGAAAAATGAGACATTCTTAAAAATGTAAATTGTTGTGTTAGGAAACGTTATTTGGTACATACTGTGATAATGACATCACAAAATTTTGTAAAATTACATAATTATATAGAATTAGATCATGAGCTATGTAACAGTATGTAAAATTGTGTTTTCTCTTGATAATCTAAATAATGTGATATGCCAGTTATAGTTACGTTGCGCATGATCAGATGTGATATATTGTACATAATATGATGATAATGGCAATAGAAAAATTATGCATTCCCTTTTTAATAATTTTTTGTAAAGAGCACGATCTAATTAATAGACCTTTTTTATCTTAATTGTTGCTCTATTTAATGCAAATCCTCTCAGTATTTTGTAAAGTAATAATTTCAGTTGTGTCAATAAATATAGGCGTCGTGAATGACATAAATAATAATGGCGTCTGAGATGTTATATCAGCTAAATAACACAAGATTTCATTATATAAAAGTTCTGATTCTTGAAGAAATCATTCTTGATAAAAAATTATTATAATGCAGGTTTACTGTATATGTCTGAAATATATAAACGTTTATATTATTTTTGTGGAAAACACCTCGAAAGGCATTTCTCCTTAATAAACCATTTATCGAAACTGTAATAGATTTAAATTACAATATTTATTGTAATTTTAACTGATATGAAATGAAAAACTTCAATAAATTAAAATTTTATATGAATTGTCCTTATTAAACTTAGCCAGAAAAGTCGAAAAAAAAATTCAAAGGAATATCAACTTATTTATTTAACTGTTCACCATTTTTACCTTAACACTATATTATGTTTTTTATACGATATTCGGATTAATTCATAAATGTTTCCGGCGTCATGAAGTCTCTTCGTGTTTCTCTGGTTCCATTGTTCAGAATAAGTACATTCCAAAATACCAATAATCGTAAACGCAATCCCCCAATATTAAATGTATTACCTGGCATAAATGATAAGCAGCTCTTCGAAGAATGTAAGGCGCCAAGCATTGTTTTCTAAATAACATTACTCTTCTAAACACTCTAATAATCTACTCGATTATCCAGGTCTCGTATTCCACTTTATCTCTTTTCCGCCATGCATAATTATAAAATTCTCTTCAATGTAGTTTCAGAATTTAAATATTGTTTTACTCATACTTTTTTAATCTGTGCATTGTTATGTTCTCAACGTACGTTACTTACTTAAGAAAGAAATTCAAATATGAACTAGGTATATATATGAAATCTTTAGATTTAATTATTTAACATTATTTTTTAAATGTATTTAAATGCATTCAATTTTTCGTCTTGTAATGTTCACGATTAATATTGATGGAGTTAGTCTTTAATTGCGCTTTGCAGTTTTAGTTCAGATTAAACTTCCTTGTGGTAATATGCTTTTTCAAAATGGTTTTTGAAAGTGTATGATAAGAAAAATCCATATTGATCGAAATTTTGTGACACAAAGTATGTATATTTATAAAGTTATAAAGATGTCTCAAAGATATATTAGCAATTGATTAAGTAAATATTACTCATTTATAAGTTGTAGTCGAGAGTTAAGCCGTTTATAAAAGTACATTCTCAATTCGCACAAGCACATTTTAATCATAAGTGCTTTTCTAGAATATGTTACCAGCATCATTTATCATATTTATGTAAATTTTCGAGGATTTCTACGTTTTATTCGTCTTACGTTGATCATCATTTTTACCTATGATAGCGTTCTCCCCCTTAGATTCCTTGTTATAATTTGTAAATGTCATTAGAAGTATGAATTATCATATCCCTGCGTTATTTTCTTACAATTGTACTTTAACACTTGCAGAAGACAAAATAAAATAAACCCCTGTAAATTATTTCTGTTTAAAAATATATACAAGTGAAATTGGTAGTACAAGTTAATGCGGTATCGGTAATGCAATCATTAAATTGATTAAACCCTGTCAATTATGTATGTTTAGAAATATCGGTAGTAGAAGGATAATATTTATTACACATTCTTTTATCATAGAAATAATCGCGTGAAAGAATAATATCAAGTACAGAAGTAATTTATTATTAACATCATAACTTTCTTCAAGTTTGTCCTTTTATTCTATTCAACGTCTGATAAAAAATATCTTCCTTTTTTTTGTTTTCTTATGTATAAGGATGTATAATAGAGAATATTTATTTAGGCATTAAAGCATGTGCTATTTTATATATCTTAAAGCTAGAGGAGTTTTAAAATCGGTATATACTCAAGCTGCAAATCGGGCGGACAATTTTTCGCGAGTAACATTGAATTTTTTTAACATTTGAACTGTAATGTTTGTATTAAACAATTTATCAATTTTACGTACTTCTCTCTACATAGGAGAAAAAAATAAATTGCATTTACACAGTTAAAAAAAGACAAATATTTCTTAATCTACGAAAACATAATGTAAACACGATCTAAAATATACCATAATAAATTACCCACAATTCCGAAAAATGTTATTTTTCTTTAGAAACCTCAAAAACAAATATACTTTCGAATTTTAAAGTAAAAATATAAAAACAAAGTTTATTTTGCTGCCATTGATTTTTGGAAAAGTTTTAAAGTCGTTTTTATTATATTTTTATTACATTTATTACATTAATATTTTTTCTAAACCCGGAATATCAGTTTTTATGATATTATCAAATCTCAAGAAAACATTTTTAGCTGAGTAACTGAATTTATACATGCAAGAGTAGCATAACAATATTAATTCTAATGTTATGTAAATGCTGTTCATTTATTCTGTTTATAGCTGTTAAATTAGCTATTTTTAATTTATAATGTCTAAAAAACATGTTCTTTGAACTTGAAAATCTTTACACCAGATTCTTTTTTAAACATGGCTCAAAAACAAACTGGCTGAATTGAATTGTAACTTTGGATTCGCAAATTTGAAGCTTCTAAAAATGATTTTTTTAATTAATAACAGGTTCAAATTCATATTTCTTTTAAAAAAGACCTTCAAAAAATATATCTTTTTAAATCATCCATCACTTTCAAAATCGAAAAATTCCATTTCAAAATTTAAAATTTTTGAAAAGAAATGCTGACAACATATCCACTTTTTTCTTACGGCAATAATATTTTGAAAACTGTTTTCAAACCGGAACGGAAAATGTTAAATTTTCGTTTGAAAAAAATAAATCAATTTAACCACCAGAACAGTCATTAAAACAAAGTTGTAAATGACGCAGCCTCTATGGAACAAATTATTCATGTATTAATTTATGTAACAACAATAATATTATGTATAACAATTTATATAATAAATGTGTATTTTTTCAAAGATTGAAATACTGCAAAACATATTTGAATATACTTTTATTTTATTTAATTTTCAGAAATACAGTAATCTCTATTATAAAGCAAAGACATCGCCGTTAGTAACGCTCATATCGGCGGTGGCAACGATGCAAGCAATCCACTTGACTTTTATGGCAAATTTTATTACATCTAAGCATCGTATATTTATTTTTTTATATCATGGAATAGAAAAAAAAATATGTATTTTGAAATACAATTTGTTTAAAAACCGGAGCTCCATTGACCAATTTGTTTTTGTTGTTTTTAAATAATTTTTAAGCATGATTTTTTTAAACATCTATCCCTATCGCGTAGAATTATATTACGGAAGATTAACACGTTTGCACTTAAAGCATTATAAATAGTTCAGCGTTTGTTTTCGACTAATATCCCATACAGAAATTAAAATCAATAAATCTTCAATCAATAAATCAATAAATAACATAATACACATAAATAGGGAACTTTTATCCCCACGAGCTATATTCGTCAACATCCGTCCAGACACCACAGGTTCTAAAAACACGCAAATTTCCTTTGTTTACAATATATAACCTGACTACGGAAGAATGAAAGATACTATCACGACCAGTGGTGAATGTCCTGGGTTTTTGTTTTTTTCTGTCCCGAAAGACGCATCCACTGATGTCGAGACAGCGGACGACTGTTTTCGTGATTGATTAACATAAATGACCTAAACGTTTGAAAACCATCTTCTATAAAATGGTTATGCAAAATATATCGATACCAATTGGAATTTTATAATGTTTAGAAAAAAAAGGTTTGCTTTTAGACGATATAAGAAAATTGTTTTAAGAAAACAAATTAATTTGTGTTATTAAATGCTTTTAGCACTTAATAATTTACTTTTTTTTTAAAGTTTGTTTTTCTTTTTAAATATTCACGTGTCAATACATTTTTGAATTGAAAAGTGTTCTGATATATACATATATATATATATATATATATTACGGTCAATATGATTAAACCGGTCATTGTTAATAATAACCAGTTATTATTAATAATGGCCGGACATAAAGGCCGGTTAATATTAATAATAACTTTGGTTATTATTAATAATGACCGGATTATTCATATTGACCGTAACATATATATATTGTTGTGAGCTCGGGGTTCGAAAGGACAGATGCAAATATATATATATAACAATAGAAAGGCTTTATTCACTATGAACAGTGCAATACGGTCACAAATATCTTCTGAAAATTACAAGATATTCAGTAATCTTCAAATCCAATAAAAGCGCAGCAAAATTTCACACAGAAACAATGTGTTCAATACGACGTATCAACGACAAAATCAATCTGAGTAACACAGTTCTCAATGCAAAGCCTCTCGTATGATCCAATCGCAGTTGACAGACAACTAACTGAACTGAACTGGTGGAGGTCCCTTATATAGGCTTTAAAGTTAACTGTAGAATTTTCCAGAGCCTTCAGATGCTAGAAATTACCAGAAAGTGCTTTAACTTTCGATAGAGAACCTAAGCGAGAAAGGATCCCAATGTACAGGTATAAGGGGGGTGGTTGCACAAAAAGTCGCCAAATCCGTCGCCAACTTGGTGACATTTGGCGATATATCGCCAAATTTGGCGACAAAAATAAGTCGCCAAAACCATCGCCAACTTGGCGATAAACCCATTCCTTGGCGATTTTACCATAGACTTCCATTATAAAGATGAGGGTGTAAGGTTGTTTTCCTTGCAAACCATCTGAGGCCTTTAGCATTGAGTTACATGATGCTCAATAGGAAATACATTAATAATACAATAATAAAATTAATTTAAACAAATGGAATATTTACAGATATATACAAAATTCATAACATTGCCCCCCTTTCAAGGACTGCACGTCCCGGGCAGTTCAACCTTTGATCGGAAAGCAAACCCGTTGCCAACAAATGCTATAATATTTAAAACAATTAAACACATTCATAATGCTGAATTATACAAAATATACACTTATTTTAAAAAAAAAATAAATTAAATCAAAGCCTAGACATTATTACATACAAGTATTTAAATAATAATAACATTAATAATGATAATGCTAAGCAAAAGAAATTATTACATTAACTTATATACAAGACCATGGTCATAATGATGACGTCGTCTAGGTAGATGAGACAAGCTTCAAAAATCAGGCCTTTTAACACTGTCTCCATGAGGCGCTCGAACGTTGCTGGAGCATTGCAGAGCCCGAACGGCATAACTTTGAATTGCCAAAGTCCTTGTCCAGTAGTAAATGCAGTCTTCTCTTTGTCATCAGGATGGATCTCTACTTGCCAATATCCACTCTTCAAATCCAGTGTGGAAAACCATTTATGTCCTGAAATAGTATCTAGCGTGTCGTCTATTCTTGGTAGAGGATAGCTGTCCTTCTTCAGTGATATCGTTAAGTTTACGATAATCCACACAAAATCTTGTGGAGCCATCTTTCTTTCGGACCAACACGATGGGAGAGGCCCACGGACTTGATGACGGTTCGATGATGTCACTATTCTGCATCTCTTGTAAGAGCTTAGAAACCTCTTCTTGTTTTGCGAACGGTAAGCGTCTTGGATGCTGTTTAATCGGTGGATGGTCGGCAGTATCAATTCTATGACGTGTCAGAGAAGTGCGACCTATATCATTCTCGTTTTGTGAAAACACATCCTTAAATTCCTGGAACAGTCTTTCTGCGGCATGTCTCTGTTCAGGAGATAAATTTTCATTTCGTCCAATTACAGGTGTTAAACTTGCAGGCGGCTCCGATAACGTCAAGCTCGGGTCTTTGCAAACACAGGTGACTGGAGCACAGGTAGCAAGCACTTCACCCTTCTGGATAATTCTAGACTTTTCACTTACATTCGCCATCCTCACGGGTATCACATCTCTCAACAGATCTATCAGCGCTGATGCTATTAGCACTCCTTTTGGGCTCTTCTCAGGATATCCAACCAAGCCACATTGAAAACTACTTTCGCTCTCAGTTAATCAAGGTATCATCATTTCGGTCCGAGGAGGGATGATAACATCTGCCTTGGCTGTGATCCGTTGAATAGACCCGGACTCATTTCCAAGTTTGAAAATAGTGACATCTTCTTGAGCAGAGCGTAACTCATTCTTCTTAAAATCCAGTGTAAATCCATGCTCTTTTAAAAAGTCCAGTCCGAGTATGAAAGGGTCTGAAATATCGGCCACATAGACTGTATGATGGTAAGCGGCGTTCCCAAACTTTATTTTCAGTTTCATTCTTCCATGTATGTCCATCATATCCCCGGTCACGGTTTGAAGGATAACACGGGGCGGAGTCCAGAGGAGTTTTTCTTATAGCCGCAGAGCTAGATCTTTCCGAACGATGGTCACATTGGCTCCTGTATCGATGATCATATTACAAGGCAAATCATTCACACGCCCGACTATAAAAACTCCGTTCTCGCCGTAACTTCTTGCAGAAATTTGACACACTTGATAATGGGGCTTCTCAAAATCTGGCAACCTCCGCCCCGCGAGATGGCCATTAATTAGTTTTCCTGCTCCGCTGTTCGTGCGGAGCTATTACCTTCTGTGCTGGGTCGTTTTAGGCAGCTTCTTTGAATATGACCTTCACCACCGCATTTCCAGCACTTGATCTTTCTTCCAGGTTTGTTGTCCATCAAGGAGTTTATATGTCTCATCACATCCTTCATCTGCTGCTGTAAACACTCCGCAGCTGTATTCGACGTCTCAGGCATGTTGGCTCCCCGCACAAAGTGCCGATCTTTCCTTGTAGCTTGCTGGGGTGCCTCGAATTTCAGGGCATAAACTAAAGCCCCTTTTAAGTCACTGAGATCTGCAATACGGAGTTGTTTCTGGATCTCAAAGTCACGCACACCATCGATGAAATGTTGCAGAGCTAAACTTTCTCTAGTTTCAGTCGGGCAGTCAGGATAAGCAAGATGGGAAAGTCTCTCGACATCCGTAGCAAGCTCTTGCAGGGATTCAGTGGATTTCTGCTGTCGAGATTTGAGCTGGAGTCTGCTATATTCCTTCATGCATTTCTCGCCAAAGCGCAATTCTAAGGCACTGACGAGCGTTTCAAAATCCAGCGGTTCATTTGCAGGCAAAGTCTGTAGGACGTCGGCAGCATCAGCTCGTAGAGAAGCAGCTAACTGGCAAGCCTTTGTCTGGGAATCCCATCCATTGGCGTCCGCTACGATCCCAAATTGTGTCTTAAAAATAGGCCATGAGGATTTTCCGTCATAGGTCGAGAGCTTAATAAAGGCCCGAGGAAGCATATCTGGATACTTGATTTCTTCGGAATAGTTTCCGGCAGTTATCTTCTGTTTCTTGACTTTTTCCAAATCTTTTTTTACATTCTCTATGCTTTCTTCAACGGTCTTTGCGATCTTTTGAACTTTTTCTTCTACTCTTTCTTCTACGGTTTTGGCTGTCATTTGAACATTTTCTTCCATTTCTTGAAATCTTCCTTCAAATTTGTTTTCCACGGAGTCAATTCTGTCATTTAAAGATGTTATTTTATCCTCTATTAAGTCTTTCAACTGACCAAGGTTGGTTGACATATCCTTCTTCTTTTCATCTTTTAAGTCGCCAAGGTTGGCAGTCATTTTTTCATCCATCTCGCCAAGATTTGCAGTCATTTTCTCATCCATCGCTGACATATCCTTCTTCATTTCAGCCTGGTTCGCAGTCATTTCCTTCTTCATTTCTTCTTTCAACTCGCCAAGGTTGGCAGTCATTTTCTCATCCATCTCTCCTAATTTCTCCAATAATTTAGTCAGTTGCGCCTCCATTGCTCTGGTAATCGGCATTCAATCCCACTTCTGACACCAAATGTTGTGAGCTCGGGGTTCGAAAGGACTGATGCCAATATATAAGAACAATCGAAAGGCTTTATTCACTATAAACAGTGCAATACGATCACAAATATCTTCTGAAAATTACAAGATATTCAGTAATCTTCAAATCCAATAAAAGCGCAGCAAAATTTCACACAGAAACAATGTGTTCAATACGACGTATCAACGACAAAATCAATCTGAGTAACACAGTTCTCAATGCAAAGCCTATCGTATGAATTCAATCGCAGTTGACAGACAACTAACTGAACTGAACTGGTGGAGGTCCCTTATATAGGCTTTAAAGATAACTGTAGAATTTCCCAGAGCCATCAGATGCTAGAAATTACCAGAAAGTGCTTTAACTTTCGATAGAGAACCTAAGCGAGAAAGGATCCCAATGTACAGGTATAAGGGGGGGGGGTGGTTGCACAAAAAGTCGCCAAATCCATCGCCAACTTGGCGGAATTTGGCGATATATCGCCAAATTTGGCGACAAAAATAAGTCACCAAAACCATCGCCAACTTGGCGACAAACCCATTCCTTGGCGATTTTTCCACAGACTTCCATTTTAAAGATGAGGGTGTAAGGTTGTTTTCCTTGCAAACCATCTGAGGCCTTTAGCATTGAGTTACATGATGCTCAATAGGAAATACATTAATAATACAATAATAAAATAAATTTAAACAAATGGAATATTTACAGATATATACAAAATTCATAACAATATATATATATATATATATATATTGTGGGAAATCTCGCAAAAATATATTAAAATGCCTATTTCAATCTTTGAATTAACTATCTATTCTAAAATTTGAATAAATAATTGGAGAAAAAACTTAAAAAATAATACAAATTAAAAAACTTATTGCACATCGCACTCCATAATCTTGTCAGGTAACATTGCAAAAGATGGTTAAAGTGTTATACATAGTTTCTGAATCTAAAAGTTAGAAATATCTTAACCGGTATGAACATTAGATAGCGCTCAAAATAATTATTTATTTTAAAACTGAGTGGTTGAACGTGTTTATATCATACATTCCTCTTTAAAACTAGTATTTTACATGATTTTTGCGCAATAGTGTTTGCAAGATAAACCAAAAAAGTGAAATACTATCGATAAATTGAATTATGGTAGCAGTGGTAACGTAGTTACTTTTTTTTTTGTAATAGAGATAATCACAAATTTACAAATATGTATCCGAAAATTATGTTTGAAAACTGAAATAATCAGAATCATAAAATTGACAGTAACTATTAAAATATTTGGCGATTTTTTGGCTATTAACATCTGGCATGCGGTTACTTCAAAAGTAGCACGTGCGTGTAATAAAATGAAAACTTAATTTAAATACATAATTGATGATTTTTCATGAATAATTTCTTTTTGTTTTTGTTAGAAGTCAATGTGAAAAATGGCTTTAATGTAAAAAATCTATCAAGCTTTTCAATAAAAAAACTTTTTCATCGACATTATGTAACCCAAAAATCCCGGGTTGAATACAGTGGTTAAAGAAAAAAAAAATGCAAAGTGAATATTACGTTTTACTTTATGTACCATTATGGATTATTTAACTTTGCCTCTAAGATATTTTTTTTTCTAAAATAACACATTGTTATTTTCTTTTCAATACAAATGTAAGTATTTGAAAAATTATTACCTCGCAAAAATATTTGCATCTTAGATTCTAAACTAAATGGATCTACCAAAAGGATAAATTTTAGTTTTTGAAAGAGTTTCTTTCAAAACGATGTTTTTCACGTTTTATTTTAATCTGCTGAGGACACAAAAGAAGTGCTCTTCTTATTTCATTCATGAAAGAATCTGTTTCCGTTTAAACTTGCACTAAAAGCGTTGCGCTATTTTGTAAATTAGAGCAACAATGTATGTGAATACATGTTATCCTCCAAAACGGCTAATGGCGAAAAATCTTCCTAATTTATTGTATGTAACAGAAATATCTAATCTGAATTAACAGAAGTTTGACAAAAAATTAATTTGGCTTAGTCTGATATTATTTTTGTGTATATTCCCATAAAACACAAAACAGGATTTGTATACTTAAAATGTTTCGCATGCATGAAAATTTTGATCTGAAAAATGGTAATCACGCGCTATTAATAATAATAATAATTGTTTACGTTGCGCTAAAGTTATTGATTAAGTGGACTGTATCACGGAAATGTGTAATGCATTGATGCAAAGAATGAAAAGAGTTTCTAAATTACTAAAATGTTTATATACATATTTACATTACATTAAGTTAAATCCAACGTGCTGACACCATAGTCAGTTTCTCATTACCATTTCTCATTAACACTATCATAATGAATGAGTGGACAATATCACTTGAAGAACATAACTATATTATTCTTACGATCATTAATAAATAACATAACTATATTATCCTTACTATGATAAAGACATGACTTCTTATCGCGATATTTAATGACTCCATAGTCATTTTAGCTAATAAAATAGCTCCATTATGCGGTTTATTCCATGTAAAATTTACTATACGAACACAACAACAAATGCGGGAGAGACTAACTGATGCCATGCGGCAAAAACAAAATTACAATGGAATGCGCAAAACTCGTCTGCAAGACCAAGGAAAGCCGTAACAATATTAAATAAATAAAAGGCTACAAAAATCTCAGTATTACTATTGTTTAACAAAATGCAACATACTACAATTTTTCTTTCAACATAAATTTTACAATACATAAAAATCATTTTAATAACTCAATTTTAATTGTGATTCCTATAAATTATACATATTATTAATATATTTAATAATTTTGAAATATATGTAAGATGACTTGTTGATGTCTAATATGAAAAGATAACAATGCGTTTCTGTAATCGATTCCATTTTCATTATCTGTACAGACTAAAATAAATTAACTAAATTATCCCAAAGAATAGTAATTTAATATTTTTATATAAATTTCAATGGAACTGGGGATAATTGTAAATTAAAACAGAGGCTAACATGACAATATATTAGAAGTTAATTACCATTCTTCTAAAATTCAAATATGTGTAAAATTAAACAAAATTGAATGTGCCCGTCTAACACATACAATGTATCTTAAAAGTGTAGCACATTAATTTCAATCAGACACGGACGTTACAAATAAGTATACACTGTATTTTGTGTGTTTCGCATAAATTAATTTCTCATTAACCCTCTGACTGCTCAATTTTTTTTCAAAATCCTTTCGACCAATATGTAATTGACCTTTATCTCCTATAATATTACATATTTCAAATCATCCTGCATATGATAAATTTAATAAAAATGGCTTCAAAAATTCTAAATTACATAATTTTTTCTACAAATGTCTTGCCCGTGGAAATCGCGGGGTAATCAGTGAGAGGATTAAGTATTGTTTTAGAAACATTTCATATAATTGTGCATTACTGTGTCATCATTTTATATTCGAAGTACGAAGTACGTGCATGAATATTAATTACAGTTTATGATAAATGTAAGTAGTAATCAAATTATATCGTGAATCAAATATTTTGAGTAAATCATAATTTTTAAATTACTGCATGCAGAATGATTAGATCAATGTGAAAAAATAACATCATACCCTGATCTAAAATTTTAAAAACAATGCACAGTAAAATATATATTATTCTTATGTGATGCCCAGGAAATTTATCAATACATGATAAATGTATATAATTTAACGGAGTATTTTTTTTTTATCCACGAATTACTATATCATATAATTTTCATATATGTCGTCATATTACAAGTAAATGGTGTTAAGGGAATATTAAGGCTTCCGGAAAATGTAATTTGAAAATTTGCAATTAACCATAGAACAACAGCAATATTATAGTGAAATAAAAACTTTCATTTTATGTGTTTATCTTTTTTCTAATTCGCAAAAGATCGAATTGACATGCAATTTTAGAAAGCAAAATGTTTTTCAAGATACTTTTTAAGCAGCTGCAAAACAAATAATTTATACATTATTATGGTTAACGTTCATACTAAAAATATATAAAACTTACTTAATTATATAAAACTACCTATAACAGCTTCTTAAAGAAGCGTAAAATAAAATGTTTCATAATGTCGAGTCTCGAATATTTAAACACATAATTCATTTGAATGAAACAAATTTTGTTAAAGAATTGATTAGATTATTCAGTTTTCCAGATATTTAATATATTTTAACTGAAAGTCCACGTTTGAATGATTTAATTGTGAAATACTGTAAAAGAGTCTACATTTAATCAAATCAATCAAAAATTACCAAAATAATCAAAAATAACATTTATTATAAAAATGTAAAATTTATTAAAAATATGAAAAAATAAACATTTCCGAAATAGATTTTGTAAAACATGCAAAAATTAAGTAAAAATAAATCATTAGTTTTACGCACTTACTCAAAACATAAAACATATTTGTATGTTTTTTTTTTTTTTTTTTTTTTTTTTTTTTTTTTTTTTTTTTTTTTTTTTTATAATTAAAATATTAGATTTAAGCTTCAATGACAATACATATACAAGTATTTCCAATATATATATATATAAATGATGGGAGAGAGCCACAGATTATTTTCCCAAAAATTGCATTCTGTGTAACATTTTTTAATGAGGGAAATAAATATTCATGTGAGTATAATTCAACATCAACCGTCGTAATGGTTAAGTGTTGCAGTATTTGTTTCTTGAATAAGATACATAAAATATTACTTTCGAAAAGATACATTTAATGCGTACTATTATCATAATTTTTCGGGACAAAATTAAACGTGACTTACCGTCAAAAAAAGATACATATTTTGAAATAATTAAAACTATTCTAAAATTATATATGCTTTAGGGTTTAGTGTTAGGAATTATATAACTTAACATAAATACTAGTAAATCTACAGATCAGGAGCCTCAACGTCAACTCTGAAAATCATTATTTTTTAATACTACTTTTCATATTTAGCATCTTATAATCCGCAATATAATTTTTTATATTATATACATAGTATTTATAGACATATAAAACACTTCGAAGGTTTTCAAAAATTAGAACCGTTAAATTAAACACGGTTTATGCAATGAAATTCTTAAATTTTTATGAACTTTTTTTCATGAAATGTTTTGTATAAGGAGTACATTTCTTCAGGGAGGCTCTGCCCTCCTGAACCCCCCGTAATCATGTTAAATTTATATTCGTGATTTCCTACTGATTGTGTGAAGGATTATAGTATATATTGGATTTCGTTTTATACTGTGGTTTTATTAAGATAAGCAGCAGTTTGAAAAATAATTCCATGTTATCCTAATACCCAAATAACAATATTTACTTACCTTCCAACCACGAAACACTTGCATCTGATGGATAAGTTGAACAATATCTCTTGTACAAAAGCAACTTATGGAAATGAATCTGAATCTACTATATTTCCCTTATATCTATTTTAGAAATCAAGTTTAATTACAATTTTTGTTTCGGAAAAGCAGTTTTGATGGTCATTCTATAATATTTAGATGTAAGATCTTATCTAAGTACATCCTGATCTACTCGATGGAAATAGCATACTAAAATCCCCTGCCCCCCCCATATAATATATATACAATATTATATGGGGTAATATAGACTAATATATATATATATATATATATATATATATATATATTAGTCATATTTGGAAACTTTTAAACCTATTGGGTAATCATTCATAATCGTGTCTACTGCCAATTCACTAAATAGCAAAATGTGATTTGGCGCTATAAATTATTTTTTGTGATAGCTTTTTATGATCTCAGTTTCCAGTAATTGTGCTATTTCAGGATGCATGGATGCGTTTTACTACGCTAATTTCTTTAGATTAACCATCTCGTTGTACGAGAGATTTTATCCTATTTTTAATCCTATGTTGTCATATCCTATGTTGTCAGTATATAAATTTGATTGCGAATTTTTAATAGATGTTTATTGGCTATATTATTATATGTATTGCAACTAATAGTTACAGTCCTAAATTTAATTGGATTTTTATTAAATTTGGGTATAAGAACTAAATAAGAATAATTAAAGTTAGTAGAAGATATATTTAATAATTTATAATAACTGTGAATTTTACGATTGTTTACAATTACATTTTCATGAATTTTTTGAAAAGATTTGTTAGTAGAAATACAGGATGTAAGTAGTCGATAATAAGATTTACATATGATTGCATAATTATTAGGAGATTTGTCAATGTATGTGATTACATAGTTTTTTTGTAATTTAGTAATTTTCTGGAACAAATGTTTTATGTTAATTTTAATATATATATATATGTATATTACTTTACTTATAGCGATAAGTTAGAATTAAATGAGACAATTAAGGAAAAAAAACAAAATGCACAGAAAGTGTTTCACATTATGTATACAAACATTAAACACTAGGAATTTATTTTAGAAAACATTTTTCTACGACAATGCCTTGTTATTTTTCTTACTAATACAATTCCAAGTATTCAAAAACATTATTAGCACCAATTGCTTTTGCATTATTGTCTAACATGCATTTAACAATGTATGCATGTACTAACAAATCTAGTTTAATGAAATTATTTGCAGTTTTCATTTCTTAAAACGCAGTTTTCTTAAATTATTGCTCAGTTAAGGACACAAACTGTAAACTTTTTTTTCAGCTATTTCCAGTAACTCAGTACATTGCCAGACTCGTTTCCGCAGTTCTTTAATGTACAGCAATGTATACGAATGTAGATATATTTACAATGAGACAGAACGACAGACACAATGAGACACAATGAGACATCTGCAAAACACATTCTACATTACAGAAATAGCAAATCGCTATTAAGTGATTTTTGTATAGAAAGGTTAATTTTCATAATTCATTATGTTTCGTCTTTGCAGTGAAAGTTAAAGAGGAAATATTAAACTAAAGAAACTCAATTTATTCTGACAATTAAAATTTTATTACTAATTCTAAAGAGAGGTAACAGTTACACTTGGGTAAAAATTAGTAGTTTTTGAATGCGTAGTTATCTTTAATTTTTAGCATCAAAATTGATTTGGGGAATGATTTTTTTTCCTCTTCAACTGGTCAAAATTCACAGCTGATGGCCTGTCATTTCTTGGTTTGATTTCAAAGCTGAGATCTCTTCCTTAAAACGTTTTGATTTCTTTTGAACTGTCCGGATACTACTATTACCCCGGCCTCCAACTGCTCGAGTTTTGAAGAGAGCTTTATTGGTTTTAACGCCTAGTTTAAATTCATGCCTTAAGATGCAAAAAATATCATCATTTGTATTAGTCTTTATGAGACATAAAAATGAAACAAAGAAAGCTGTATGATTATAGAATATACAGGAACATATAACAATAAAAACTACGGGCAAGACCAAAACTTAGGACAAAATAACATTTTATGTCTCAATAATAGGTGGTGAGAAAGAGCCAACCGCATGTTTTGGTATAAAATCATTCAAAAAACGAAAATAGTTTTAATACAAAATAATTTTATCAGCAAAAATTCATTTTAAAGAAGAAAATAAATAATTATCGGTGTTTATTATTTTATTTACTGCGAAAAGTTATTTTTTATTCCAACTTTTATTTCATCCCATTTCTATTCCATTTATTTTTTACAAGATCCCATTTGTTACGATATTTTATTGTTTGATTTATTTTTCTAATAAAGTGAAATACTGCATAAAATAGTTTCTTTAGTATCTAGATTAAATGGATATGCAGTAGAATAAAATTTAACAGCAGTAAATACGAACTTTATTTTAAATAAAAAATATTCATGTTTTGTTTATATCTTCAGAGAATATAAACAAGTAACACTCAAAATTCTTTCGTTTAAAGAATGTCTTTATGTTTAAACTCTATTTGAAAACTCTGAATCGTTTACCAATTTAGAGCAAAAAAAGTCAATACTTGTTTTCGTTCAAAATGAAGAATTGAGAACAATCTTCGTAATTTATTTAAAGTGACATAAATTGCTAGTGGCCATTAAGACAAAATTCTTTATTTAGAAGGATAGTTCGCTTTCTGTAGTTATTGTCTGTGTTTCTAAAACGATAAAAAAATTTCATACAAAATACTTTTATTCATGAAACACTTTTATTTTAGTTTATAAAAAAGTTAAGTATGTAGCTTGTTCTAAAAAAAGGATCGCCATTTGCAGTAACGTATCAGAAATAAATATTTGTTTATTCCAAAAATAAATAAATTTTCAGAAAAAATGTCATCAATATTCGTAAAGAACAAAGCAAAATTTGTAAGAAAAGAGGCTTTACTTCGTTTCATTGCATATATGGATCACATAAAATTAACTTTATAATATTTCTTTTTAAATATCGTATATGTTGTATACCTATTTCTTTCTGTTCATTTTTCAAGAAATGCAAATATTTGGAAAACATTGTATATAAACATGTTTCCATCTTAGCATCTAAAATGCATTGATATAACAAGAGAAATTCTCAATAAATTTTAGAGATTTATTGAAATCCCTTCAAAACACAACTGCAGTAACTTTCGCTTTACATTCCCTTCAAAAATATATTCCAATTTAATCTGAAAGCTTTTATTTTTTTACTAATTTAAAGAAAATAATATTAGTGTAAGTTATTCTTAAAAATAGAGAAAAATCTTCATAATTTATTTTACATATTAAAAATCATACTTGTTCAAAGGAACTGTTGTCCATTTGCTTATTATTTTGTGTGTCTTCTATAAACGCAAATAGAAAAACAAATGTGATACAAAAAGTTTCTCAAACATGAAATTTTATTTCAGACTGTTTGAAATTGTAATTATATAGTGTAGTTAAATAAAAGATCGTTATTTGGATATGTGGAGTAGTGTAAAATACGAAAATAACTGTTCATTTAATGTAAAATTGCAATTCAATTTTCAGAAAAAATAGAATTAGTAATGAGAAGACAGACGTGTAAATGTTCTTAACTCGTTTATCGCCATAAAAATAGCACTTAAAATTAGATTATTTTGCTAAAATAATTCCTATATGCTGAATATTTTGTTGTATTTTTCTTCTACGAAAGTCTATCATCCAAACAAGTACTTATATTTCACAATACATATTAATATTTCCCTAAAAGAGTCCTACATATTGAATATTTTACGATTTCTTTTCCTATTTTAAAAGATTCAAACATGAAAAAAATATTTATATATTTTTAATATATATATATATAAACATATAAATTGATTCTATATATGCTGAAACTACTAGTGATGGCTCGGTGAAGGACGTTTTCTCGGTTTTTAGCTTATAATTCCTACGCCACGCGAGTTTTTGTCATGTCGGAATAATACTTTTAGAATCAAGAAAATCAAGAAAATTAAAATTTATTCCATGACACGATTTTTTTTTAAAAAGAAGTCTACAAAAACTAGATGGTCCAATTCGCACCAGTAATGGCCCCTCGCTGTACCAGTGATGGACAACACAAATCATTTTTTTTTTGTGATAGTGTTTGGCCGTCTCATGTCCTAAGCCTTTTGTTAGGCTTCTCGGCTTCCTTGTTGTCCTTCTTGACTTCTTTATTGGCCTTAACTCTTATTTAGCTGCCCCTTTTATAACTGTTTTGCTTTGTTTAGATTTTTTCTTGGTTTTATTTTGTTTCTTTCGGCCATTGGCACTTGCCAACTAGTGCCATCTTTGTGATGTAAGGAAGGGAGATATTCTCTCAAATCTCCTCTTCACTTTTAATTTCAGGACTGTGCAACATTACAAGGATTTCATTTAACCCTTTATGTATCGACAGTATTTCTAAATACATGTTGCTTTGCAATCCTATATAACATAGTCTAATCCATAAATACTGACAAGACCTTCAATCATTATTCTTTAAATAAACTTCAACCTCCATAGATTGCAGAAACTGCTATAATTCTCGAAATGTTTCTTTTTAAATATTTATTTCGGCGTATGTTCAGGCATTTTAGTCAGTCATATAGTGATGTCCTGCTTGCTGGAAATCATTTCAACTCCACGCACAAATACTTAAAGTAGATGAATGATTATTTTTTCCTTATCTGTTAAAGTACGATCTACACTTTTAATACGATTTCACATAGTCTTTTAGTTAAGTATTATTTTTCATTTATTTACCAAACCAACTGTTGGGTGGAACTTATCAGTGCTGTTGGTACATATAAGTCGCTCGAAAATACAAGGACGACACAGAGACCAAAGTATCCACACCTACTTTATTTAAGTAGTATATTGCTCACATTGGGGTAATAAAAAAATATATATTGTGGTAAAAACATTTCTATGATAAAACCAGAAAGCCCCAAAAATGGCAGCATCGGCTCTTTTTTGCAATGTTCGAAAGGTCTTTGGTGAATTCCCACATAGCATATATAGAAACTCGCAAATCTATATCTCTTGTAGAGTATAACCGTTGTATCACAAAATATTTGCTCGTCAAGACCAAGGCAGAAAATAAACGAAGAAGAATGCCAAGATCTTTTGGAGATCTTAAAGCCTGTTCAAGAGCAATGCCTTCAAACACAAAAGATACATTTCTGTTTCCAGAGACAGACTGCAAAATAGAGGATGTCATTGGGCAATATTTGTACCTAATAGAGGTCGCTGTGAACTGCATGCATTTAGCAAAATACAATCAAAGCCCCAATCAAAATGCAGTATTTATAATGTTTTTCTGTTTGTAAACGAGATTTTTTTAATAACATCTAGGATAGATCTGTTAAAAGTATCATTAATTTTATAATAAGTCTTACATAATAATCATATAAAAAATAAAATGTTTCTAAATGTTTTAATTAATTTTCAAAGTCTGGATATTTTTTGTAAATATTTAATACTCACCATACTTAAAAGTACTATTTCATTTAATTAAGGGTATTTTATGTAATTTTTGTAAAGTAAGTATTATTTTGGCTTTTAGTTAACACTATATTATCATGAAATAAAATGTGCATGCACTTTCTCTTATTAATTCGTAGTGTGGTAGATAAAGGTTTAACCGATAATATTGATCTTCAACTGTTGACGGGGGAAGGTTCTGAATTTTCCGGCTCTGAAAAGTTCATTTCGTCAGACTTTTTTTTCCTGTCGAAAATTTGCAAGATTCACAGGAATTGTTTAGAAGTTTATGCCACTACTGGTGCTCATACGTGGTTTGGGTGTCGTAATATCCACTGGGTTAGTGCCATTTTCTTCCGTTGACTTTGATTCTGTTTTCAAACGGCTGGTGGGAATGTTTCAGTTCTTCTCCATAAACTTATATAAACGGCCAAAAACTTCGAACTTTTCACTTTGTGGTTGTTTTGTGTTTCCGACTTCTTCATTATATGCTTGTCGACGACTAGATGGAAGCTCTCAAACAATAGATCTGACAGTACGGCGTTCGGAGTCTCACTACAAGCCGTACTAGTTGAAACATTGTTGATGATGTGACACTTGCAATTTGAGTAGTCTGAAGCGTTTGCATGAAACAGATAAAATCGCATTGCATGAAAACTATTTTTTATTGTCATCTTCATGTCATTTTCTAGCGCTTTTTAGGATAGGAGCAATGTTCACTTTAGTTAAGCTTCATATGTATATTTCATGAGGCAGCGAAGAAGGATCTTGTACCACTGAGTTTTTTGTGGTAAAAAAAGTAGCAACATGGCAGAGTTTTAGAACGTGAACAAAGTTTATGTATAAATCGATCCAAATTATCTGTAAGGATTTCACGCGTAAGGTACGTTTGCGTCATCTAACTAATGATGCTCTTACCAATGTCCCATGATCGCGGAACGCTGTGAATCATTTGTGAAGGAATTCTTTCTAATGGGCAGATGATCATGAGTACTATTGAGTTTCCAGAAGCTGGAGATGCAAATAGGTCAGATATAGAAATTTGCAGTAAACTTGTTTGATTCATAAATATTTTTGGAGACGGTTTCCGCAAAAACCATGGATTTCTCAGGACCTGAAGTTTGTCTCGTCAGCGTTGAAGACTCTATTTGGATATAATAAGGCTTCTTTAATTTTTCTTCTTTCAGATATTTAATGATATCCTGTAAATATTTACTATTGACTTTTCGCTGACGTTTCCACTGGCTCTTGCAATGTATTCTGGAGTGCGCCGTTTAATATCGAGTTATCGGCTGTAAAAGGCAAATTATTATTGTCTACTGGAAAACAAGAGGAAACAAGAAGGAACATTATCTATCTCAGACGTAGCGACATTGTCGATTCGATCATAACCGCATGCACCTTTTTGATCACATTCCGATTTTTTCCACAGACGACTCTTATGGTGACAGTTGGCACATCTCACTCTTTATAACGAGTACGAGGTGGTGCGGCACAGATATTGCCTCGACAAAGATGACCGAATTGAAAAGGCAGTGGGTGATTTTAATGGTGTAATTATTGGAAGAATAGCGGCGGATATGTTTAATATACAAAAACCGACGCTGAGGCATCGATTGACTGGGAGAAAACCTTATAGAGGACCACCAAAATTTTGACAGCCGAAAAGAAAATTTTCCAAAAGAATTGGATCGTTTACTGTGTAAAAAATGGTTTTCATCACCATAAGCAAGATGCTCAAAGACACACATAAAGGAGCTTCTAAATAAACGACCCGAAGTTATTTTTTTAACAAATGTAAGGTTTTAACCATTTCTGTTTTTAATTTTAATTTATAAATATTACAAACGTTAAAAAGATGCTATTTGTATGTGTGAAAATTGACGGAACACTGTGATTGTACCTTTGTGTTATGGAACCTTCTCGAAAACTATCTTACCTCCAGGTTTTTGCTAGCCCAACAATGTGACTGTTTGAGCCCTTATAGTGTAAACAAACAATATCATTCGAAGAGCTGATCATTCGATCAGCTCTTAATGTAAACAAATGCATAAACTGATCACCATATAAAAGTTTTTGTTAACTAACGAAAATAAATACACCAGACAAATACTTTTCTGAGCTAAAGAAATGTCAACAATGTCATTTGGTTAGAAAAAAAAACGTCGCGAGTACAGAAGGTACAGTGTAATGTGAACAAAATCAAGAGAATGAGCTAATATAAATGTGTACTCAAATAATTTGGTTTTATAGAAGTCCTTACAACTCACCCTTTTTTCGTTTATGTGCTTTTGAAACTTTCGCATACCTCACGAAGTCCAACTTTGCTCCTTAACAGCTTTACTAGCAAATCATTCCTGAAAGCTAATAAAACGGCAAGATTCCGCGGGAGAAACGGCGACTCACGTGACATTCCATGATTTATTGAAACAAAGACATGATCTGAAAGTCAAAGGGTTATTTTATCACTCACAAATTGGCGGTCAACTCGAGCGTTTGGTGTTTCGCCTAAAGAGGCGTCGAAATATGAAATAGTCTATAACTGGTGATCTTAGCCTACATATTTTTATTATTTTAAGAAATTCAAACATTCGTAAAAAAAAATAAAACACAAAATTATTTGTATCTAATACATCAGAATAAATTAATTTTCCAAAAACTTTAAAAGTATTTACAAGCTACTTTTCAAAAATATTGTTTTTCAAAGTTTTATTTCATTTTACTTAAGATACAAAATAAATAACTGCTTTATTCTATTCATCTTAAGAATCTATTTCTGTTTAAAATTTCTGTGAAAGCTTTGCAATGTTTCCTATTAAAAAGCAAAGAATGTGACTAAATTTGTTCCGTAAAAAAGGCTAAAGGGAAAAAAGTTTTATAATTTAGTTTAAGTAAAAAGTTTATTTTATATAAGAAGAATAATTCTTGTACTGGAATTATTCTCTTTAAATGTGCTAAAAGTAAGCGGCATTGTTACGAAAGATATTCCAATGCATAAAACATATTTCTGAATATAGAAAATGGCAATCATGCAGTTCGTTAGGATAGAATAGTGTTTTGCTGTAATATATACCAAAAGCATATTCTTTCATTTAATGCAAATATTTTGAATAAACGAAAAAAAAATATTTTTTTTTTAATTCAAATAATGAGTGTTATATCATATTTCTCTGTGAGTTATATCATATTTCTATGCAATAAAATTTATTTCGTATAAGATTTTATTCGAAATACATAGTACTCGAATTAAAATATACAATTAATATAGTTATTAATTCCAAAAATCTATTTGCAAAAACCCGATAACAGATTATTTGAAAAGATGATTTTTCAGTTGTTATAAAGGTTTGTATTTTCAATAATTCAATGGAAATTTCAAAGACGTTTTATTGAATGTTATCCATATTAATCAACACACTAAGGTATAATCTATCATGAAAAACTGTTAGGTAATTTAAGTTTGTATTTTGAATTTTAGGCTGTTTTCAATAAATTGATAGAAAACTCTAAGTAAGTTATAACATGCAAAGTTACATGTCCGTTTTAAAGAAAATTATCCTTATTATTCAATACACTAAGGTATAATATACAGGGTGTCCCTAAACTCATGGTACATACGCTAGGGGGTGATAGAACACATCAAGACGAGTAATAGTAAATAGGAAACTAAGGGTCCCAAACGTATTCCAAAGGAGATAGGCGCCATCAAAGTTTAAGGTCCCAAATTGCAAATGATGATAAAAAAGGGAAAAAAGGGTCGATTTATTTGCGGTTTTCGTAAAATCATTCTTTAAATTAGTATTTTCTTTAAAAACAGTTTTAAAGAGAAAGTTATAAAAATGCCGGTAGAGGGCGCTGTAGACTTTGGAGTACGAATAACTACTTTTTACCGTTTTTTTAACACTGTTAAATGTTTTCTAAAGCTTAGACCTTAACTTAAATTTTGTGTGCACAAGTGAAATCATCGGGAGTGGTTAAGTGGAGCAAATTTAACTGTGTTCAGGGGGTTGATTTTTGAACGATCGTATGTAATGAGCAATATAATAAGTGATGAAGCAAACTTTAAGAGGTGATAGTACATATCAAAACAAACAACATTCACTAAATAATGCATGATTTGTATTCAAACGCAAAAGTGTTAGAGCATGTTCAAACTAGATACATGGAAGTGCTATAGCTACCATTATGCTGTAAGATTCCGGAAGAAGAATATGAAAATGTGATATGGGGAATAAGAAGAACGCGTATGCAAATTTTCGCTAACATAAAATTTACTTATTCGAGTGCGTAATTGTAAAACTGGGAACTGTTCACAGCAGCTGTCTTCATTTGCTCTGTGGATAGCCGATGATATGGTTTCGTACTCTAACCAGGAGAAGGCCGAGATGCATTACATGTACGGAGATGCACACGGCAATGCAACAGAAGCTCAAAGATTGTACCGAGAGCGTTTTCCAACTACATGTGTTCCTGATGCGAGGAAATTTCAACGACTGCACCAACAACTGTGCGAAAGGGGTTCCTTTGCAAGTTGCATGCAGGATACCGGACGTTCCAGGAGTGTAAGAACGCCATCCGTTACGAATAACATTTTGGATCGTATCAGTGAGAGGCCTGAATCTAGCACTCGGGAACTGTCCGAAGAAGTGAACGTTTCCCGTAATACGGTGTGGCTAGTTCTGCGAGATGAAGGATTGCATCCGTACCATGCGCAGGACCAGCGTAAGAGTGATGCCTGTTTTTTTCGCCAATGTACGGTGGTCAATCCATCGACGGCTTCTATCCTGCGTTCGTGTTGGAGGCCGCAATTTTGAACAATTCCTGTGATGGAGTACTTCGTCTTGATTATTTTCATTTGGTTGAATAAAGTGTTTTTCTTCCTTTTGTTGGTTTCTTTTCATTCTATCTCTCTCTGTCCTGTTTTCCATCATTTTGTTATTATTTTGATCATTACATAAGATCGTTCGAAAATCAACTCCCTGAACACAGTTAAATTTGCTCCACTTAACCACTCCCGATGATTTCACTTGTGCACACAAATATTAAGTTAAGGTCTAAGCTTTAGAAAACATGTAACAGTGTTAAAAAAAGCGGTAAAAAGTAGTTATTCGGTACTCCAAAGTCTAGAGCGCCCTCTACCGGCATTTTTATTACTTTCTCTTTAAAGCTTTTTTTAAAGAAAATACTAATTTAAAGAATGATTTTAGCGAAAACCGCAAATACATCGACCCATTTATCCCTTTTTTATCATCATTTGCAATTTGGGACCCTAAACTTTGATGGCGCCTATCTCCTTTGGAATACATTAGGGACCATTGGTTTCCTATTTACTATTACTCGTCTTGTGTGTTCTATCACCCCCTAGCGTATGTACCATGAGTTTAGGGACACCCTGTATAATGAAAAAACTGCTTGATTATCTAAAAGATGAAGAAATAAGTTTTGAATAAGAAATAGGCACATAAAATTGACAAATTACATACGGCATTTTGACATAGAATAATAATATGATAAAGAGTATGTGTACCACAAAGAAAGCAGTGCATTCTGTGGAGTCTGTAAATAACATATTTCTTATAAATAACAAACATTAAATGCGTTTTATTTAAAACGAAGAATGATTGCGCGTAATTTTGTGCTATTTTTACGCTGAAAGGTAAAGTGGAATTTTTCGAAAAAATAGTTATATAAACCAACTGTTCCCAACTGGTACTTCGCGGAGCATTAAGGGCTCTTTGCGCACTTCCCAGGGGTTCCTCAGCAGTCCAGGAAAATCATCGCAGTCCAGTCCAGAATCAGCAGTTCAGTTTGAATGATAAGAGCGTTTTGCAAGCAAGAGTGCTTTCTGAAAGAGCGTTCTAATTTTATTTCTGAATACAGAAAATGGTAATCATGCAGTTGATTAAGATGGAATCGTTATTTCCAGTAATATAAAGTGACAATATATCCTTCCAATTATTGCAAAAGTTTTGAATAAACTAGAATTATTTTTTTTAATGCTGACGCACACAAAATTTGTAGTGTTATTAATGTGTTCTAAAATGCAACATATTCCTGTATAATTTTGAATTAAAAAAATATATATAACTAATTTGAAACTTTCATTACACCTGTTGTTAACTTCTGTATAGAGCATCTGTATGAATATTAATTTCGACTCCTAGTCATTTTTTACACGTCTCTCATGAAATATGTAAAATACTGTGTAACAAAAAGTAGATTCAAAATAAGGAAGCGTGAAATCTTAACCGAACAATTTTAACGGAAATTTCCCGAACTAAATTTGACGTTAAATTTCTCATCATGTTTATCATTGATCTCCCTGAGTGATTTGCGGTGAAGTATCAACAAACAAACCGATTTTTCCTTTTAAACTGCAGAGGGAAACCATTCTGACTTGAAAGATAAATAATGTAAATCTTTAACTAAAATTTTATTTCAAAGAAAAACTATTACAATATATGATGAAATAATGGAAATGTCCTGGATGGTAAGGATTTTCTATCTGACAAGTTTCCGAGTAGTTCATGTCATAGCAGAGACGCTTGTTAAACCTTGTACGACTGTTATTGAAATTGCTAAATAACACCCTAACTTACAGAGCTATCAGGCGGATTTTTATTTTCAGATATCTCTAAATTAACATAGCGGGGAATGAAATACTTAATATTTTTGTTGGATTTTCTCATCACCTGAAATATTTCGAAAAAACGTCTGCATATTTATGCAACGATGGTCAACAATTCTGCAGTCAATATCAAAAATTAAGAAAAGCCAAAAAATATTAAAAGAAGCAATACGATTCTTTCCAGACACTTGCTTCATTAAGAAAAATGTCTGTTGAGTCGGTTGAACTAATGAACAAGATGACACAAAATTATTAACTATATAAAACCTCGACCTCTTGAGCAGACTTTTAAAACTACTGAAGATATAGAAAGCCACCATAAGGACCTTCTGCAGACTATTTAAGTAAATTTTATCTCGATAAATAGCGTTTACACCATCGATGGAACTGCGTGCAGAGTTACGAGCATTTTTCATGAACCATAACACGCAGAAGGCAAAGATTTTAAATGATGATAACTGGGTTTACAACTAGGCATATTTGGTCGATATGCTCAGCAAAATGAAAAAAAAATAATCTATAATTGCAAGAAGAAACGGTTACACTGTGTAAAGCAACTGTAATTTATCTAAATTTGAGTGACGATTGAAGTATTAGTCGGAGTGTGAGGGGAAGGAAGATATTGATTGCTTTCCTATTTTTCAAACGGTTCATAAATTAATAAATTATCCCACTTTAAGATAATATACAGACCTTAATTCAAGGCTATCTCAAATCTTTGAAAGACTCGTTTGAACTTTATTTTTCAACAGCTCGTTAGTACTACTGGACGGTTTAAGATGTGTGCAAAGAGTGGTCAGCTACAATCAACCCAATTAGAAAAAAAAAACTGTTTTTATCAGTTTTTGTTACATTCTAAAATCAGTTCACAAAGGAATAAAACACGATTACGAAGGATATTTTAGATTTTAGCAAACATATACAAATGACAGTATTATATCATTCCTCCTCTAATTATTTTCCATGGCAATTACATCTACTCTGTGACACAACCGTTTTAATAAATCTCACATATAATATATTTATATAAATATGTTTGTCTTATTAAAATTTATATTTTTGTCAGTTCGATATCAGCCGTATTTAATAATGAATATTAAAAATTTTTTAATTTTGTTTTTGATATCATATTTACACTTCCTTCTTGCTTTTAAAATGAATTTTACTTCAAATAAATCAACAAACTGTTAAAAATTTACAATTATCGTAACTTGTTTCCAAATATGTTCATTTATATCTCTAATGATAACATTTGCATGCCACAAAAATACATTTCGAAAGATAGGCTTTTATAGTACCCATATTTAACTTTTAAACAAATTATGTATTTCAAAATTATAGCAAGAGTAAGAAAAGTATATAAAAATATATATAGAAATTGTATTATAGTAAACATTATACTCTGCTATTCAAATAAAAAATTCAGGATACATCTGACTTATTTTTATATTTTACGTTTCAATGACGCATTGAAATCTAAAAAATAATTGTGTAGTTTTCACAGAAGTATGTGTTGCATTATCCTTACATTATAAGAAGTAAAAAAAAAATTCTTCAAAGGAACAAATGTAGATTCAAAGTAAATATTTTAATTATATGCGTTACTTCTTCGCCAGTGATAACATTTTAACAAACTTCGAAAAATGTAAATAGCAAATTTATATAAAAGCAATGACCCGTAACTTTTTCAAGAATCATTTTCTGAACTGAAATCATTTATGTGGCGCTTTAGAATAAAAACTCTATTAAAAACACGCATTTATATCTTTGCGTAAAAATATTCATAATTTTTTAAATAATAATAATATGTTTTTTTTCATAAATAATTATTTGCTTAAAACACTGCAATTATACATAAAGTTACTTTTAAAAAATATATAATATTTGTAGAAATAAATCCACTTTTCTAATAATTAAATATTTTGCTCAAATACTGCATGGAATAAAATGTAACAATTCACTTACTGACACATACAAAAATGGTTAAATATCTGAAAAACAAGACCTTTTTTACGGAATTAAATAATAGGCAAAGTGCGAGTTTTACTCGCTGAAAAACTGGTTCCGTACAATAAAACGCACTTCCATCAATTTTTGATCATAGTCAATACTGTAATCAAATTATTCAGTTCTTCCTGTAAATGTTATGCACACCATAATCTATATAAAGGGTCTGTTAGTACACCTCTGTGACGTACATCCATTTTAATATGTTTGGAGTAGCGTAACATAACATTAAATCTCACTACAAATGGTTTTCCCCATAGATTATATTGTAACGCAATCGTTTTCTCTGCTCCTGTAAACTAAATTCACATGCTACACACTTAATTTTTAATACCAGACATTCCATGGTACACTGCAATAACATATATCAATTATATTGCAATCCGAGTCTATTTACGCGAGTTACAGTCGGACAGTCAGACGGTCAGACAAACTGAATTCATAAGAAATTTAAACCTATGTTAAAACATGTTAACAACTAAGTTGGCAAGACCAATAAAAATAGATTCACAATAAGCAAAATAAGAGTAGTAGCATCAGAAATTGACCTATCCGTATGAGATTAAAAAGATAACGGACATTAATACTTGAATATAGTAATGTATGAATATTGACATATATTAGCTTGTCGACTGTTAGAGAAATGTGAATTGACAGAAGAAAATAACACAGGTCAAAAGATTTATAATTTTCTTTAGAGTATTTTGTTTTCGATATGAAGCTTAAACTACATTTTAAACATTACATTTATATTCTAAAATCTTATGTAAAAAATTTTTTAGATAATACACAGATATATGCATTGAAATGAAATAATTGAGACATTAAGTTAGGTGTATTCATTTACATTACATTTCTAACATTTTTAAAACAATAAACGAAATAAGAAATATTAATATAATATAGTTTTGTCGCATCAACGCAAACATTGCTATTGTCCCAATAATAAAAGAATTCTTTTTTTATTCAAAAGCAAGTAACTTAATTTGTAAATTTAATTTACCTGACAAAATCTGTCGTAAACTTATATAATCAAATTATGCGAAACCAAATTTTATATTTCAAAAATACATTCTTAAATTCTTTTTTGCTTATATCTTAACTTTTTTGTAAAATAAATTGAAAATTTATTTTAAAATTTCAGTTTTGGAATAATTGATTTCAGTAAACATTTTTTTTAATGTAGCATCATAGGATCAAATTTTGTATAAATTGTTATTATTATTATCTTAATTTGAAATATTAAAGCTTACATTTTTAGTTACATTTAAGAATTTAACCAATTTAATTGAATAATAATATAAAAGTGTTAGTATCGTATAATAGTTTAAATTATGTTAAATACAACACATTTTTTAAGATATGAAAATACACAATAAGGAATATAAAATAATTATTGTAAATTAGTAATGCGTTTGTATCAAACACCTAAATAGTATGTAATTGCAAATTAATTATTTATTCAGGAGGATATTAATCTGTTCTAATTATTAACAATTTCTAACTAATTTAATTAGACATTTCCAATGTACGCACAATGTTAGTTTATTTAACACAGATTTATCTTTTATTTACGTAATTACACTAAAATAAATTATTTAATTTGTTTAGGAAAATATTCCTTTAATTTTGAGAAGGGAAATAAGCTTTATTTCTCATATTTACAAATGCAATTAGATAAAAAATCTTGTGCTAAATTAAATTGTTACAGGATATATGTTTTCCCCTAAAATCGTTAGAGGTATTAAAAATGTACATTAATCTCAAAATTTTACATACAAGAAAAGAAAGAATTAATTCTTATACAAAAAACAATTGTTAATTTTAATATAAAAAAATTACATGTTTTTACAAAAATTGTATTACAAAAATTTTAATATTAAACTTATATATATATATATATGTTTTATTATATGTATATTTTATGTATATGTATATCTCGCTGATTTCCATTTAAATGTTTGTTAAATTTATATAACTGTTAGTATAAGTAGGGTCAAAATTCAAAATAATACTAACACAAAAAGAAAAACAATTCTTATGTGTACAATAAATACAATGTATCATTTTAATTTATGTGCAATTATTATATTTTCCTTCATCTTTCTTTTATGTCTCACGTCATGATTTATTTCTCTAATGTATTGCAAACCAATTTTAACTTTTTGAACTTAATATAAATCTTGTTAATAAAAATCATGGGTTATATTGTTTTTGCAAAAAAGGATTTGCGAAACAATCTATTTAAATAAAATTTCTGTTACCAACGAAGTTATGATTATCAGAATTTAAAACGACTGTACATAATGCTGCATTTAATGAAAAGTGAAAAGTTCATTTAATGATGCAAAAAAAAAAGAAGAAACGTGGCATTAAGTTTCTTTGAAGAATCAACAACTGTTACTCAACATGATGTAAGAAAAATTATATATCTTGTCTATACATTTTGCATTCGTGAAACAAATTTATTTAAATAATAAATTTATTTAATATGATTGTAAATTTTGCGGCTTTAATAATTAATAGAATTACTCTTTCACCATCAGTATAGTTGTATTTGAATAGAATTATTCATCATAAAATCTGTAAAACATTTTGTAGAATGTGCGTTTTTTTACTTTCAATTTCACCTGCTTCATATTTTTATTATGACTTATTTTCGTTTATGAAAAGCGCTTTAAAAGTTTTAAAAGGGATTTCAAACAACTCTTTCAAACATAGAAGTCATTTGATGTAAAAGAAAAATTATTTCTATACTAAAATAGTAAAAACAAAGTTTACTCATAATTATGAACATAAATTAAACATAGTGAATAGTTTTTGTTTTCAGTTTAAGGCGTCCGGTTTTCTAAATTATATTAAGCTAACAATTCAGCTTTCGTATTTTTTAAAATAAAAACCGTATATTACGGCGTATAACGCGCACCTAAATGTCAGAATTCTTTTTTTCTATTATTAAGTATATTCGCCGTATAACGGGCCCCCTTCATTGCTAAAAAACCTCCATCAGATACATACCAAACAATAAAATGAAATAAAGTTTCTTCCAAGGTGTAATAATTATTAATTTTGATGTAACTTAATAGCGAAAATTATTTTCTGTGTAAATAAATATCATGATCATTAAATATGAAATTTTGGTTCTTAACTTTACTTTTTTTAAGTATTTAATATTTCATTTTTATAATTAGCATACAGCGCACACTGTAAGGATTTACTTTAGTCGTTCATTCTGTTGTCCTAAACATATGGTCTTAAACTCATGGAAGTCAAACTGAAATGAAGAATAAATATATTTTTTGTTTACCTCCACAGATATTTATAAAACCCACAGAGCGCTGCATATGAGATAATGAAACCCCCTCCAAGCAAAACTGACGAGTTTATATAATTAATTGCTAAATATTGATTTTATTCTGTACTGGTGTGTTTAGATATTGAGTGTAAAGAAAACGCGAACCCACATTAAGTCAACATGAGCCTATGCGACATAAATAAAGCCTTTAATGCAATGCTGACAAATGATAATATGCAGCCATTTAACAGGTGTAAAAGAAATCCTAATGTTTAGAAATAATAGTAGAGAAAAAAAAAAAGACGAAACAACCACAATATCTATAATATAAAAAAAATGTCACAAAAAAAAAGTACAGGCACGAAGTTGTTTTAACACACCTTTGATTTGAAAAAGAATTAATATTTTGAAGCAATTCTAATATTTTGACTTGCAAATTTGAGGACATTTTGGCTTCGACTCACGAATTGTTCGTGTTCTCACGGAAACCTATATACGTACAAATTTCGTTTCTAATAAGAAAAGTAACAGGCAATGGAGTTGAGTTGTAGAAAACTCCTGTGATAGCGATTTGACAAAATTGCTGCTTTGGATTGTAATATTTCGATGAATTGTTACTTTAGATTAGTTAATTTTTGGAATTTTAGTGAAAATGGTCCAATGGAAACACAAATATAAAAAAAGCAACGGAAAAAATCCTACCAATTCACGGATTATTTTCATAGTGTATGGTAACTAAGCAATTATTGGTTAATATAACACATGGGATGATAAGTTCCCGGTCTAATAAAGAAAATAACACTTTTTAACATAATTTTATAACTTTATAACTTTATAACTTTAATAAATAACATAACTTTAATAAATAATAATAATAATAATAATAATAATAATAATAATAATAATAATAATAATTTAATAATAATTTAATAAATAAATAATAATAATAATTTAATAATAAATAACATGATTTAATATTGAAAAAGCTCCAAACACTGCTGAGAATCACCGAATCGTTGTTGTTTTTGTATAAAAGTCAACATGCGCCGCAGCCATTTTGACAACAGCTTTTTCATAGACAAATGTTCATTCAAAATAAAACCTACACATTCCTTGGATATCTTCACAGTCGGAGCTATCTCCTGCAACTTCACTTTGCGGTTCCTCAAAACGATTTTGTGTACTTTTTTATGTTTTCCGGAGTATTCACCTCTTTTGCGTGGTGCATCACTGGTGTCCGTACGACCACGTTTAAATTCAGCAAGCCAGTCAATAATGGTTGATTTATCTGGTGCAGTTTCCGGATAACGCTGTGCCCGGATGTTTTTTCCCATCAAATAACAATTCTTGAAATTCTTGTTTATCCATTTTTTTGGTTATCAACAAAGTCGTTCAACTAAAACCACTCTAACGTTTTATCCACATGGCGAATCGTCATAACATTTTTTCTGCTACCTTTTGAAGGTTAGTATTTACTAAAAAAAAACATCGGTTCTGTGATTGCAACGCCATCTGTGTACCTGACCAGGAACCTTTCAGCCCATGTGTTAAACCAAAATTTTGATTTTGGAAAAAAGGTTCTTTTACGGCGAAGTTACAGATATATATATAATCTATACTAATGTTTTAGATTACATACAATCAGATACTCTCAAGCATTTCGAAAAGGAAAATAAAAGAAGAATTAATTCACAATTTGTAAATTTAGCTATAGTAGATACAAAATCTGCTTTAATTAAGTATCTTTAACAGGTAAAATGGTTAATAGACATTATAATATTAAAATATCGCTTAATTTCAAGAAGAACGATTTATAGTTAATTTGAATATTACATTTTAAATGAATTTTTTAGCAACAGAAAATAAACAATGTACCATATAAGGAATTTAAATAAATCAATCACTGTGCTTTGTTTAAAATGATAAATTTGCAATTACGTCTTTAAATATTCTTTTAAAGCATTTTAGATAATAAATTATATACTTACTGAAATTGATCATTTTAACCCTTAAAGTGTATTTTTTTTAAATGGGTTATTATTTTTTTTTTTTTTAGGAAACCCCTATAACTTAAAAAAATGTGTCTTATAGAATTGAAAGTATATCATGTTTCAGTACAAAAAAGCAAATTTTCTATGCATCCCTATTCAATATTTAAGAGCGGGTACATCAAAGTGTAAACTTAATATATTTGACAAAAGCTATCGTAAACCGAAACGTAATCAAGTTAGACGAAACGAAATTTTATTTTTACGAATCGAAAAATTTAAATTGACTTATATTCACATGGAATATTCTGTTAGGGAAATTCAAAATCTTATTCAAAATGATTCTGCATTGAAAACACTGTTTTGATTAAATATTTTAAATACAAAATTTCAATGAGTTACATTCTTCCGCTAAAATTAAAGTTTTTTTTTTTTCAGTTATTTAACTATCTTGTTACAAATAGTTTTTTATCAAACAATTAAAAAAATGGCAATATTTTGTGTTTAATTCGTAACTAAAAGTTAAAAAATTATTAATTTAAATTTTTTTTTAGAAACAGTTATATAAGGTAACTTAGCGTAAGATGCCGTGTTGGACAAACTGCCGTGTCACATGGTTTTGCTACGCGAAGCGCTGTAGGGAAACGCCACTCAGTCGTGTGGAAGAGGCTTACCTACTGATACTTTAATTCCAGTTAGCGTTGTTTTATTTAAGTTTTATATAGTACATTTCTATTGCTATTTCGTCTTAACACCTTTGGTAATTGTCCAAAACTTTTTACGTTCTTTCTTTGTGTAGTTACTATGTTGTTGGCCATCGTACTCCAAGATTGGTGTAAGATGACGAAATGCATGCATTTAGAAAAACAAAATTGTTTATGCTTTCTATGACATTTGTAAAATGAAATACATTTTTAAATTATACATAAATGTATCAACTTTAACAAGAAATTAACGGATAACAAATAAAAACAACAGGCGATTTTATAAAAAAATAAATCAAAAACTACGGCATCTTTACCCAATCTGCCATAGATTTATTTTTAATACATAAAATATTTTACATAGTAATATTTAAAATTCGAACAGAAACATGTAAGAAATTAGAAATGATTTATACACGAGCAGGAACATATGCATTTTATTCATAATATTGTTATAATTTTTTCAAATGGTTAGATTATATATAAAAATACCTGACCCACCCTACGTTGGTCGGATCCATGATAATAACATCAAATAAAAATGATATTTGTATGAAAAGGCAGAAAACCAACGTTAAAAATGCACAAAAATGCAGCAAACAGCTCTTTCGCAACCACAAGCGAGATTCTTCTCCAGGGCGAACACAAAGCAGAACGCAATCCAAGAACAAAGCAGAGCGTGCTAGAAAAAGCAAGACTGAGCACAACGACAGAGAGTCGATGGCTTATATACCCAATGCGAGTAGAGAACGCCAGAAGGCAACCAATGAGAAGAAAAGATTTTGAAACAACTGAGTGGACAAGTAGAGGCATCTACCGGAGAACGAAAGAAACAAAAGAAAACCAATAAAAGGGAAAATAAATCAATCCTTTCCAAATACTAGATAAGTCATTGACTAATGAGTGAGAAATTTTAATGATGTGATAATGATGTGGTGGGATGTTGTCACACTGAAGAAGAATTTCGCTTGTGGATTCGAAACAGCTGTTTGCTGCTATATTTGTGTATTATTTGTGTATTTTTAACGTTGGTTTTCTGCATTTGAATATTGTTCCACAAAGGCTTTATTTGCTATTTTTATGATTTTTATATTCTTAAACGAAAATCTTTCCAAGATGTAACTAAAGTTGGGGTTCCCGATTGTCTTAGGCAGAGTACACCCTCGAATATGATCTTATATATTTAAATGAAAATCAACCAAGCGGACATAGAACTGGTTAAACCACAGTCATCGGTAGAGTACACTTGTCGTGTTACGCATACTGCAGTTCGTTTTTCAAATGAACCTCAAATTTGTATGTTTTTATATTTATTAAACGGAAATCTTTCAAACGAAACAAGGGATCCCCGTTATAGTGATTTCCGATTTGATTTCTGTTTATTTAGCTTACCTATTATTAAACTTTCTTTTATGACGAAAAGCTCGTTAGAAAACTTAAATAATATAATTCGCGAATAAATAATAAGTAATAAAAGTAATAAATATTGAAAACGAAATCCAAAGCATTATCGTCTATAGATGGTTTATTTAGTGTATTTCATACACTGTTATGTTTCCTTATATTGTATTTGAATTATATATAAAGTTCGTTATCACCCTTAAAATGCGTTTAAAGGAATTACAATTCAAAAATAGTAGCGGATTTTTGCCAAATTTACTGGAGTATTATTCAGATAAGAATCTCGACACTTGTAAAATGATTAAGGCAGTAAAAGGTGTTAAAAGGCAGAAGGGTGAACAAACTGAAAGATTTATCTTAATAATTATTTATTATATTATACCATTACTTTTTGGAAAAGCACACAAAAATGTCATTCAGCCTGAAATCATGTAATCACCTTTGATGTCCAATATTGATCCTAATAAAACATTGGCGTCAAATATGAGCAATGAAAGAATAGTCTATGTAACTATAATTATTTAAATATTTTACGCACAACAAAAAACGTACATGGTTGCATTTGTTCCATCACGTTTGCTAACATTTGCCAATTGCAAACGTTAGCAAATATTCAGTTCCCGATTACGGAACTGAGTATGGACAAATCCGCAACTGCTATTTGAAGCGCTGAAAGATGAAATTATTAAGTTTACAGATTTTCTTGGTTAACAGTGCTATAAAACCTACATATTTTTCTATTGTCATCATTCTATAATTGCTAGAAGTACCTTAGAATTTTGGTGATCTCCAGTGCATGCATCCGTCAGTGACTCACGGAAAAGCTGATTTTTAAAAGAACATATACATTAATGATTTATTTTTAATTTTTTTAATAATCAAGGAGAAAGGCAGTGTTCCAAAAAGCTGATTTTCAAATTAGCATATTTCGAAAAAAATTAAATACAGAAACATGAAATCAATGAACCTAATTTAGTTTGCTTATACTAATATGTGTAAAAAGGAAAACAAAATTATGAGGGTGAAAATATGCTGAAACAGTTAAAGAAAAGTTATGACAACAGTGCAGACTTGGAGTATGCACTACTTTGCTCCCGGTTTAGTAAAAAATTAAAATTTGTAGTTTTAAACTTCAGATTTATATGTAAATGTTGGTGACTATTTGATTAAAATTGTTATTATGGTCTGCTAAATTGTCCACCAAAACTAGAGAAAAATTTTAATTGGATTATGTTTAATTTTATGAGCGCTATGATTATATATATTTATATATATTGTTCTTAATTAATTTTTTCATGATTTTATATTCAGATTTTCGCTTTTACTTTTTCATTACTTAATTTTCATTTCTGCAAATATATTCTCAATATGTTGTAATTTGTCTTTTCTTACGTGATATGAAGAAAAAAAATGCAGTTGCCTGTAAAATTAAATGAAAATATTAGCTTATGCATACGCAAGATAACATGTTAAAATAAATATTATTTTTTCCTATTCTGGTACCAGATAAATTATATCATTCCAGAACTTAAAATTGGAAAGTTAATCGGGCTAGCCACGCCTCCGGAGGCACCCTCGAATATATATACAATCAGCGCTATCTCACTGCCCCTCTTTTTGAGGAACTACGAGCACACGGCAGCAACTGCTGCTGGTGCCACTTTTTTATGTTATTTTTTAAGCCGCATCATTTGCTGGCATAGTAAATTAAATCAGAATCAAGCAGTTTTCACCTATTTTAGAGTCTTCTCCATGTTCTATCATAAAAATTGAAAAAATCTCAAAAAACATTCAAAAAATTTTATAAAATACAAAAATATATATTGTTGTTGTAATGCTATCCTTAACCTTCCTATGATTATTATGTGTTTATTTTCTATGAGCTCCTAATATTTTTAGTTGTTAGTGAATGTTATTCATGCTTAGGCTCCCCCCCTCCCCCGGTGCTTCCAGTTTTTATTGAAATCACTGCCATTTTATTTCTACATTGCTATGTTCTGGGGATGTGTGGCATCTGACCACGGGCTCCTCGGCTCAAATTTGTTCGAAGTACATATGATAATGAATGGTAGTAAGAGTTGGCAGTGTTTGATGGTTTGTAAGAGCTGTGGCTTAACATAGTGAAAGGGATTCATATTTGAGCTTTGTTAAACACATTTATTTATATTATAAAATTATATAATGTAATTTGTTAATTTTACAAGTTTTTATTAAAAACTATAATTTGACCAAAACTAAATCATCCATGATAAAATCTATTAATCACGTTCTTGAACATTTGTATTTTAAATTTAATTTTACAACATGGTCGTAAAAGTTAAAAAAAATATGAAGAATTATGTGAAGTTTAAAATAGAAATATATCAATTGATACGCTTGATATAAACCAGTAAAAAAATAAAGAATCTTATATATATGTTTTTTGCAATCTTCTATCTTCTATCAGGAACCAGGACTTCGTTTATCCAGGCCTCTACGTGCGATAATTTCTCTAGCTATTACCAACACACACACGCCGAAGAACAGATACATTTTTTTTTTTACGTTAGACAGCCGTTGAAACGCATAGTAGCCCGAAATCACAAGTAATCACTGTGCCAGATGACATGCGTAATTAAAAGTCATCTGAAGGGCACTGTTTCGACCAAAACTGTCAATGACTTGTGTTTTAAGACTACCATGCACTTTAATATCCATCTATCCTTATTCGTCATCATTGTATGTCGTCCACTTTTAAGCTTTCAGGGCCCCAACTTACTGCGTTTTACGTATGGCTGTTATAATGTCTAAAACTATGCTTCTCGCATCTCCTGTACAGCAAGTGTAAAATTGGCATAATTGTTTACAGGTGTTCGTAATATTTTCCTCCCATCTATATATATGTGTGTGCATTATGTTTCTTCTTAATTCAGACTTCAATGAATTGAGTTTTTAAAATCAGATGATTTTTCGAGATATCTTTAACACGCGTGAGTATGTGTATATGTAATTGATATTCAACATAAACTAATCCAAACTAAATATATTTTACAGAAATGAGTATCTATAAAAAGAAAGATTACATTAATTACTTCTAACTTTAAGTATGATGGAGATTGTCAAATGAGAGTTAATATCTTTGCATAGACACAATGTTTTATATATCTCAGCATTAAAATATTAAATGAGTTCGATGTTGAATAAAAGCACCATGATTATAAATGAAGCATACAGTAGACCAAAAGTAAATAATTCATCATAAAATCTATTAATAACGTTGTTGAACATTTGTGTTTTATCCTTAATTTTACAAGATGGTCAGAAAATCTTGATACATTATCGTTTTCTATAATTAACACTTTAAATGAAGTTTAAAAGAGAAATATTACGTTTGGTACGCTTGATGTAAACTAGTATAAAAATCAAATATCTTAGAGATAGATCTTTTGCAACCTTCTATCTTCTATCTGAAACCACGACTTACTTTATCCAGGCCTCTACGTGTGACACATTTTTCTAGATATTGCCAACACACCCACACAAGGGCAGAATTTTTTTTTTACTTTATACTGCCATTGAAACGCATAGTTTCCTGACATCACAAGCAATTACTTTGCCAGATGACATGCTTAATTAAAAGTCTTCTTTAGGGCCCCGTTTCGACCAAAATTGTCAATTGCTTGTGTTTTAAGACTACCATGCGCTTTAATACCCATCTATCCATATTCGTAGTCATTGTATTTCGTTCACTTTTAAACTTTCAGGACACCATCGTACAGTCTTTCATGTACTGCTGTTATAATGTCTAATACTATGCTCCTCGCATCGTCCGAATGTTTTGATATTTCCATCACTAATGCTCAAGCTAAATGGGCGCCAACATTATGCCTCTTTTGAAGTCTTTCCGGTATGACATTGCAGCATCACTAAGAGAAAAATAAAAAGCACTATAATTATGAATGAGGCATACAGTTGACCAAAACTAAATCTGTCATCATAAAATCTATTAATCACGTTGTTAAACATTTGTGTTTCATCCTTAATTTTGCAACATGGTCGAAAGTTTTTGATAAATTTTAGTTTTCTATAATTAACCTTTAAATGAAGTTTGAAAAAGAAATATTTCGATTGATATGTTTGATATAAACTAGCATAAAAATATAAAAATCTTAGCGATAGTTTTTTTGTGACCTGCTATCTTCTATCCAGAAACACTACTTCGTTTATTCCAGGCCTCTACGTGTGACACATTTCTGTAGCTATTGCCAACACACACACACGCACACACACACACACACACACACACACACACACACACACACACACACACACACACACACACACACACAAGGACAGATATATTCTTTTTACTTTAGATAGCCTTTGAAACGCATAGTGGCCGGCAATCAGAAGTAATCGCTTTACCAGATGACATGCGTAATTAAAAGTCATATGCAGGGGCCTGTTTCGACCAAAATGGTCAATTCCTTGCGTTTTAAAGCTACCATGCGCTTTAGCATCTATCTATCCTTATTCGTCATCATTGCATATCGTCCACTTTTATGCTCTCTGGGCACCATCTTACTGTCTTTTACGTACGGCTGTTATAATGTCCAATACCATGCTTTTAGTGCTCTATGCTACCAATGTCCGAACTATTTAATATTTCCATCCTGGAGGTTCCAGTTAAATGCGCGCCAACTTTATGCCTGTTTTGAAGTCTTCCAGGTATGACATTGAAGAGTCTCTAAGAGAAAACTTTGTATATGTGTATGCAACACCTAATGACAGTTGTTGAGAGACCTTCACATTCCCGACCACACGATGGCAGATTTCTATTCTAGGTGGCGCTCATGTACAGCAAGTGTGAAATGTTTCATAATTGTTCACAAGTGCTTGTATTATTTTGTCCCCCATCTGTATATACGAGACTGTATGTATATGTATATATATGTAGAATGTATGTAGACTGTGTATACATATATATATATATACCCTGTATATATATGTAGAACTTCGATGAACTGAGCTTTTAAACTCAGATGATTTTCGAGATATCTTTAACACGCGTGAGTATATGTAATTGATATTCAACATAAACTACTCCAAACTAAATATATTTTACAGAAAATAGTATGTATAAGAAGAAAGATTACATCAATTACTTCTAACTTTAAGTACGATAGATATCAATAAATTAGAGTCAATATATTTCCATAGATACAATGATTTAAATAGCTCAGCCTTAAAACATTAAATGAGTTCGATGTTGAATAAAAAAAACTACATTTATGAATGAGGCATACGGTTCATACAGTTCAGCGTAGGTTATTTAAAAATATTATTAGATATTTAAACATGAATATTTAATCGTCTAAACACAATAAATCTTTTCAATTGCCATAACAGAAATATTTAAATTTAGATCCGTAAAAATTTATCCTAATACTTAAATGTCAAATAATATAATTTCCATCTTTATGTCTTTAAAATTTAAATTAAGAAGTTTAATGCCTTTATTTTAAAAATGCTAATTTAAAAACGCTTTGTACAATATCCAGAAATAGTGATGCTTTGGTAAAAAGTATTAACAGGCTATCAGAGTCGTTACAAAGTTTTAAATATTTGGAAAATTTTTAGAAGTTTCCTTTAAAGGTAATTACTCGAACGCGCATTCTTTACATTATGCAAATTAATTCTAAAGATAAACGCTTCATTATATTTCTGCATTTTATAATAAAAGCTCTCCCTTCTCAATTACCGAAAATTAATGCAGAATAATGAAGCCAAAAACTAATGCCATAAAAAAATTCAGTGTTATAGTAGTAGATTTTATATAAAATTCTTTAAAAACTTTTAAAACATGCGTAAATAAAATAGTTTATTTTTTATGATTTGTTTTTAAGGGATGTTTTATTAATTTAAATTTGACCAAATTGTTTAATCCGTGAGAAACGTTACAGAATTATTAAGGAATTTGCCACAGGTAAATTTAGTAAAAAAATTTATCCTTTCTGATTTTCAATAAAACAGTGCATATAAGACTACTAAGTTTCAAACATTTATGATTATCACGGATAAGAAAAGAACCTTTACTCTTCGTAACATATTTTCATAAACATTGTATATAAATTAGTTAAACATATAGAAATTCAGATAATTTATGGAAATGTTTAACATGATTTTGCGAAGATCATTTTGTGCCTCTTACCATGAACTAAAACCAAATATCTTTACAAAAATTGTCAATCGTGGTATTTAATAAAATATGAAGTTATGATAACATATTTAGTCAAATAACAGCTACAACTGAAACTATACTACAATCTAACTATATCGAGTCTTTGAAAATTCTAAATTATATATTAAAATATTTCACATATAAAAACCAGCAAAAACAATAATTATTTCAAATGAAAGACGTTCATTATTTTTTTTTAATTTTAAAAAGAAAATTAGAAACTACAAAAACTTTTTAGAACTTTCGGAATTATTTTAACTGTTTGAACCAAACTAATTAGGAAGAAGTTAAAGAAATTGTTATCTATTTAATTAAATTCTTTTTTTAGGTTAGAATTAACTAATTTTTGAAGGCTAAAAAAACAGTTATAGTTTTGAAACTTGATTTTTTTTTAAATTGAAAATTAACTCAGATTCATACAAAAAAAGAAGTGAAAGATATGTGCCATGGTATTGTTTCTAAATTTCCAGGCTATTACTTCTTTAAATTAAATTTCGATACTCTCAAAGCATCTTAAAGTAAAAGCTTTAATACTGTATAAATTATAAATATATCTAATAAAAACCAAAATATATATTTATGGCAATAGCGTATTAATTAATTAATGACTTAAAATTTACTTGTTTAATAATTTTTACGATGATAGAATCTGTATAATGTTCATGTTCAATTATCAGTCCTTATTCTGAAAAAAAGGAACTGCCTAATTAAAATATTTTAACAGTCTAGCCTACACAAAAGGAAAACTAAAAAAATATCACACATATAATAATATAAACTAGCTGCTTGGAAATCCGATGCATTGTATTTGCATTACAAACTCTTTTTTTTTATTATTAGGAATTGATACTAAACAAAATGTTATCTTTGTAAAACTTTATTTCTTTAAATTGAAGATTAAATCAGAAAGATACGAAAAATAAATGTTAATCGCTGAGGTAACGTTCCTAAAATTCGAGACAGTCACACTTATTTAAATTAATTGTTTTCTACTGTGAAAGTAATCATAAATCAAAAGCTTTAGTACTATATAAATGTTAATATGTCCAAAGAGAAACAATACTTATATTTATGACAACAGCGTATTAATTTAATTTATCACAATTTATCTGTTTAATAATTTTTAGAATAATAGTATCTGTATAATGTTCATTTATATATCCTTATTCAATAAAATAAAAGCATTGACTGATTAAAATCCCTTAACAGCCTAGTCAACACAAACTAAAAACGGAAAAAATGTCTAACAGATAATAATATAAACTAGTTCCGTGGAAATCTGATGTGTTACATTTGCATTACAAATTCCGTTTTTAGTTTAGAAATTAATTTAATTGTCACTAAAAAAATGGACTAATCCCAAAAAATACGTACAGATATGGGAGATGGGGGATGAATGGGACATTTTAACAAAAATATTTATTTTAAATATTTTATATCAGTTATTATCAATATTATATATCACATGTCAAAATTTAAGTGTTTGACTACATCTTATGCACAATATTTGTTCAAGATTACTATTATACAGATATATAAATTAAATTAAAAAAAAGATCTTCTATATCCCAATCATCCCCACAGCAGGGATGAATGGGAAACAAACATTTTCCTTCCCGTATTCAATGTTAAGGACTAAAAGCTGACAAAAATGCTGCCTTGGCAAATCTGAGAGATTATAAATTGTAATATGATATCCAGGATTATTTGTTAGTCAATGATCTTGGACTCATCTCAGCTTTGCCTTAAAAGGCCCATAAACGGTGGACTGAAGACGATGGCTACAAAGAGGATGAAATGTTAAAAGAATAATTACCATAAAGTATTAATTTATCAACCTATATAATATTATTTAGTTAATAAAAAAATGTTCAGTATCCTCTAGAGACGAATGAAGCAGTCACATTCATCCCCATTTGAAATGTCCCAATCATCCACATGATGCATATATTCAATTGTCAGCTATTTTGTCTCAGAAATTATTTTGTCACAATGGTTAATATGAATTCATTTTAATTACCAATATTGAGCCTTTAAATAAAAAACTACAACATATCTTAATTGTTTATATTACATAAGATATTTAAGTAACTTAAAATGTAATTACTTTTAAGCAGAGTTTTCAGGAAATGCAAATTTGAAGAAAATTGAAAACACCCATGTGCTCTTGCTTTTGGTTCTGAAGCACACTATGGTAGTGAAATCTATAAGGATAGGAAGCAACTAAAAAAAAATGTTTATTGTCTGAAATATTGAGAGCGTCTCATCCATCCCTTGTCCCATTCATCCCCCATCTCCCCTACTATCTTCTCTTCAGAATATGCTGATGCATGAAATTTAAATATAATTATGTTTTATTTTGTAGAAGGTTCTGTAAAGCTTTAATATATTCAGGATATTTTTTTAACCATCTATTTAAATTAAAAGCATTATTTATTCAGTTTTAATAGTAAGATGACGTCAATGATGCGTATAATTATCATTATTCTTTTCTTTTTTCTCATTCTCTCAAACATAGCAATGGTGAAATTTATATACCGCTATAACAGATATGTTATTATAAAGATAAAAATAAATAAAAATTATATCTTGGAATATAATTCCAATTTTAAAATTCTGAGAACTTACATGACATCCTCAAATTCACAGGTATAGAACAAAATAACGTCGCCGCAGATAACCTCCGAGTTGATCCCCGTATCCACCAAAAAACTCGTGAATGGGAGCTGCATGCTGCGACCATTCATGGCAGAGTGGCTACTGCAAAGCCATTACTATCGCCACGGGATGCTAGGAAGCAACGATAGTGGAGCTGAGTCCTCCAAAACTGGATACAACAGCAACGGGAACAAGTGATCTTGGCTGGTGAATCATTATTTACATTATTTCAGATCACCGGCCGTGTGCGCGTCCGGTCAACACCAGTAGAAGCATTTCATGTTGACGGTCTGTTTCCTACCGTGAAGCATGATGAAGCGCTCTGTGATTGTGTGGTGCGCGATATCTTGGCGTGGCTTGCGGTCCCACATAGTCTTGATCCCAGACTGATCGTAAGATCACAGGCGTCTGTGATCTTACACAGACTCGTCTGTGACGTAAGTTCACATGTGAGCATTATCGCAGTATTCTCGCAAATCATTCCCTCCCATTGCTTCTGCCTCTGTTTCGTGGAGAACGCCCTGTGTTCCGAGATGACAATGCCACTGTTCAAACGGCTCGCTGTGTTAAAAAATGCTTTGATGAGCACGATGAAGAACATCCCCCGATTTGAACATTATTGCGATTTACGCGTCAGAAGAAAATGAAAAATCGAACGTGCGGTTTTTTTTTGTGTTATTTCATTGATTTATTTTTACCTAAATAGGCAAAACCCGCCGGTACAGTTAAAGTTGTAAGACATATTTGAAAATATCGAACTCTTACGTCTCAAATTCAACATTTAATTTGACAAAATATTGTTGTCAACTTTTCGAAAAACAATTTCAAAAAGGGTCGTTTTCTCGAAAAAAAAAATTTACCCTCATGACAACTCTCTTCCAGGGCGCAAATCTACAGGTACCGACAAACCAAAAATATGCTATTAAAGCTGATGTCGTCTAATCGACGATGCAATTCTTTTAAAACATATGAATGTTAACTCGAGAACGCAGGTTGCTTCGCGCTTCACGTTATAAAATACTCTTTTCTACACTGAAACTAAACGTCAGTATTTGGACACAATCGGCTTAGAGCTCCTTGGTAGACCAGGTTTAGATTACCTATAGAATTCTCTTACAAAAAAAAAAAAAAAAAAAAAAAAAAAAAAAAAAAAAAAAAAAAAAAACTTGGGAATTTTTCTATAAAAACGCGAAACAGGGAGTGTTCCGCCGGGGCTTCGCTCTCATTTTACCCACGTTTTAGCTACTAAAAATGCATATTTCTTCAAGACATTTTGACGAAAGATTGGATACGACTACGTTTTATTACCCATTAAAATATCAGACAGTTCGGTAGATAAGAACTGTTAGTTTATTGTTTTGTTAATGTAGCCGACGCGAAAACATAATACAAAAAAGCCAGATGAAACAAATTCTTTTACAACTCTATAAAAATATTTTTTCACGAAATATTTATATGAACTATGAAGCCATTATATTTATAATCGATAACAATTTCAAATAGCTCGGACAACAAGAACTTTTTTCTCTTTTAAAGTATGGAACGACTCTACATGAAAAAAAAACAAAAAAAAAAAAATTAAGAAAATGTCTTCTTACGAGCGCTTTTACCCCTAAATGCCGAAATGTTTTCGAAAATTTTTCATTTAAAAATAAAATTTTACGCAAAATTGGTTTAAATATATAAAATTATACAAGTTTGAGGTTCGTTTAAATTTATTATTACGGGCCTCGTCATCCCCGCGCGGATCGGCTTCTATTTATATATTAAAAATATTTATGGAATTATCTATTATATAATTGTTTAAAATTTTTCGTGTCCCTACGGCATAAAATGCTTCAAATTCTTAACTATAACATTACACTACAGATAGCGTTGTTGTAATTGTAGCGACGAAACATTTACTTAATCAAAATGCAATCAAAAAGTTTTAATTTGGCTTCAACTAAACGGAAAGACAACCTGTGTAAGAGAAAAGTTTTTTTTTTGATAAATTTTAAAAGTATTTTATTTCGTTTACAAACTGTCATTACAAAGATCTTTTTACCAAGATCCTCCTAAATTATACTTAACGATAATTTAGATTAACAATGAACTCCGTGAGTCAAAATTCTATTTTACTAAGGTCATCAACTGCAACTTCTTACTGCTTGCCAAAACAATTATCATCAACAATCAGACAAATAAACAATTATCATCAATTATCATCAAATTAGTCATCATCTTCTTACCAAACTGTCACAAGCTTAAAATTTACTTTTCCACATTCTAAAGATTTAACTGTTAACCTTAGGAGAATTAGGACATTGATTTGAAGCAGCTCGAAATCTAAGAAATGTATTCCGAAATGGTTATCCTGTAAATATGAATCTTTTTTCTTAAATGTCTCTATATTTAGCGACTAATGAACCACAGTTACTTCATTAACATATTTTCACAATATACCAATTACAAGTAAATTCCGGAGATCCTTTCCCGCTTTAGGAAAATTCCTTACGCACCTAACATTTCTGCCACGACTGTCCATTTTAGAGTGCTTGTTTGAAATTCATAAATTATTGAATAATTTATTACCTATAGAGGTACCTATAGTTTACTAAGAAATGTGTTTAAATACATTACACCTTATAAATAGAAACTAAGCATGCTATCACAATGTCACAATCCTATGCATATCGGCTAACATTCATTACATGACTATCGATTTTAGAGTGATTTCTTTAACCTCATAATTGATTGGAGAATTTGTTTTCTGAGATGTACCTATTGTTTTACTAAAACGTATGCTTAAAAGTAGGAGGTACGTAAATATGTTAACTATAACTCTAATAAAATAAATGCACACGTGAATTTCTGAAAACGGAACGAAAATTTAACAGAATTAAAACAGGTCAAAATTAAGCTTAAAAAAAAGAAAAGAAAGATACAAGTGCTGCAGATATTTCTGATACATTGCGTTACGTTTCAGTAATTGTTTTTCTAAGTCTTACAGACTCTTTGGCTTCTTTTGTATGTACTTAAATGATAGTATGTTCATCTGAGCATGTATTAGCACAATTTCTCACAAATACTACACCAAGCACAACAGCAGACATTTCCTGCGTGATTACCCATTTGTGCAAACATTTTTCAACCTGATAAATGACTGGGAATTTTTCTATGCGAGAGGCATCTGATATTTTCTTTGAAAAAATTCGCAATGCGTATTTTTCCTGATTTTTATTTATAAATAACGGTGTTGATAACCGTTGATATTTTAATTTGCTGATATTTTAAATTTCGTATGACGCCTCAAACAACACATGACGAGAAATTAAGATTTTTTAAATTAATTTTTTAATTGTTAAATATTTGAAACACGCAAGAAAATTCCCGATAAAGTTATACATACTTATTTACCGTAAAAACTATGTACGGTTCATTAAATATTTGCGTATGTTACATGTAGAGCATATGTAGAATTGTGGTATTGTTGATCATTATGACGAATAAATTAAAGCTCTTAAATGTTAGTGTCTGAATTTATTCATTTGGTTATATGAATAAACGGGTTACACTTTTCGATAAATTGTCAGTATTTTATATCATTTTTGATACAATGCAGGAAAACCACTGTACAGATTCTAATATATAACAATGAAATTATCCAGTGTAATATTACTCTAATTTACTCATCATCTTACATCAATAAACATTTTTGTGACAATTGGCTTATGAAGTCAGTTAAATAATTAAATATTTCACTAATTTTGTAGTTAGAGTAAATTATCGTTTAATGCTGCATTGAAAAAAATAGACTTTTTTCAAAAAATTTAAATTCCTCAATTAGTTTTCTCTTTTCAGAAATTTAAAACGTATTATACATATTCAGTTAAATATTCAGGTTACAATGTTTCCAGGGTTTGGAAAGTTTTTCAGAAATTTAATCTTATTTCTTTGGTGTTTTCTGTTTGAAAACAAAAGCTGCTGATCATTTATTATAACCCAAGACTTTATTTTTCGCTCGTATCATTGTTGTTTTCAGAATAGAAATCTCAAATTGTCTGACTTTTTTCTAATTATATAATATGTAATGCCTAACACGAATTTAGTTGAAAGCCAACATTTTTAATTACAGTTCTATTTATCTATAACTACCGTGCGTTTAATGTAAGTACAAATCATGGAACTATATATATTTAATTTTTATTCAGTTTTAATGTAACTTAATATTAATCTGTAGGAAAATTATAACGAAATTCAAATTGATAATTAAATGTATATTATTTGAAACAATTTCTCATTTTACATTTTACAAGAGCTATCAAAATATCAAAGTATCAATTCTGAAATTAGAAATTGCGATTTTTTTTTAAGGAATATGATTTTTATATTTCATATTATGTAATATTCTAGAAGCTGAATGTTATCAAACATTAATTAAAATTCATTGTATTAAACATCAAACCTTATTCTGTGTCTTTATCTCGCATACAAAACAAGAATAACATCACTAAAGTTCATGGGTCAGCTATGACCCACCGCGGTAGTTCTAGGTATACAAGAAACACGATAGTTCTAATGTTAAATTTGAAATATAGCTTGTCACTTTACTTTTCCAATCTTGTTACTAAAGATTAAGTTTTGTAAAAGAATTTTGTATATTTAGATTAAATCAATGAATAAGAAAAATGAATCATAATTAAACTCAAATCTTATTATAATGAATCTCAGCTAAATTTAATATTGTCTATTTTCTTTTGCATTTTAAAAATGTTTTATTATTGCTTACTTAACAAAAAATACATTATAAGACCATTTTTTTTATTTTCTATATAGTTTCGGAAAAAAGTACTTTAAAGTGTGATGTTTTATCATTTTTAAAAGGTCATAGGACTCTTCACTCTAAAAATGACATTTTCAAAACTGAGCAAAAAATGCTCAAATATAATTATGTCGCATAGTCAAAATGGCTCCGAATCAAAATTACTCAAGTTTTAAAAATGTATATACGCATTTCTGAAAACATGCACACACTCAAGAATAAAACATCATGTGCTCATATTTGAGTATGTCCGTGTTTCAAACAACAGTAAACAACAGCTAGAAAAAAAAGCACTAGTGCTGACAATCTCTGGTTCTATTTACGCTTATGGGAGGAAAAGTTAAATTTACGCTTTTACCTAGAGCCAGCATCGAACCCGAGTCCTACTAGTCACAAGTCAATTCCCTTATCCACTTCGCTATCCAGATCACACGAGAGGATTATTTCAAATGCAAGTGATCGAATGATGCGGACGCATGTTGATATTTTTTCCGGATTCATTAATTTGTTGCTGAGAAAATTGGAAATTTTTAACGGGATTTCGGATAGATTTGTTCAATTTGAGATGATGGTTAAGATTGTACAACTTTATTATTTGTGTGGGGAAGGGGAGATATGAATTATATAAATTTGCAATTCGATTGTTATCAGTATATTTCTGAAATGAAAAAGCGCTCCCTGAATATTGAAATTTAACTGACTAAATTTTCTTTTTGACCCATTATTGCCACAATTATTTTTCTCTTGAAAAATGGAAATATTGCATTTCATTCAAATGAGTGTGAACTGACTTCTATGTGCTCATTTTTACTATAGCCATATTTCAAAAATGGGTTTGAAGGTTTGAACTGATTTTAACCATTTTTGAATCTGTCAACGTTTCAATATTTTGAGTATTTCTGGTATTTCAGAATTGGAAGCATTGCGTTGTTATATTTGAAACAAAAAATTTCAAAACAAAATGAAAACATCGATTTACTAAGATTTGAAAGTGTCATTTTTCTGAGTGTTAAAATGTCGTAAAAGTGAAAAAAAAATAACATTTGAGCATTTTTTATGTATTAAAAAGTATACATTACAGAAACACGATTTTTAAAAGAGACAATAAACTTTTGCTTCTTCTTTTATTTCATTTTTTGTTTCAAATCATAATGGGGGATATTAGTTCTTATAGGGATTTTTAAATTTGTCTAGAAAAATATTGGAATCACAGGTTACAAAAGAATTTCTGCATGTTAAACTAAAATATTTCATATCTAATTATACTTGATAGTCTTGTGCTTTCACTAAACTTAAAAATTGTTAATTTATAGCATTTTATATTTTAAAAACCAAATTATATGTGGCTTATATAAAAATGTTATGATATATTATAAAAATATATGAAAATTTAGGTTCAATTTATAGAGAATACACTATATATGCTGAAGATTACATTAAAAAATATCGAAAAGTTTTTTAACTACCTTGCACGCAATGATCCACAATCACATTTTGAGATATATGACTTTAAAGTTCTCACTTCGAAGGTACTGCATACTTAACAACTATTAAGAGTGTCATTCATTTTATTTAAAAGTCTTCAGAAATGATTACTCAGTTTAATAACCGTTTAATAGCTAATGGTCCCAAATGGGAATATGACATGTTTTGTAATGCAAATCATGTATTTTCTAACATAATAATGATATTCTTATTTTTTCTATAAAATATAAGGTTTATTTCAATTTTTGAAAAATAAATTTTTTTGACTATTTATTAGGGGGATAAAAAAATTAATAATTTATGTAAAAAAACTTGTGTTTTGTTTTGTTTTATTTTTATAGTACTCACATTTGACCGCTAGGCATCTAAATGTTTTTGCAATTCGAGAAAAGACTGGGGAACAATAGTATACAAACCATAACAAAATAAAGTTTGTTACATTTGAAAAGATTGTCAATCAATAATCATATACCCAAATAGGAACACTGGCGTGAGCCGCTATGTGCTGTTAGAGCGTATTGGCAAACTGAAGCGATCCCGGCACATCCATCGACGAATTATAATTTATCTCTCGACTTCAAGATCTCAATAGAGGGCGGATGTCAAGGAATTTAGGGATTTAAAAAAAAACTTCCATTTGGTGGCCAATTCTTTACTAAACTTGGTGATAAACTGGGTAAGATTGAACCAATTTATGATGAGCTGATTAAAAAATTCCTTCAGTTTGAAATATTTCATAATAAACTCAGTGTAGTTAAATCCATGTTTCCTTATTATGGTAAAATAATACTGATGTTTTTATATTTTTAAATCGTTAGTCGTGGGAAAGCAATTCGTTTCGGGTTTAAAGTGTGGAAACAATGGATATCAATACAAAATGGAAATTTATCCAGGAAAGTAATCAGATGAAACTAGACCATTAGAGACCAGAGTTGTTAATAGTATTCAATCAATTTTCAACAACCACTTCAAGTCAAATTATTTTTTGACTATTTCTATATTTCATATGATTTGCTGAAGAGTCTTGTAGAGCGAAATATAAAATCAACTGGAACTATATCAGAAAACCAACATACTGTCCTGAATATATTGTCCTGTATAAACCAACATATTGTCCTGTAAAACGTTCTAAAAAGTTGCACAAAAAGAAGACATGTACATTTGATTACCGACGTGATGAATCAGTTTACATGTGCCGGTGGAATGACAGATCTGTAGTATTTTTTTCTTCAAATTACAACTGTCATAAACCACTTCAATCAGTTAAAAGATATTCACACGAAAAAACAGTAAAAAAGTTTATGTACAACAACCTCGTTTGATTCATGAATATAATTATGGAATGGGAAGTGTAGACATATTAGACGAAATGCTGAGTAGTTATCGACCACAAATCCGTAATAAGAAATAATGGTGGAATTTATTTGAAAATGCACTCAATATGTCTTACATTGCTGGATGGATATTACATAAAGCAAGACGCTTTCAAAATAGCCGAATTACTCACGTAGAATTTCGCCGTGAAATAAAAATTGCCCTTTTATAAGCTAAGGCTAAAAAAGATAGTGTTGAACCAGGACCAAAAATTAACACACCTGTAACATTAAGAAAAAATGATGGACATTAACTGATCGGAACTTCTCAGGGTAGATATGTCCAATCTGAAATGAATGCAAGATTGCAATGCAATGAATGCAAGAAATAGATGTATTATCATTGTGTCCTTGTACGCCGTGGAATATCAAAACATCGAGTAGTATGTAGCATTTTAAATTATGCTTAGCAAATATTATTTTTTTTAATGGTGTTTAATTTTAAAAAAGATATACTAGTAAGTTTCTTAAATTTGTCATCATAAAGTGCTGTACATTTTGGACAAACGTATAATCAGATATAGCCCATGATACCATAAGGGAACAACCAAAACAAATATAAATACATATTTTTTCGTTATTTTGTGATTTAATATGTCTAAAGTAAAACATTAAATGCTGTAATAGCTGCAGCGCCCGGCATTACCCGAGCCCGTGTAATAAATTTAAATATCTTAAAAAACGAAACTCTGGCCACGGTGATCCAGAAAATCTTTTATTTTCCCCTTATACCGCCAGGGGAGCGCTCTGATCTAAACAAACCTCTTTCCAAATGAACCTCTAGGACAGGTCCCTGCTGCATTATATAGTAGGCGTGCTACAAAATCGAGCTGATTTGGAAAAGATGGGAACATTATTAGCCGAGTTATTGAAATAAGGCACAGTTAGACAAAATAACCATGAGAGAGGTGCCGAGGGGAGGGTTGTTCAAGTGTCCTTCAGAAAATCACTAATTAGGAGGACCACTATGCATCTTTTAAAATTCGTTCGTTTGGTTAAGCTAGGAACGTAATTACAAATTTGGCTGAAACTATTATTCGGAAATAGTGGTAACTGCTACTCATAAATTTACTTAAATGTTATAGAGGGTGACTATTAAGTTAATTTTAATGTTTGGGATCAGTTGCGTTGAAATCGGAAAGATATTTGTTGAGATATAAAAACGAGGCACAGTTAGAGAAAAAACATTGAAGGAGGTTCCGGGCTGAGAGGGGATGTTCAAGTTCCCTTCAGCAAATGATTAATTAAGAAGACCACTATGCATCTTTAAAAATTTGTTCGTTTGGTTAAGCTACAAACCTAATTTGAAATTTGTTTTACACTATTATTGCTGGTAACTGTTTTCTAGAAATACACCTTCAAGCTATGAATGCTGATTTTTACGTTAATTTAGTAAAAATGAAACTGGTTTGGAGGAGTTCGGAACATTATTAGCTGAGATTTAAAATAGAGGTATTTTCTACATAAAACAGCAATTAAATGCTACGAGGGAAGCTAAAAATGATAAAATTGTTAAAAGTAATTAGTTCTGTTTAAATCAGAGCAGTAGATTTGGATTTATTAATAAGGGGGGTCAATTAAGGGAAAAAAACTGTCAGGTAGCACGTGGTTAAGTAAAATAAATGCGATATTTATTAAAAAGTTGTTTAGTCTTACCTCTCTCCATCCCCGCAAATATAACAAATAATCTCTTAAATAAAGTTTTCTGTATTAATAATATCCATCATAATATTATATGTCATGTAAAAAAACGCCCTTAAACCCAGCTAATTATCTTGAAGATAAACGTGTATTGAATATGTTTCAACTGTGTAGTTTACCGTGTGCAGGTGGCGCTACATTCTACGGCTGTATGCCGGAAACTTCAATCCCTATTAAGACTCTGTCATTAGAAGTCCTTATCTATGCTTCGCACTCTGGTTCATTTAATATCTTCTGTGAAGAATCTATACAGCCAAACAACCGAAGAAAAAAATAAGCGCATTTTTGATGAGAGTTCTTTGTGGATTTTAATTAATCTTTCAGTAAATATTTAAAATATTAATATTCTGAGTCTTAGGTGCACTCGGAGAGGGCTTGGACTACCTAAATCTAAATTTTTAGGTTTGTTGGTGGGGTAGATTTTGCTAGCCATCGCAGACAAACACGCACACACACACACACACACAGAGCAAAACTTTCTTTTATGAGTTATTTTCAAAGATTAAACGTTTTGAAGCTTTAAAAGTCTTATGATCACTTACATACAGAAAATAAATAAATTTATCTGGAAATGAAATGTGACAGTGTTTGTACAATAAATACAGAATTTATTATATGTTTTATGTTACTTCAGTCCAGGTAAAAATTAAACATTTCCCTTTTTCTTTTCGTGCATTTTTGTTACATTTGAAAAGTGCCGTAGATAAGAAATATACCCATAATAATTATGTCATGAAACTGATTACGTCGTATAATTAAAAAAAATTGTTGCGAAAGGTAATTGATTTAAAACTACGAAAAATCTTTCTTATTACATTACCCATACGCATGAAAGTGACTGTTGTATTAGTTCAATGATATCATCTATACTGAATAGAAATATTTTAATTATACTAGCAGACCCATCTGGCGTTGCCCGATTCCGGGATAATAACATTAAAATACCAAAAATTACCTTACTATTTCTCAGGGCAGCTTAAAAACATATTGCAACGCTTGTCGGTTTTTGCAAACGAACTTTTTTTGACGGTCCAAATAATAAAAGAAAACTTCGTAGCACGAGATAACGTGCGTCATCTTAATACTTGATTTTTACGATAAACGAGTTACTTGGAAACCTAAAGCTGAATTTTCCCTCTCTTTCTTCGCTGTTTTTCAAAAAAGAAATCGATGGTCTTAATTTATTTAATAATTCATTAAAAAAACTAATTCATATACATATATATTTTTTAACACTTAACGAACGTCTGCTCCATTCAGAGGTTAAAAATAAATGATTGGGTGGATAAATTATAAAATTGATATTGGTTAATAATAATAATAATAATAATAATAATAATAAAAAAAAAAAAAAAAAAAAAAAACACTTATCAATTTCAGCGAAATCGTGAAAATTTTTAAAATATCTGTAAGAATTCCGAAAAATCATTAAAAAAAAAACGACAACATTTACTATATTGGGCTGAAATACTGAATTTTGGATTACTTTTATGATTCAATCGAGATCGCTGGCGAACTTGGAATATCAGGAATACGCGAATATGAGATACTATTATTTGAATGTATCTACAAAAAATATTTAATTCATTTTCTGAATAACGTTATCCATTTTCGCTTTATACACTACCATTTGAAAAAAAAACAATCATACAAGTTCATTTTACACAATCGTATGCATTTTATATTAAAATAGCATAATAATATACATCCTATTTGTTAAAAATTTACACTTAAAAAAAATAGTAAAGTTTTTCATTTTTTGTTACATTGCTTTTACTTAACTTGTTTTTCATGAGTTTCTTTTTCGTTTTCTTTTTCTTTTTCTTTTTCTTTTTTTTTTTTTTTTTTTTTGTAAGTTAAACAGAGCAATAAGGGAAAACAAAATCTAAGCTTCTATTCTTGAAATTAAAGTAAAACTTTAAATAAATACTGTGCTATAGAAAAATAATATAAATTTAAAAAAAATACAAAAACATTAAATGAAAAAAACACGATTTTTTTTTTCATTCCATTATTACAGCATTAATTTAAACACCCAATCTTATTTTATATGAAATGGAGAACCTTTCAACAAGCTTCATCTTTGATTTATAGTTTACAAAAGCACAAAAATATAGTATTTTATACTGACATTCTGTTACAGGAATAGTTGTTTAAAGTATACAATGTATAAAAACTCCAGTGGTTTAATACTTTTGATAAAAGTTCTGCCATAACAGAGATTAGAGAATAAAGCGCTCTCTTCCACGTGAAAGATTTACGGCAGCAAGAACGTGGCTTTTAATCTCTGTCCACTTCCAACCGCTGTATTCCATTATAAACAGAAACGAGGCACATAAATCTTTATAGTAAATGTTACTAAGTCCACCTCAGTGGAAATAGTGAGATGACTCTTAAATCTTGATATGTGTATAAATTTCATTTCTGGAGAGGGAGCTGTAACATTAATTTTATTCAAAACTTTAATAGAAAGAATGTGAGAATTTCCTCATATTATTATTTTTGTTTTTCACTGTATTTTTAACCCTCTCACTGACAAGCCCGTCGCCGTTAATACGTTCACTAAGCTCCAGGTTTCACTGCAATACAAGCATTTTTTTAATTAATATAATTCTGCAAATATAATGCAGTTTTAGTACGTTGAATAATGATTTATACTCTCAAGGTTTAAGTGTTTTATATAATTTTGCAATAATCGCCTTTTTTTAGCATTTAAAATAAGATACAGAGAAAACAACATTACATTTTAGCCCTTTTGCTGGACAGTCAAAGGGTTTTAATTATTGCTTTATTTTATAAAAATATTAAAATAAATATTAAACTTAATTATCTGGATATATATGTTTATATCATATATTCTAATACAAGGAAATCTTGTGTGTGGTTATACAAATTTTATTTTAAAAACGGCTCTAACGATTTTGATGTATCCTACCGTTTTCGGGCACCAGAAAACCATTGGGCTAGGTCACGTGTTCGAGAAAATTCGATTAGTGGGTCATTTTGGGTCATCAAGGGTTAGGGTCAAGCTAATTTTATCTAAAAAACGCTTCAAACGATTTTGACGAAATTTTTTAAATACCATTTTCGGGCACGAGAAGACTATTGGGATGGGTCACATGTTCGAGAACATTCGATTAGTGAGTCATTTTTGGGTCAACGTGGTTCAAATTAATTTTATCTAAAAAACAGCTCTAACGATTTTGATTAAATTTTCTATCCTACGAGTTTCGGGCACGAGAAAATCATTGGGCTAGGTCACATGTCCAAGAAAATTCGATTAGTGGGTCATTTCTGGGTCATTGTGGGTCAAGCTATTTTATCTTAAAAACGGTTCAGATTATTCACTCTAAATTTTGAATCCTATAGTTTTCGGGCACGAGAAGACTGTTGGGCTAGGTTACATGTTCGAGAAAATTCAATTAGTGGGTTATTTTGGTCAAGAGCAATTATGGGTCAAGCTATTTTATCTTAAAAACAGTTCAGATTATTTACACTAAATTTTGCATCTTATGGTTTTCGGGCACGAAAAGACTGTTGGACTAGGTTACATGTCCTAGAAAATTCGATTAGTGGGTCATTTCTGGGTCATTGTGGGTCAAGCTATTTCATCTTAAAAACGGTTCAGACTATTTACACTAAATTTTGCATCCTATAGTTTTCGGGTACGAGAAGACTGTTGGACTACGTTACATGTTTGAGAAAATTGAATTAGTGGGTCATTTTAGTCATGGGTCATTATGGGTCAAGCTATTTTATCTTAAAAACGGATCAGACTAATTACACTAAATTTTACATCCTATGGTTTTCGAGAACGAGAAGACTGTTGGGCTAGGTCACATGTTCGATAAAATTCAATTAGTGGGTCATTTTGGTCATGGATCATTATGGGTCAAGCTTTTTTATCTTTAAAACGGTTCAGACTATTTACACTACATTTTTCATCCTACGATTTTTGGACACGAGAAGACTGTTGGGTTAAGTCATATGTTAGAGAAAATTCAATTTGTCGATCATTTTGGTCATGGGTCATTATGGGTCAAGCTATTTTATCTTAAAACGGCTCAGACGATTTGAACTAAATTTTGTATCCTACGGTTTTTGGGCACTAGATAATCGTTGGGCTAGGTCACATACTCAAGAAAATCGAATTAGTGGGTCCTTTTGGTCATGGGTCATTACGGGTCAATCTATTTTTATCTTAAAAACGGCTCAGAGGATTTGAACTAAATTTTGTATCCAACGGTTTTTGGGCATGAGAAAATCATTGGGCTAGGTCACATACTCGAGAAAATCCAATTAGTGGGTCCTTTTCGTCATGAGTCATTATGGGTCAAGCTATCTTATCTTAAAAACGGCTCAGGCTATTTACACTAAATTTTGCATTCTATGGTTTTCAGGAAATGGAAAACTGTTGGGCTAGGTGATGTGTTCGAGAAAATTTGATTAGTGGGTCATTTTGATCATGGTCATTATGGGTCAAACTATTCTATCTTAAAAACGGCTCAGACTATTTACACTAAATTTTGCGAAATCATACACATTTTAAAAATAAATCTGACGTTACTTTTGTATTTAAAACTATATACAAATAACTTAATATCTGTCAAAATATCTTATTACCTTTATAATTTTTTTTAGATTTAAAACATTTTATATAAAATATTAATTATTTTACATCTAAATAATGAGGCTTAATGCAATTCTACACTTGAATTGGATAAAAGTTGTCAGTATATATATATATATATATATATATATATATATATGTGGGAATTATCAGAAGTAACAACAACAATAATACGAACTCCATGAATTATTACTTTAGACGAGCAACGATAAAGGCGAGGAGTTCACGGGCAAGTTCAAGAAAAGCACGCAGCACGAGTGGTTGTTCTATAGATTTCGGATATGTTGTTTGTTGGAATTGTTATGCAAAGCTTGGCAAAGTTGTTATAATTATTATTTGTAGTGAGATAAGAATGTTTGTATCATTCAGGAATATTGTGTGTAAATCCGAGCTGTATTTGTTGTTATGTTATTAAATCTGTTTTGTTTATATTATATTTGAAGAATCCTTGTTGTGGCTAAACTACATATTAGTTATCATAATCCCACAACAATTTTTGGGGTCTCGTTGCCGGGATATGAACATAAAGCTGCTTATTTGACATACTATATGGATATAAAGCTGTTTTGTACCGGGATAATATGAAAAAATTGAACTGTTTTTCTGAAGTATTATATGAAGAAAAGTTCCGTAATCAGATCTACGATACTATAATACTTTGTTCAGTTGAAGTTTAATGAAGTTAAATAATGTCAGCTCTTAATAAAGCCAGAAAAGCAGACTTGTTAGCGTTATGTGATGAACTAGGTATAGTTGTACCACAGAGTGCAAGAGTTATCGATGTAATAAAGTTGATTGCCGAATCAGAAGATTATGAAGAAAATTTCATTAAAATTAGACTCGAAGTCATTGACACTGAGAGACAAGAAACAGAAAAAGGACGATTAGAAGCAGAAAAGGAAGAAAGAAAACTAGAAGCAGAAAAGGAAGAAAGAAAACTAGAAGCAGAAAAGGAAGAAAGAAAACTAGAAGCAGAAAAGGAAGAAAGAAGACTAGAAGCAGAAAAGGAAGAAAGAAGACTAGAAGCAGAAAAGGAAGAAAGAAGACTGGAGAAAGAAGCAGATAGGAAGTTGGAGGAAAAGAAAGTTGAAATGGAATATGAATTAAGAAAAATGGAGCTACAAGGCAATTTGAAAAGTGTGAGCGACGATCCTGCAATAGCTGGTTCAGGTAAGCAACCAGATTTGCTTAAATTAATTCCTCACTTTGATGGAAAAAGTGATATTAGTCTATATTTAGCATTATTCGAAAGACAAATTTCTCGAATGAACATAATAAAAGAAAATTGGGTCACACATTTGTTAAGTTTAATCCCGTTAGAAATCGCCAATATTATAGCTAGAGAGCCAGAAACATTGGCGAACAATTACGATTACGTGAAAGATTTACTTCTCAAACGCTTCAAAATGACGCCAGAAGAATTTAGGCAGAAATTAATGTCACATAAAAAAGAATCTTCAGCCACTTGGCGCGATTTAGCATTTGAATTAAGAAATTATTTGGAAGAATGGATTAGCGGTCTTAATATATCTGATTTTGAATCCTTAAAAGAATTAATCGTAGTAGATCAAATTAAGCGGAGGTTACCTATAGAAATTAAAGAGCATTTTATTGATGATCTTCCAAAAATTAAAAATGTAGATGTATTAGTAAACAAGCTAGACGATTATGATGCGGCGAGGCGTAATGTTAAAAACATGAATCGAACTTCACACCACTTTGAAGATAAAAAGCCCGAAATAAGTAAAAATGAAAATTCAGAATCTTTCTTTGATACCCGATACCAAAATAAAAGAAATAAATCTCAAATTAGATGTTTTAGATGCAATTCTCAAAATCACGTAGCGTCTCAGTGTAATAATAGAAATAACGGTCGAACTAATGAGTTCAGTTGCGATTCTACCGAAAACCATCATAATTATCACCGCCAATATCCCAATTTCCGTGTGCAGAAAGTTAATGTTAATACAACTGCTAAAGATAATAAGCCTAACACTCAGATGAGAACAATTAATATTAATGGAAAAGAAACAAATCTCTTATTCGATACAGGATCAAATTTAAGCCTAACAAGCTATGAAAATTATGTAAATATTGGATCGCCAAGATTATCTTTTGATAACATATCACTGTGCGGCATCGATGGCATTGTATACCCTTTAGGTTATTTCCCTTATGAACGCAAAATTGATGGTTTCACAATTTCTACAAATTTGTATGTTTTAAAATCTCTTGCATATGACATAGTCCTAGGAATGGACGTGATGAGTAAACTAAATTTGGCGATAAATGAAGAGAGAATTAAAATTGTTCGCGAGCGCAATACTTTTCAAGTAGGTTGCCTTAAAGTTTTGAAAAATTCTGATAAAAAATTAAATTATGTTGCCAATTCATACAATGAAGCGAAGGTATCAAAAGAAAATAGTTCACGTGCAGAAAACGAAATGATTAGTATTATGAATAAAAATAATTCAGAAAATAATTTCAAGATAAATTTAGCACGCGCGGTGAAAGCAAATAAAAATCACTCAACTCACGAGATCAAATCAAAACATGAAAATGAAATAGCAAAAAACGGAAAATATTATAATTCAACGACCACGCGAAAAGAAATAACGGGAAATAATATAAAAGGAAAAAATGAAAATAAAGAAATATTTCATGAAAGTTTTGAGAAACGTGGTTACAGATACAGAAATGAAGTGAAATCATTTTATGCAAAAGAAAAGTTTGTTGACATAAATCATAGATATCGCAAACAGCATAGGCACTATGAAGACAGAAAAAAGCATAATATTCATGAAAACGGTAAACAAGACAGGCGTCAAAGAAGTCAGTATTTTTGGAGTAATAGGAAGCGAGAACCCTATTTTACAGATAAATTTCATTACAAAAGATATGAAACTGCACCTCGTGGAAGAAATGATGAAAGTATTGAGAGTGTAACCAAATGTAACTATGTCCCTCCTCGTATTTTGAATGGTTACGAATATACGCAAAGAAGAAAATGTTATGAAAATTGTTATTGTCCATGTCATTCAAAAGGTAAAGTGTATATGAAAAAGCATCCTGAGTTTTAATTTAGTTATTTTTGTTTTATTTGTTTTATAATATTGTATCAGTTCATAGTGTAATATTAAAATTATATGACAAGAAGTATTGATCTGTCGAGGTCGCCAGAATGTCAGGATGACCGAAAATGTGGGAATTATCAGAAGTAACAACAACAATAATACCAACTCCATGAATTATTACTTTAGACGAGCAACGATAAAAGCGAGGAGTTCACGGGCAAGTTCAAGAAAAGCACGCAGCACGAGTGGTTCTTCTATAGATTTCGGATATGTTGTTTGGTGGAATTGTTATGGAAAGCTTGGCAAAGTTGTTATAATTATTATTAGTAGTGAGATAAGAATGTTTGTATCATTCAGGAATATTGTGTGTAAATCGGAGCTGTATTTCTTATTATGTTATTAAATCTGTTTTGTTTATATTATATTTGAAGAATTCTTGTTGGGGCTAAACTACATATTAGTTATCATAATCCCACATATATATATAATACAATTGTATAGAAGGTTTCTAAATTAATTCAGTCATTTTGATGACACCGGTTGATCGCCGAAGCGGTGACGTAAATTGGGCAAATTCATGCTGTTGGATGTGCTAGAAATGATTGAGATTTACCCTTACATTTTTGGTTTTAAGAATTTCAAATTACATTTGTAATTTTTAATAAAACAACGTATTTTAAAGAAAAGTGATTTTTCTGAATCATACTATATAATAGCATATATGAGTGAAATATTAAAATGTGTCAATTTAAACGATATTTCAATACGTTACGAGATGATGTAGAATGTAGAGATAATGTATATATAAGTACAACATTCTTTGGATAGTGACCATTTTTTTCGATTTCGCAAGTATCACAGTAATCAGTTGCAGCTGCAATAACGTTAAGAAGTAGAGTGTTTCTTGTAGGTTGGTTCACTCTTAAACAGACTTCGCCAATTAATTAAACTTGTGTGAGTCCACCTGATTATACGGTCTTACATTAATGTAAGTTCGGTGAATTTTTCATGATTTTAGCTGATTAAGCTATTGACTGTAAACATGGTTTGGAAATTGTCTGGTCAGCGTATGTAATTGCACTGATGAAGGACTAAAACCTAGCCCGAAATGTCTGCATGTAATTTTAATTGTATTTTATGTAATTTTAACTTTTATGTATGATTAAATGTGATGTTTTATTTGGAAATAATGTATATATACTATCTTTCAGTTTAATTAAAACAAGAACAACAAAACATATAATATATGACGTTTAATTCACAGCTGTTATGACACAATTTTTCATATGTAAGAAATATCCACAATTGTCTGTAATTACTAATTTTTTTAAATGACATCACTATTTTCACGATCACATATTTAACAGCCATTTAATTTATTTTAATGACTTTACTATATGACGTATAGTTTTAAAATATGATATTTATCACTTATTAACATGTTCCAATGTATTGCATGACGTAATATTCCTTTAATATGTATAATACATTTTGCTTGTGTGAGTAACAATCGCCATCATATTGTTATTAGGGTTATTGCTAAACCATATTCGATTAATTTCAGATATGACTGTGAGATAGATATACTCAAACATTAGATTTGCATGTCATGTAAGTTACACAGTATCGATATTGGTGATAAATAAATAAAAAGAAGCTAAAAAAATAAGGTAAAGAAATATTAAAGTACAAAATATTAAAGTACAAATTGTTAACTTAATTCGTCAATTTATATTAATTGTGTTTTTTTTATATCAATGGTTTAATTCACGTTTACTATGAGAGCAGTGTTTATTCTTGAAAGATGTTGCAGATTCCTAATCATATATATTATCTATATTATCTATGTTTTTTCTATACATTTACAAAGTGCACAACAATGAATGAGGTATTATTCGAAAGGTTTTTGATCCGGCTTTTGACATATTAGTTCTCACATTTCATTATTTTTTTTAAATTTTAGTTAATAAAAAATTAAATTCTTAAATTAAATGTAAAATTTTACTTAAATCAATGTTGTCACAAAAATATAATTCTACATTATATCGTGTTTAACAATCTTTATTAAAATATGTATAGTATAAGAAAGATAAAGTGAGATATTTCCGCACGGGTTAATTTCATATTTATGTGTATGAAGCAAAACTGAAATCCAAATCTTTCATTGAAAAAGTCCTTATCGATCGATCAAGGCAGTGCTAATTCACGTGTATCCTAAACTGTATGCTTTGTTATATTAAATTAATCTGCATTTTATAAATGTTCAATTTATTTTTCTTTGCCTCGTGTTTTTCCCGAAGGGTATTACGTCATCCTAAACTAAATCAAAAAAGAAAAAAACTATTGCATTTTATGAGCGTTAACTTATAAAATGCAATAGTTTTTTTCCGCGTGTGCATTTTGCTATCTTTGATCAGTTTATTTCGTAACTTTGATGGAATAAATGAGATGATATTCTATTTTGACTAATCTTGTTTGTAGATATTTTTAGACGGTATTGTTTCTTTAGAAGTTAAACCTGAATTTAAAAAAAATCGACATTAGAGCGAAATCCTCGCACGTGTACACTGGTTATCTATATTTTTAATGATCTAAAAATACTAAATTTGTCCAAATACATATATTATTTTAATATAAAAAAATACTAATGTGTTTTGTTGTATTGGGTACTGGTGAAGTACAACTCGAATAATTTTAATATAATTTTCGTTTCTTGTAATTCTTCATATATTAATTATTTTCAAAAATATTAGTAAATGCCACCTCCCATTATTTGAAACGAAGTATTATACAAAAAGCTTATTTATATCATGTTTGTAATTTAAATCATATTTAGCTTAATAATTATTATTACCTTGTGTAAAGAAAATAATCAATTTGTTATGTCCATAGTATCATATGCGTTCTACATAAAAAAATGCAATCTTGCAATGCAATTAATGTTTTAAAATTAATAAAGGCAACGTACAAATTCCGAAAAAAAAATTAAAAGATATATAAAAAGATATAACAAAAGAGGAAGGTCATTAAAAAATAAAATATGCGCCTTAAATACTTCTTAATACAAACAATATTTTAAACGCCTTTTCATAAAATACGCTTGTTCTATTTTCTTCATTAATACAATCATTATTTTTTTAAGTATCGTACATATGAAATCAAATGTACGTCATTAACACACATACGATTTTATATATCAAGAGAATTACGTTTAATATTTGTTTTAATTTCTTTTTATAAAATAAGACAATACTTAAAAATACAGCATTTTATCTTTATTTTTACGGATATCATTCATTCTTTAAGGATCTTACATATGAAATCAAATGCATGTTATAAGGTTACATACGAAGTTATATATCAACATAACTACGTTTAATATATTTTTATATATATATATATATTTTTTTAAATAAGGCAATAATTAAAAATACAGCATTTTATTTTTCATTAATATCAATATTATTTTAAGATCTTACACATGAAATCAAATATACGTTATAAGCATACTCGGTCAACATTTGCTTTGTGTTCAACTTGGTAGTTGAATCATGTATGTCGGCTCCTATTGGAAATTTCTAGAAAATTATTTCAGATTCTAAAAGCCAACATTTTTGCCAAATGTCGCCAAGTTTAGCGACATTCTTTCATTTAGCACCAAGCATGCGTTGAGAAAGTTCTATGTACCATGATTGGTTCAAATCTTTTTTCAAGAACGTTCCATGGACTCTGATTGGTTGAATTATGTATCTAGGCTCCTATTGGGAATTTCTAGAAAATTCCTTCAGATTCTAAAAGTCAATTTTTTCTCCAAATTCAACAATTTCGCGATATTTTTTTCTTTTAGCGCCAAGCAAGTGTTGGAATTTTAAAAGTCAATTTTCCTTATCATATGTTCCCTGATTGGTTGGATTCTGATTTAGAGAACGTTCCATGGACTCTGATTGGTTCAATCATGTATCTCCGCTCCTATTGGGAATTTCTAGAAAATTCCTTCAGCTTCTAAAAGCCAATTTTTTCGCCAAATGTCGCCAAATTTGGCGAATTTTTTTATATTGGGCGCCAAGCAAGTGCTTTGGCATTGGTAATCTTAAAAGTCAATTTTCCTGCCAAATCCCGCCATTGTCGCCAACACCTTTTAAGATAAAAATAGCTTGACCCAGAATGACCCATGGCCAAAATGACTCACTAATCGAATTTTCTCGAGCATGTGACCTAGCCCAATTTTATTCTCGTTCCCTTAAACTGTAGGACACTAAATGTAGTTCAAATCATCTGAGCCCTTTTTAAGACAAAAATACTTGACCCATAATGACCAATTACCAAAATGACCCACTAATTGAATTTTCTCGAACATGTGAACTAGCCCAACAATCTTCTCGTGACCAAAAACCATAGGCGGCAAGATTTAGTCTAAATAGTCTGAGCCGTTTTTAAGATAAGATAGCTTGACCCATAATGACCCATGACCAAAATGACCCACTCATTGAATTTTCTCGAACATGTGACCTAGCCCAACAGTCTTCTGGTGCCTGAAAACCATACGATTTGTTTAAAAATTAAAACAACAGAATACCTCCAGTTAATACAGACCAATAATTTATCGTTCGGTTTTTCGATAATAATTGATCATTTTCGTATTTTGAGCTTTAAACCCTAGGGAAATTGGAAACTCCTGAATTATGATTTACTTGAAATCCTCAAGATGGTGTTGAATGGAGACTGAAAGTGTCCATTTGTGTTTTACTGTAAATTTATGTGTTTTAACATATTTTAATTTATTAAAATATAAATTTTTAAGACTGTGCAGAGCACACGATACAAAATATATAATATAAACTATATAATAAAAAAAAAAAACAGTTAGTGACAGGAAAAATGTAATTAGTAAATTTAATATGTCTATTTAAAAGATATAATATGATAAATCAATTTTCATTTAGGTTTATGCCTTAAGTTTAGTTATAAATTTAATACGATTTTCCGAAACGAAAAAAAAAACAATTTAGTATATGATTCAAAACAAATACTTTTCAAGAACAAAGGTAGTCATTGTATGTTATTGAAAATTGTAATATTAAGAAACGATGTTTGGAGATATTGTTTAACATAAAAGAATAAAAATGGAACATACTGTGTATCCCCCACATAAACAAATATTTGCTAAGACAAAACTTGTTTCCATGTAACTGAAAAGAGTTAATTTTATTTGTTTGCTTTTTTTGCAACCTTACATTTATTGTTTAATTCCACCATTAACTATTTGAAGCAAAGCATCTCTTAATTAACTCATTAGTGCTATAAAACGGAAAAGTCTGGAACGGAATTCCAGAAGTAATTCTTTCTGATTAAAGAAATAAATAGAATAGACATTACAACAATTATTCATTTAAATCTGTTTCGATTTTTTTTCATAAAAAAAGCATATGTCTGTATATGTAACTTTAATGGTAGATTTTTATACTTTTTATAAACTCATACTTTAAAAGACATTAAGTTATAAGAATTTTTACAAAACAACAACAGATTTTGATAGTTTGTATTTTTATTATTAAAAAATTCGTATTTAACATTTATTTCAACAATTTATTATAGAAATGAAATAACGTAAACAATTGCCGTAATGGCGGTTGGGGCTTTCTGTGGAGATGTGAAAATGTTTTGGTGATTTCAATTTTGTCAATATTTATGTCAGATATACAAGTCATCTATATGTTGTTTGAAGGAATATTGTGCATCTGTTTGAAAAATATAAAGAATTTTATCTTTTTAATTTTACATTTGTTTTTATAAATGGAATGCCACACTGATATTCTTTACACGAATATTTTTCTTGTTGTATTCTGCACAAACAGTTTAATACTTTACTCTTATACTTTTTTTAACTACCCTGAATAAGACTAATTTTGAATTGTTGGTTAAACATTATTTCATCATTTAAGAAGAGGATATATTAAATAACAGAAATGTCTAAAATTAATTATATTTTGATGTTGAAAATTAGTTTTGTAAATAGTCTTTTAATTAACAAATTTCATAATTATGTAATTTTAAATTTCAAGTTACATTTTTACGATATATTTTTTGATTATTTGAAATATTATCGTAATTTAGAAATATAAATTATTATCATTTTTTGGAAAAATTAAGTTAATTTCATATATAAAGGGAGTTAAACTAAATAACGAGTAATAATATGCATAAAAATCATATCATATTTTGTGCAGAGAATAGCTTATTTTATGATCCATTCTACCTCACAATGCGTTCAATTAACATTTTTTTTGTACGTGCTTTAGGCAATGTATTTTGTGAAGTGGGAAAAATATAACAGAAGAATTATTTTGGTAAAAAAACAAATTTTATTAGGATCTGAGGCTCAAAGAACATGAATCTTTGTTCTATCATGGAAATTGAAATGGAGCTCTGCCAATCACTGTGTATATAAAAAAAATTTCCATTATATAAATATATACGTGTATATACATAAACAGGATGGGGATTATCTAAGGACACATTTAGAAGATGGATGTTTAGTAAGTCTATTAACCAACATATTTTTAACTATATGAAAATATTAAAATTATCTATTAGAACAAAGCAGAAAATGAACGTAATAAGTGTACTTTCTCTGACTGACTTTCATCTAGTAATATATAAACAAGAATGAATAATCATGCGCCAAGCATTGATTATGAAACACCTTTCAACAAGTCCAAAATATATATTTTTTAATTTCACGGTTTAATAAGGTGAAGGAAGCAAGTAACAGCAAACATGGGATGATAAGGGATGACCGACTGGGGAATCCCAGCTTTCGCTTTAGAGAATATGTGCAATCACGGGGCGAACAAAGTATAAGTAATCAATTTAGAAAACACATCACACATTTGAAAATCCAACTTCAGAAATTATCATCTATAGTAGAAAAAATATTCGAATTCTTTTGTGAAGCCTTGTACAGCATTTTAAGATTTGTTATGCGAAAATGCACTTGGGTTAGAAAACACATAGCACTGTTCTAAATCCCTTTCAACAATTTCCGTCAATGTACGGAAATGTACAAGATATCTTCTGCGTTGCTCTATATATTATCGATAGACTTTGTGCACGACAAACAATAGGCAAAAGATCAGTTTAATGTAAATATGTACGTCAAATTTAAACTCACTTATAGCAATTATTGATCGTATACACTACTGTAACCGAATTGTTTTGGGTGTCCATGTAAATGAACGATAAATACTATGCCCACAGTATTCTAGTGGAGCATCCCTTATTGCTTCTCAGTGGTATATATCAATTTAAATATCTTTGGAATAGTGAAACATCATCAAAAATTCTCAACAAACGATTTTCCCCAATAGACCAAGTATGTTGATGAGGTACCTGGAATTATCAGTATAGTTTTTAGTTAAATTTGGTTCCTTCGTTCAAAAAATATAGTACATTTTCTTTTACGTCATACTGTTTTTCTATGGAAATTCTAACGATTTTTAATGTTTATCATTTGTTAAAAAGAAAAAAGACGCATATGAGTAATTTATTTAAATGTTAATTTATGTTCTCTAACTTTTTCAAATGCGTAATTAAAAATTTAAATTACTGAGATTAGATTTCAGTTTTGTCAATATTTATGTCAGATATACTAAGTCATCTAAAGTAAAGCTAGGAGAGTTTGCGCACAATTCAAAATAATAACAATAAAAAATCTAAATATTAATTTTTTGCTAAACTATCCATGAATAATTTATACTTCATTTGTTTTTTATGCATTTCCATTGCTATTTTTTTGTTATGTTGTAATTTAATATAACAGTTGTAACAAAACCAAAAAAGTTATTTTGCGCAATCTGTCCTTACAAGGTTGGTGTGATTGCGCACATCGGTAGGAGAGATTGCTACTAATAATAACTACAATTAAATTGTTAACAAAAATAATTACACTTAAATGACATTGTTGTAAGGTTTTTGTGAACAAATATTATTGTATTATGAGTGAATATTTCAACCTAATGATTAAAGAATCAGAAAAAACAAATAATTGTAAAAAAAGATTAAAAAAATTTAATTAAAGGAGAAAACATTAAAGAATCAGAAAAAGCAAGTCAATATAGGATTACAAAATAACATTAAGTTACATGAAAACACGTTTAACTTAAAATTAGTCCATTTTCATTTTTCATTTTTTATGCAAATTTACCAATAACTGCGTAATCTCTCCTAGCATAGAAACTAATGGGAACAAGGCGCCATCTCTCCTAAGTAGCAGATGCGCAAACTCTTCAATTTCGGTAGGAGATATTGCGCGGCCTTTTATTTAAGCATGGCCGCTATTAAAACGAACCGTTGATAGTCTAGATCAGTAGCTTATGAGAAATCGTTAGAGTTTAAAATATTTCGTACTACTGATATTGTATAGAAATTCTGATGAATAGCTATGGAAATTCAAGCACTTACTTTGGAAAAAACAAAACAAAATAGCAATGCTTTATCTTAGACGCTCCAAACAATCAACGTGCACTTTCAAGTAGAAACTCCACTACTGCTGTTGTACAACTACCTGAAGTCGCTGCGCGCTCACTCTACTCCTTCCCTCCGAACCTCTATGTGCGCAATCTTTCCGACCGCGCCATCTCACCTGGCTTTACGTTATATGTTGTTTGAAGGAATATTGTGCATCTGTTTGAAAAATATAAATAATTTTATCTTTTTAGTTTTACATTTGTTTTTATAAATGGAATGCCACACTGATATTCTTTACACGAATATTTTTCTTGTTGTATTCTGCACAAACAGTTTAATACTTTACTTTTATACTTTTTTTAAATAACCTGATTATGAGTAATTTTGAATTTTTGGCTAAACATTATTTCATCATTTAAAAAGGGGTTATATTAAATAACAGAAATGTCTAAAATTAATTATATTTTGATGTAGAAAATTAGTTTTGTAAATAGTCTTTTAATTAACAAATTTCAGAATTATGTAATTTTCCATTTCAAATTACATTTTTTACGACATTTTTTTTGATTATTTGAAATATTATCGTAATTTATATATATATATATACTAGGGGGCTCTGCCCCCTACGAGCTGCGCTCGCCAACCCCCGTTCTGACACCGCATGATTTAAAATCACTCTGATTTGATCATCTCTAAAACGATTACGGAAGATTGTATTATAATTAAACAACCAGTGGCGATCTGCTGTAACAGGGTTTCCATTCATCTTCCTTTGACTGAGGGATTTTAAGGTCGAATCAACTGCTGTTGAAACAGATTACAACTGTAACTGTCACCAAAATATATGATTTAGCGCCAAACGTGCATAATCGTGGCGTCGCGTCACTTTCAGTTGACATCAGATGCGTTACACGAGTTAGTTTTTTCATCGGGGAATTTTTAATTCAACGCTTATTTGTCTTTTGATACTTCTCCATTACCCCGTCAATCAATTTTCATTAAAAAAAAAAAAAGAAAAAAAAAAAAAAAACTATCGTTAAACTGTAACACCAAATAAACAAATAGAAGAATTTTGACATTGGAAAGGAAATATTATTATTTACGCTGTTTTAAAATTTGCAATAATGGGTAAAAGATATGTCGAAATAAATTGATCTCTCATGAAAATATAATAATTAATTGAAATTGTTTGGAAATATTGTTTTTTTTATCATTTTAAATGTGACGTGAATTTCCCTAGTTACTCGTATTTCTCTTTGTAATATTCACGCGCAAGTATATTTTTATTACGTCATTTTCTACATTTATTGCTTTTAACACGTGATCATTTAAATATTATTTTAAAGTTTTATTTCTGTTTTTAATAGTCTCGTGTAAATACATTTCTTAATTGAAAGGGAATCGTATTACGTGCGCTATTTTACAAATTGGCAACGGTTCAAATAATGGAATTTATGAAATATGAAATAAATCTTCGTCAAAATAATGAAAATTTTGAATAAAAAATTGGCAACGGTTCAAATAATGGAATTTATGAAATATGAAATAAATCTTCGTTAAAATAATGAAAATTTTGAATAAAAAATTGAAATATAACCTGAAAAAATTACTCAAATTAAAAAAGTGATTGCAGTCTGCACTCCGCAAACTTGTCAACTATATCCTTACAAATTATGGTTAAATTCCTGCGGATAGTTTTCGTTCCTATAAAACTTTTTTCAAAAAACTGTTTTGACGAACTTTGATTTTAAATATCTCTTAAAATAATTCTTCGATTTAAAAACTGTTTGCTTCAGCGTGTTTATCGAACATTTCTTTATAAAACTACCAATTTTTTAAATTTTACATGCAATAGTTTTCTAGATATTAGTCCAGAAAGACTTCAAGGCACAAAATGTTAATTGACAGCGGCGGCAGCGGTGGTTACTTTTTTTTAATATATATATATATATATATATATATATATATTTTTTTTTTTTTTTGAAAAGGGAAGTTAATTTCATATATAAAGGAAATTAAACTAAATAACAAGTAATAATATACATAAAAATCATATCATATTTTGTGCAGACAATAGCTTATTTTATGATCCGTTCTACTTCACAATGTATTCAATTAACATTTTTTTGTACGTTCTTTAGGCAATGTATTTTGTGAGGTGGGAGAAATATAACAGAAGAATTGTTTTGGTAAAGAAACAAATTTTATTAGGATCTGAGGCTCAATGAACATGAATCTTTTAAATGTTCTATCATGGAAATTGAATTGGAGCTATGCCAATCACTGTGTATATATAAAAAAAATTGTAGTATATAAATATATACGTGTATATTAGGGTGGAGTGAAAATGACCTTAAAAATTTTTTTTTTGGAATTTTTTCTTTGGATAGGTCTCAAAATTTGCTTTTTGGCACACTGAATATTAGGTTAAATTTTCATTTCATTTGGAATTCATCTTTAGGGCTCTACCAGCTCTTAAAGATTATGCCTTTTATACGTGAAAAACCAAAAAAGTGTAAATAATCATGAAATTTTCTTTTTGGAATTTTTTCTTCGGATAGGTCTCAAAATTTGTCCATTTGCACACTGAATATTAGGTTAAATTTTCATTTAATTTGGAATTCATCTTTAGGGCTCTACCAGCTCTCAAAGATTATGCTTTTTATACGTAAAAAACCAAAAAAGTGTAAATAATCATGAAATTTTCTTTTTGGAATTTTTTCTTCGGATAGGTCTCAAAATTTGTCCATTGGCACACTGAATATTAGGTTAAATTTTCATTTAATTTGGAATTAATCTTTAGGGCTCTACCAACTCTTAAAAATTATGCCCTTTATATGTGAAAGTTCAAGATATGCACTATGTAGTGTAAAGTATTCAAATTATTTTTTTTTTGCAGAATTTCACTGATTTTAGTAAAATAACCCATAAAATATGACTGATTAAAGTATTACATGTGATCAATCTAAGTGTCGTCATGGTTTGAGACCTTAAAGGTAAAGGTCGCACTAAAATGTAAATTTTAAAGAAAAAGATAAAGAAAAAGTAAAATAATTATTTATACAGTTCACCTTTATGTTTTGAATATACATGAAAGATAGTTCTCTGAATGTATAGGAAAGACAATTTTCTAAATATATAGGAATACAATAAAATGGATATATACGATGGACTCTAAAACTATCTGTGTATTCACTCTAATTTATATTGGCCTTTGGTATCAAAACTAGGCATTATTTTTCGCGATTTGATTTTTGCTCGTATATATCCGTCCCTTGCTTCTACTCCTACAACTTCCAATGTTGCATGTGTAACTAATTTCACGAATCTTTCAAAATCAAACTTTCAATCTTTAGCCAATATTTGTTTCAAAATATCTAATAGCACTATTATTTCTTACTGTGTTTACAGCTGTTCCGTCACAACCTACAGCCATAGTTTGTCAAAGTTTAAGTTGTTTTCAGTGCAGTATTTTAAAGTGCTTTCTGCAATATGCTTTCCAGATCCAGAAGACGGTGTAATGTGTCCCTTATACAGTGAATTATGCTCTTCAACCAGACATACATGTTCTTCACTTATAGTTATTCGATGTAATTTATCTCCAATTTTCTCTTGATGTAGTGTTTTATATTTTCTTCTCTCAAAATAGATACTTTCGATTCCCGCTTTTAAAGCTTTCAGATCATCTTTTTTTGCACATTCTCTAGTTTTCTTTCGTTCTCTGCGTACTTTGCTTTGTGAATTATATGTGATGAATAGTTTTCTATTATAATGCCAATATCTTGTAGAGTTGCAGAAGCTATTGCTGCCATGCATCTATCAGAAACCCCATACTGATCTGAGATCCTTGAAACCGTAGGAGATGTGTTCTTATTTGTCTTTGTGGCCCTTCTTTAGCAGTAGATGCTTGTGATACGGATATTAAATCTTCACACCCTGATGGAGAGCTACTAATTCTTTCTTCATCACCACTGTCAAAATACATAACAACTGTACTGCCCTGATTAACTGCAGAATTTAAACTTGGCTTTTCAGCCCACATCGACTTCCTTGTTTTCCTGTCTTCTCTTTGTCTCAATTTACTTGTCTAGGCTTTATCGAGCATACCAATAACCCTCTTTCTTGCTGACCTTTGATCAAGAAGAAATTCCTGTACTTTTGGAGGTACCTTCCTTGATTTTTCACAAGTACATTTAGGAATTGACATGTATTTGCGCTCCGAAATGTCTAAAAGTTTATTTACAGCTTCAGATTTGAAAAACTGAACCTTCTTCATGTAATTATCATTTCTTTTGGATTTGGCGAATCGAATAAGACTCTGGTATTTAGAAAAATCGCTGTCTATCATTTGATCAATACCCCTCTGGGAAACTATGAGAATTGATGCTTTCTTCCAAATTTCTTCGATCTTCTCTCTTAGGATTTGAATTACCTATGACTTTGGGGGATTTTCACCATTCCAACTTTGTTTTAATTATTGTCTTATGTATAAGTAACATTTTATAACGTCTGCTATTGTTCGCAAAACAACTTCATTTAGTTTTGAAGGCACACCAAATAAGAGAGATTCCACTGCATGTTTAGTAATGGTAAATTTCGGTTTGCCTCCACTCGCACTCATTTTTGCGCTAAAAATGAAAAAAATAATTTGTAAAGCTCAATAAAACGTTTAAAATTTTTTAAAATAAAGATTTAAGGTTTAGAAATGATAAAGGAAGTTACACTAAACATTTTAAATATTAAAATGTCAAACGAGATTACCAACGAACACTGTAAATGTACAATTTATAGAAAAAAACCTATTGCGTGAAACAATGAAAATATAAAGGTCGTGGTAGAGCCCTGAAGGAGTTTTTCAAAATTCATAAAATTTTGCACGTATATTATAGGTACTAAAAGGCAACTTTTGGCTGCTATCCGAAATCAAAATTCCAACTTTCGTTTTTTCACTCCACCCTAGTGTATATACATGAACAGGATGGGGATTATCTAAGGACACATTTAGAAGATGGATGTTTAGCAAGTCTATTAACCAACATATTTTTAACTATATGAGAATATTAAAATTATCTATTAGAATAAAGCAAAAAAAAAATGGAAGTAATAAGTGTACTGTATTTGACTGACTTTCCTCTAGTAATAGATAAACAAGAATGAATAATCATGCGCCAAGCATTGATTATGAAACTCCCTTCAACCCCTCCAGAATATTTTTTTTTAAAACTTCACGGTTTAATAAGGTGAATAAAGCAAGTAACAGCAAACAAGGGGTGACAAGGCATGACCGACTGGGGAATCCTAGCTTTCGCTTTAGACGCAGCCATACTCAACCTGCGGCCCTCGGCCTGCATGTGGCCCGGCAACCTTTTATGTGCAGCCCTAAACACAAAATCATTAATCCAATTTATAAAATTAATTGGTATGTGCATAAAAAGTATTCAATACATTCACTGTCATTTTATATGTACTTATTTTCCTGGGAAAACAAAATATGTTCTGTTATTTCTATGATTCATTTAAAATTGTGTTAAAACATCCTAAATGCCATTTTCTTAGTCAAAAGTTCTTTTTGGATGTAGTCCTATTTATGCTATAGTGTACACATTTCTTATTCTGAAACATTAATCAAACATTATTCGAAAATAGTTAAATTTGCACTATATATTTCTACAATTAAAATAAAAATAAGTTTGTGCATTGAACAAAAAACTAATTTATTCAAGAAAATCCCCTGATTTTTTTCGTTTAGAACATGGAAATTCTGAATTGTTATATTATAACCTTTTATAGTTATTATATAGATAGTACCGCTTTTTACGGATTAACGTTTATTACAGAAAAAAATGACATCAAAAATATTTTACACTAGTATTTCAAAATAACATACTTCACGGCCTATTTCTACAACATTTGCAATAGAAATGTACCACGAAGTTTATTGTTTGGAAATAGTGGTGTTAAAATGTTTTGGAAACATTTATTTCGCGATAAACGTTTAATCTTACGTATAATATTAACTTTGTTATCTTGCTATTTTAATTACCCTTCTTTTTACTCTTTTTTAACTGTGTTGCGGCCCACCTGACGTCGCAAACATATGTTTGCGGCCCACGAGAAAAAAAGGTTGAGTATGGCGGCTTTACAGTATATGTGCAATCCCGGGGCGAAGAAAGTAAAAGTAAATAATTTAGAAAACACATCACACATTTGAAAACCCAACTTCAGAAATTGTCATCTATAGTAGGAAAAATATTCGAATTCTTTTGTGAAGCCTTGTATAGCACTTTAAGATTTGTTATGCGAAAATGCAGTTGGGTTAGAAAATACATATCATACTAAGTCTTAATAACATATATAAATTGCAGGACAATCCAAATTTATTTTCGCGGGCTACAATACGGGGAAATAGGCAAACAAACCGAATTCATAAGGACCTTTCAACTATGCTGAAAAGTGTTAAAAATAAACGGAAGATATCATTATTCAGATATTACATTTAATAATATAAAAAATATATAAAATTTAACTTTCTGTAATAAAAAATATATAGTTATTCTGTATCTAGACATTTGTAACATTTTCTATTGTATTTGAAAAGTGTTTATAAATTCGGTTTTTCTGGCCATCTGTCTGACTTTCCGTGCTCTAACTTGCATAAATATACTTGAATTGTTATATAATTAATATACGTTATTATGGCTAAGAATGACATGTTTTGTATTGAAAATGAAGTAAACAGTTTGTTTACAGGTGCAGTCAAACAATTAATGCTACTTTATGGTCTAAAGGGGAAAATCGTTGCAGTGTATTTCCTATACAAATTCAAACATATTCAAATTGATATTGAAGTGTAGTCCAAGATGTATATAATATGGTGTGTAGCATTTATACTTCGTTTATAGGGGCTCTCAAAGACTTTCCGTGCTCTAACTTGCATAAATATACTTGAATTGTTATATGATTAATATACGTTATTATGGCTAAGAATGGCATGTTTTGTATTGAAAATGAAGTAAACAGTTTGTTTACAGGTGCAGTCAAACAATTAATGCTACTTTATGGTCTAAAGGGGAAAATCGTTGCAGTGTATTTCCTATACAAATTCAAACATATTCAAATTGATATTGAAGTGTAGTCCAAGATGTATAATATGGTGTGCAGCATTTATACTTCGTTTATAGGGGCTCTCAAAATAATTCCGTTACACTGAGAAAAATTACACTTTCAAATCTGAGTAAATAGATGTTTTCATTTTGTTATAAAATGTTTTGTTTCAAATAGGAAAACTCAATGTTTTCAATTCTGAAATACCAGAAATATTCAGCACATTGAAACATGGCCATACTCAAAACTGAGCACATAGAGGTCAGTTCATACTCATTTTTTAAACGTGGGCATACTAAAAAATGATTAGAATCAGTTCAAACTCATTTTTTAAACATGAAAATACTCGAAAATGAGTACATAGACTTCCGTTCATACTCATTTTTGAAACATGGACATACTCAAATATAAGCGCATGATGTTTTATTTTTGCGTGTGTGCATGTTTTCAGAAATGAGTATACACATGTTTCAAACTTGAGTAATTTTAATTCGGAGTCATTTTGACTATGCGACACACTCAGATTTGACCATTTTTTGCTCATTTTTGAAAATGTCGTTTTTAGAGTGTATCTTATTGGCTACGTGGGGGAATATCTGTTGCGATGTACTTTAATGATGGACAGACATAATGAAATTGACATCAATTTCTGTGGAACACAAAAACACGCTTTCTATAGAATATGCTTTCTATAGAATATGAAGTGCAAAGGATTTATAATTCATTTACTGAGTCTCGCAAAAGAATTCTGTTACGTAATATTCTATGGGAATAAACTGTTTTTGCAGAATATTTTAATTACGTTATACGATTTCAAACTTAATGACGTTTATATGTAGTACTGAGGCTTCGTATAAGATATTTGCTATATATTGAGATTCGTACAGTATTTATCGTTCATTTACAGAGAGACACAAATGATTTCGCGTGATATAGTGTACTCGAAATATTAGCTATTAGAGATAATTTATGTAAGTTCGTTTACAGTTATAGTATGTGTAACTTTTGCAAATTACATGGTGTTTATAAATTCTATAAATCATGTACAGGGCTACAAAAATTCGTAAGCATTACAGAAATTTTTTTAAAGTTGATTTATATTGCGTTATGCAATAGTAGGATATCAATAAAGTGATATAGAGGGCTACGAAAAGAAGTGGATACATGTTCGTGTATGGATTTCTAGTAAGTATGATTCACAGTAGTTTTAAATGAGGTTTTGCTTAAATTTAATTTTAGCTTAATATATGGCGTGTAAAAAAAATCTATAGGTAATATACTGGGCTGTAAAAAATAATTCAATTACGTTTCCGTCTATTGGTAGAAATTTCTGAAGGTTAATTTTGAAATTATTATGAGTTTTCTATATAAATTAATTTTAGCATACTAAGTAGGATATAAAAAAACTTATATCAGGACATTGGAAGAGAAAGGACGAATCCCTAAAATGGGGTGTTGGAAAATCAAGCTCAAAATTTTGCAAGTAGTTCAAGATAGCAATAGGGCGAACCTTTATATTAATCACTGTTGATTCAAAACCCAGATTGAAATAGTATGTATTAAAATTCAATGTTTTAATTTTAATGTGTTCCTTATCATTAGCCGGGGTTCGCCCTTGCTGCTCTAGAAAAATCAGACCACGAGTTTATTATAAAAGATGGTACTACTCAATTTAGCTTGACACTGTGAGAATACTAAGGGCGAACCAGGGCAAAAATAATTTACCTACGTCTTGCCTACGTCTATCTGACGTGGCAAAAAAAAATCGATTTTTCAAGTTCGCCCTTTCTTTTCCATGCTCCTGATATGATGTACAGGGATGCACAAAAGAACCTTTCCAGCTATGGACAGTAATTGATTAAATCTTGTTTTGAAATGTGTTATGCATTTCCGAAAATGATAACTTAGGCAGCATATGTTACACTATTAAACAGCGAAAAGGTACATTACTTTATTCTGAAAATGTTTCATAATCTATGCTTAACACTTGATTTTTTTTTCGTTTAATTTTCGACAGGTGGTTGCAATCCGACGGCACAGATGTAAATTTCTGAATTTTAAGCACAATTTAGTGAGAGTTGCCGGTTGATTATTTTAGATAAATGCGTTTGCTCATGTGACTTGTTGTGTAATTTGTGTTTTCATCGTTTCAGCGTGTGATATTTTATTAATTCTATTTCTAATTAGTTTTATCTATATTTATGTACTTTATAGTTAGATAGAATAAAATTATATTTCGTAACAAATTACTAGAGCTGAAAACTGTATTTAAAGTATCTGTAGTTACGACCATTTATATTATTGTTACTATTATTATTATCATTATTATCATTATTTTATTAGTATTTTTACTATTTTTATTGCTATTATTATTATTACTATTGTCATAAATATTACTTTTATTATTATTATTATTTGCTTATTGAATCTAGTCTTCTGAACTTGATGCTAAATCCCAATAATTTATAAATGGATCTAGTTGTAGACAGGTTGTCTGAGTGAATTATGCCCGGCACAATGTAAGCAGGTAACATAGAGCGTTGTTAGAGCATTCACATGGTATGAGGAGAGTCTTGGTTTCGACTCTTTGTCTGCACACATTTTAGAAATTTTCAATGCGTTTGATAAGTCAGTAGAAATGGTAATTGTTTTTTTATGTTTGACAAGCATGATTTCGATATATATGTTAATAAACTTTTTTACATTTTATACTTATTGTAGTTCAGTTTCACGCTAGTAGCATAAAGGGAACCAAAATATAAATTAGAATCATCCGTAAAGCATCTTTGATTTAATTAAACTATTTAATCAAACATTTATAGAAATATAAAAATGTCATGATTGGTTATTGAGTTAGAAAAACACAAGTAAAAATACCTGTTATATCTCAAATATATTAAGTTTAAATTACACATTTTCACATGGTATAGAAATTGTCAATGCGTTTGATAAGTCAGTAGAAATAGTAATTTTTCTTAGGTTTGACAAGCATGATTTCGATATATAAACTTTTTTACATTTTGTACTTATTGTAGTTCAGTTTCACGCTAGTAGCACAAAGGGAACCTCAAATATAAATGTGAATTATCCGTAAAGCATCTTTGATTTAAATAACCTATTTAATCAGACATTTATCGAAATATAAAAGTGTCATGATTGGTTATTGAGTTAGAAAAACAGAAGTAAAAATACCTGTTGTATCTCAAATATATTCCGTTTAAGTTTGGAGCATTGTAATATATGTAAAAACGTAATGGTATTCTGAAACTACGAAAAAAAAGAAGAAATATAATTTTTAAATAAATATAATATATTATAATATTTATGAGTATTTTCGACGCGAAGTTGTTGATATCCTTCTTTTTTTTTTTACTTTTATGTTTTTGAAATACGGAAAACATTTAAACTGGCGATAAAGAAAGTTGTTTCAAACACTAAAAATAAGCAGTAAAAGAAGAAACATAATGATCCGTTATATATTATATCTGAATGGAGGAAAAAACGTTTTACCTACACAGCATTTCTTATAAATAAAGTACGTATTTCCGTTCCGAATTTTCAAACACGGAAAACGTTTCCACACTTCATTTAATGGCAAAAGTTTTCGGAGTCACTTTAGTTATATGCATTTAAGCACGCAAATTGCCTATTGAAAAGACTTTTTAACGATTTATAGGGGTATTTATATGCAAAATTTCACATTTAGTAGTTTGTCTATGAGTCTAACGAAACACTAGCACAATATGTATTTCCAAATATTATGTTTACTTTGTGCATCTTCTAGAATAATCTAAAGGGAATAATTACAGTTTTAATTTTTTTTTTCTTCCGTTGCAGTTGTATTATTACTAGACAATGCCTTTATTCGTTATAAATAAACAAAGTAATTAATCAAATCCATTATGTGTTTCTTGGCAGATTAGTAGTTGAATAATCTCTAAGTCATACTGAATATTATTGAATACATTTTTAGACTGATTATACAAGGTATAATCCGTCTCCATTTACACAACGGACCATTTACAAAATTTAATTACGAAGAATCTCTTCATTTTCCTGGGTGTATTGATTGATCTTAAAGAAACAAAATCGAATATATGTTGCTACATTTTCAGAAGTATTATGATGAAGATCATGGATTTAAACCGACGTATTTTTAATGACAAAAGTTATGGAATTTTAGTAAAATTCAAAGTTTCATAACTTGGCAATATGTTGTTGTTAAATAATGAGATTCTTTAATATTTTTCTTAGACGCAGGGTAATAACTTCACTAAATATTACTTATAGGTAAAAAGTGGTGCATAAATAATTATACCTTTTTTCTAAATATGCATACACTGTAAAAAAAAATTGCAGTAAAATTACGGGCAGAGGCCGGCAGCAGAGATTCCAGTCATACACCGTAAAAAAAAAAAAAAAAAAAAAAAAAAAAAAAAAAAAAAAAAAAATCTATGCCCATCACTTTGTACAGCCCAAAATTTTACGGGGCAAAGTAATATAGCATTATAATGCAACGGATATAATGCACTTTAAAACACAATAACACTTTGCTTACTGTTCCGTAGCACGTAGCACGTTAGATAATCATCACAGAATCGCTGTTTTGGCGGGTTAAAATTTTCGAAACACGAGTAAAATGAAGAGTTATACCCTAGCGGAGGACAATGTATGGGGTCATGCCGTATTTTTGCTAACATATGGGCTAGAACTGTAAGGATATGTGGATTGCTCTTAATTTCCCAAGTTTCTAAGGGATAAGGCCGCTTAGTTAGTGGATGAGACCGTTTTTCATCAAATAAGGCTGTTGCCCGTGAAAATTGAAGGGCTAACGCTCATAAATTTACAGTTTTTTTCTGAGAGTGTACAGCCTATTAGAGAGCATACATCGTCTCTAAAACCTATTCATAATTTTTATAGTTTTCGTAGCTTGAAGTAAGTTTCTATAATCATCGATTTAATATATAGTAACGAATTATATATTTATTTTGCGACATTGGGTAAAGCCAAAAGCATTTCTACAAATATTCCCAATTAAAAATCCCTAATTAAATATACCTAAAATTTTTACAATAAACGTAAACAAAAGAGGTATTTATAAAAAAAAAATATTAATAAAAAATTAAGAAAATAGTGTTAGAAATCTCCTAAAAAACCATATAAGAAAAAAGATTTCATGTAATAATAGCTTTATTTTATACACCTAGCTAAGAATCATTAAAATTACGTTTCTATATATGTGGTAATGAAGCTAAATTTGGAAATATTTTCTTTCAAAATACATTTCATCTTCTTTATAACCCTGCATATCTAATTTTTTTATGAGCATTAGCACATAACTTGAAGGAAAAGTTATGATACTAAAAGGAAATTTACATCTGTAATTCAGTCAGCTGTATCATAGAAAGTAACCTGGAAACAATTGTGTTTTACAAAAGATGATGCAGTGATTTAATATTTTTGGCAAACACTCAGAGTCTAACTAAAGAAATTTGAAATTAACAATAAAAATAAAATTGACTGTTTGTCATATACTTGTAGATACAGAATAAAAACATGTTTTTATTAAGGATCATAGAATGTTTTTTAAACTCATATTTAAAATAAAAATAATAATCAATCTGAATGTTACATACACTGTTAAAAATTATTGATCATTTTATGGTCATAATATAGTTACATTACGGTTATGAAACCGTTTTCTACAAAAAAGGTCAAATGACTGGACAGTTTGCTGGAAATTTCTAACAGTGTATGGTTCAAAACACCAGTTCCAATTTCGTACTTCTACAAATCTTAATTAGACAATATAGTTCTGAAGGATTAAAAATGTACAAAATGATAAAATGCTTTAAACACAAATGTAAAAAATAATATATTTTTTAATTATATCGGAAATGAAAATTAATGTATTTCAATTAACATGAACTTTAATGTTAATTTAACACTATTTAGTTTGAAAAAGTATTAAAGCAGTTAATTAAAAACAAAATACATAATATTCATCCCAATTGTGATTTACGTATTCGAATACCAAAGTCATCCTTTTATTTCTAGAAAATTATGTTCTACTACATTTTTTTAAACTATCATTTTAATGATCAGAACAAAACAAAATAAGATACAAAAAATAAAATTAGACCCAATAAATTGGCTTAAACACAATAGTTTTTGAAGAGAAAATATGCCTTAAAATTTTTTTATATCCCTAACACATTTCGAACGGAAAGTTCGTAAGAAGGATGTAGGTGTGTGCGTGTATCAACACAATAGCTTCCAAACGGTAATTCCGATTGAGATTGAATTCGTGGATTGTGTTATTAACTACTGTCGCAAGAACTAAATAGAGTTTCGTAAAAGTCAGCAGGCGGATTATGTATTTATATAATTTTAAATAATCCATTTCCGAACCATAAGGCAACGTATTCTATGAAGAAATCCACAAGAGATATGCGACATAGTATGTCATGTAAATATTTAAGTGGCTATAATAGTCACATGAAGAAACACTCAAGCTAGTGTTAAGTCTATGGGAGGGTTCTTTACAGATTTCTCGCTCACATTTTAATATTTTTTAAATAATTTCTTTGCATAGGATAGCTGAGGTCGATCTCTAACATTGTTAGTTTTTAGTTTTTTGATTTTGGTAACAGTTTTTTTATAAGTGGACATTTTGAGTTTTGGAACCAGTTGGAACCGGTTCTGAAAGTTTAAGTAATCTTATATTAAAAAAGTAGAATCAAAATCGAAAAAGTAAAAACTAACAACGTGAGGGATTGACCTCAAATATCCTATGAAAAAAAATCATTCAAAATATTAACAGCAAGTGAGAAATCTGTAAAGAATCTTCCCATAGACTTAACATTTTCATTCGAGTTTCTTCGGATGACTAACATAGGCTCTTAAGAG